>JAUIMM010000952.1:0-432500 GCA_031769625.1 Taudactylus pleione
TTCTGGAAGTAGATTGTAGTGGTTGCTGGGTGGTGTTCTGGAAGTAGATTGTAGGGGTTGCTGGGTGGTCTGAAAGTAGATTGTAGTGGTTGTAGTGTGGTGTTCTGGAAGTAGATTGTAGTGGTTGAAGTGTGGTGTTCTGGAAGTAGTTTGTAGCAGTTGCTGGGTGTTGTTCTGGAAGTAGATTGTAGTGGTTGCTGGATAGTGTTATGGAAGTAGATTGTAGTGGTTGCTGGATGGTGTTCTGGAAGTATATTGTAGTGGTTGCTGGGTGGTGTTCTGGAACTAGTTCGTAGCAGTTGCTGGGTGGTGTTCTGGAAGTTGATTGTAGTGTTTTGCTGTGTGGTGTTCTGGAAGTAGTTTGTAGCTGTTACTGAGTGGTGTTCTGGAAGTAGATTTTAGTGGTTGGTGGGCGATGTTCTGGAAGTAGATTATAGTGGTTAATGGGCGGTGTTCTGGAAGTAGATTGTAGTGGTTGTTGGGTGGTGTTCTGGAAGTAGATTGTAGTGGTTGTAGGGCGGCATCTGGAAGTATATTATAGTGGTTGCAGTGTAGTGTTCTGGAAGTAGATTGTAGTGGTTGCTGGGTGGTGTTCTGGAAGTAGATTGTAGTGGTTGCTGGCTGGTGTTCTGGAAGTAGATTGTAGTGGTTTCTGGTTGGTGTTCTGGAATTGTAGTGGTTGCTGGGTGGTGTTCTGGAAGTAGATTGTAGTGGTTTCTGTGTGGTGTTCTGGAAATAGATTGTAGTGCAGTGTTCTGGAAGTAGATTGTAGTAGTTGCTGGGTAGTGTTCTGGAAGTAGATTGTAGTGGTTGCTGGGTGCTGTTCTGGAAGTAGATTGTTGTGGTTGCTGGGTGGTGTTCTGGAAGTAGATTGTAGTGGTTGCTGGGTGGTGTTCTGGAAGTAGATTGTAGTGGTTGCTGGGTGGTGTTCTGGAAGTTGATTGTCGTGGTTGCTGGATGGTGTTCTGGAAGTAGATTGTCGTGGTTGCTTGGTGGTGTTCTGGAAGTAGATTGTAGTGGTTGCTGTATGGTGTTCTGGAAGTTGATTGTAGTGGTTGCTGAATGGTGTTCTGGAAGTAGATTATAGTGGTTACTGGGTGGTGTTCTGGAAGTAGATTGTAGTGATTGCAGAGTGGTGTTCTGGAACTAGATTGTAGTGGTTTCTGGGTGGTGTTCTGGAAGTAGATTGTAGTGGTTGCTGGGTGGTGTTCTGGAAGTAGATTGTAGTGGTTTCTGGGTGGTGATCTGGAAGTAGATTGTAGTGGTTTCTGGGCGGTGTTCTGGAAGTAGATTGTAGTGGTTGCAGTGCATTGTTCTGGAAGTAGATTGTAGTGGTTGCTGGGTGGTGTTCTGGAAGTAGATTGTAGTGGTTGCAGTGCAGTGTTCTGGAAGTAGAATGTAGTGTTAGCAGTGCAGTGTTCTGGAAGTAGATTGTAGTGGTTGCAGTGCAGTGTTCTGGAAGTAGCTTGTAGTGGTTGTACGTTAGTGTCCTGGAAGTAGAATGTAGTGATTGTAGGTCGGCATCTGGAAGCAGATTGTAGTGGTTGCTGGGTGGTGTTCTGGAAGTAGATTGTAGTGGTTGCTGGGTGGTGTTCTAGAAGTAGATTGTAGTGGTTGCTGGGCAGTGTTCTGGAAGAGGATTGTAGTGGTTGCTGGGTGGTGTTCTAGAAGTAGATTGTAGTGGTTGCAGTGTGGTGTTCTGGAAGTAGTTTGTAGCTGTTGTTGAGTGGTGTTCTTGAAGTAGATTGTAGTGGTTGCTGGGCGGTGTTCTGGAAGTAGATTGTAGTGGTTGCTGGATGGTGTTCTGGAAGTAGATTGTAGTGGTTGCTGTATGGTGTTCTGGAAGTATATTGTAGTGGTTGCTGGGTGGTGTTCTGGAAGTAGATTGTAGTGGTTGTAGGGCGGCGTCTGAAAGTATATTGTAGTGGTTGCAGTGTAGTGTTCTGGAAGTTGATTGTAGTGGTTGCTGGGTGTGTTCTGGAAGTAGATTGTAGTGGTTGCTGGGTGGTGTTCTGGAAGTAGATTGTAGTGGTTTCTGGGTTTTGTTCTGGAATTGTAGTGGTTGCTGGGTGGTGTTCTGGAAGTAGATTGTAGTGGTTTCTGGGTGGTGTTCTGGAAACAGATTGTAGTGGTTGCAGTGCAGTGTTCTGGAAGTAGATTGTAGTGGTTTGCTGTGTGGTGTTCTGGAAGTAGTTTGTAGCTGTTACTGAGTGGTGTTCTGGAAGTAGATTGTAGTGGTTGGTGGGCGGTGTTCTGGAAGTAGATTGTAGTGGTTGCTGGGCGGTGTTCTGGAAGTAGATTGTAGTGGTTGGTGTGCAGTGTTCTGGAAGTAGATTGTAGTGGTTGCAGTGCAGTGTTCTGGAAGTAGAATGTAGTGTTAGCAGTGCAGTGTTCTGGAAGTAGATTGTAGTGATTGCAGTGCAGTGTTCTGGAAGTAGATTGTAGTGGTTGCAGTCCAGTGTTCTGGAAGTAAATTGTAGTGGTTGCAGTGCAATGTTCTGGAAGTAGATTGTAGTGATTGCTGGGTAGGGTTCTGGAAGTAGATTGTAGTGGTTGTAGGGCGGCGTTTGGAAGTATGTTGTAGTGGTTGCAGTGTAGTGTTCTGGAAGTAGATTGTTGTGGTTGCTGGGTGGTGTTCTGGAAGTAGAGTGTAGTGGTTGCTTGGTGGTGTTCTGGAAGTAGATTGTAGTGGTTGCTGTGTGGTGTTCTGGAAGTTGATTGTAGTGGTTGCTGGGTGGTGTTCTGGAAGAAGATTGTAGTGGTTGCTGGGCGGTGTTCTGGAAGTAGATTGTAGTGGTTGTAGGGCAGCGTCTGGAAGTATATTGTAGTGGTTGCAGTGTAGTGTTCTGGAAGTAGATTTTAGTGGTTGCTGGGTGGAGTTCTGGAAGTAGATTGTCGTGGTTGCAGTGTTGTGTTCTGGAAGTAGATTGTAGTGGTTTCTGGGTGGTGTTCTGGAAATAGATTGTAGTGGTTGCAGTGCAGTGTTCTGGAAGTAGATTGTAGTGGTTGCTGGGTGGTGTTCTGGAAGTAGATTGTAGTGGTTGCTGTGTGGTCTGGAAGTAGATTGTAGTGGTTGTAGTGTGGTGTTCTGGAAGTAGATTGTAGTGGTTGTAGTGTGGTGTGCTGGAAGTAGATTGTAGTGGTTGTAGTGTGGTGTTCTGGAAGTAGTTTGTAGCAGTTGCTGGGTGGTGTTCTGGAAGTAGATTGTAGTGGTTGCTGGATGGTGTTCTGGAAGTAGATTGTAGTGGTTGCTGGATGGTGTTCTGGAAGTATATTGTAGTGGTTGCTGGGTGGTGTTCTGGAACTAGTTCGTAGCAGTTGCTAGGTTGTGTTCTGGAAGTAGATTGTAGTGGTTTGCTGTGTGGTGTTCTGGAAGTAGTTTGTAGCTGTTACTGAGTGGTGTTCTGGAAGTAGATTTTAGTGGTTGGTGGGCGGTGTTCTGGAAGTAGATTATAGTGGTTAATGGGCGGTGTTCTGGAAGTAGATTGTAGTGGTTGTTGGGTGGTGTTCTGGAAGTTTATTGTAGTGGATGTAGGGCGGCATCTGGAAGTATATTATAGTGGTTGCAGTGTAGTGTTCTGGAAGTAGATTGTAGTGGTTGCTGGGTGGTGTTCTGGAAGTAGATTGTAGTGGTTGATAGCTGGTGTTCTGGAAGTAGATTGTAGTGGTTTCTGGGTGGTGTTCTGGAATTGTAGTGGTTGCTGGGTGGGTTCTGGAAGTAGATTGTAGTGGTTTCTGTGTGGTGTTCTGGAAATAGATTGTAGTGCAGTGTTCTGGAAGTAGATTGTAGTAGTTGCTGGGTAGTGTTCTGGAAGTAGATTGTAGTGGTTGCTGGGTGGTGTTCTGGAAGTAGATTGTTGTGGTTGCTGGGTGGTGTTCTGGAAGTAGATTGTAGTGGTTGCTGGGTGGTGTTCTGGAAGTAGATTGTAGTGGTTGCTGGGTGGTGTTCTGGAAGTAGATTGTAGTGGTTGCTGGATGGTGTTCTGGAAGTAGATTGTCGTGGTTGCTTGGTGGTGTTCTGGAAGTAGATTGTAGTGGTTGCTGTATGGTGTTCTGGAAGTTGATTGTAGTGGTTGCTGGATGGTGTTCTAGAAGTAGATTATAGTGGTTGCTGGGTGGTGTTCTGGAAGTAGATTGTAGTGGTTGCAGAGTGGTGTTCTGGAACTAGATTGTAGTGGATTCTGGGTGGTGTTCTGGAAGTAGATTGTAGTGGTTGCTGGCTGGTGTTCTGGAAGTAGATTGTAGTGGTTTCTGGTTGGTGATCTGGAAGTAGATTGTAGTGGTTTCTGGGCGGTGTTCTGGAAGTAGATTGTAGTGGTTGGTGTGCAGTGTTTTGGAAGTAGATTGTAGTGGTTGCAGTGTTGTGTTCTGGAAGTAGATTGTAGTGGTTTCTGGGTGGTGTTCTGGAAATAGATTGTAGTGGTTGCAGTGCAGTGTTCTGGAAGTAGATTGTAGTGGTTGCTGGGTGGTGTTCTGGAAGTAGATTGTAGGGGTTGCTGGGTGGTCTGGAAGTAGATTGTAGTGGTTGTAGTGTGGTGTTCTGGAAGTAGATTGTAGTGGTTGTAGTGTGGTGTTCTGGAAGTAGTTTGTAGCAGTTGCTGGGTGGTGTTCTGGAAGTAGATTGTAGTGGTTGCTGGATGGTGTTATGTAAGTAGATTGTAGTGGTTGCTGGATGGTGTTCTGGAAGTATATTGTAGTGGTTGCTGGGTGGTGTTCTGGACCTAGTTCGTAGCAGTTGCTGGGTGGTGTTCTTGAAGTAGATTGTAGTGGTTTGCTGTGTGGTGTTCTGGAAGTAGTTTGTAGCTGTTACTGAGTGGTGTTCTGGAAGTAGATTTTAGTGGTTGGTGGGCGGTGTTCTGGAAGTAGATTTTAGTGGTTAATGGGCGGTGTTCTGGAAGTAGATTGTAGTGGTTGTTGGGTGGTGTTCTGGAAGTAGATTGTAGTGGTTGTAGGGCGGCATCTGGAAGTATATTATAGTGGTTGCAGTGTTTTGTTCTGGAAGTAGATTGTAGTGGTTGCGTGGTGGTGTTCTGGAAGTAGATTGTATTGGTTGCTGGCTGGTGTTCTGGAAGTAGATTGTAGTGGTTTCTGGTTGGTGTTCTGGAATTGTAGTGGTTGCTGGGTGGTGTTCTGGAAGTAGATTGTAGTGGTTTCTGTGTGGTGTTCTGGAAATAGATTGTAGTGGTTGGTGGGTGGTGTTCTGAAAGTAGACTGTAGTGGTTGCTGGGCGGTGTTCTGAAAGTAGATTGTAGTGGTTGTTGGGTGGTCTGGAAGTAGATTGTAGTGGTTGTAGGGCGGAGTCTGGAAGTATATTGTAGTGGTTGCAGTGTAGTTTTCTGGAAGTAGATTGTAGTGGTTGCTGGGTGGTGTTCTGGAAGTAGATTGTAGTGGTTTCTGTGTGGTGTTCTGGAAATAGATTGTAGTGCTGGTTCTGGAAGTAGATTGTAGTAGTTGCTGGGTAGTGTTCTGGAAGTAGATTGTAGTGGTTGCTGGGTGGTGTTTTAGAAGTAGATTGTAGTGGTTGCAGTGCAGTGTTCTGGAAGTAGATTGTAGTGGTTGCAGTCCAGTGTTCTGGAAGTAAATTGTAGTGGTTGCAGTGCAATGTTCTGGAAGTAGATTGTAGTGATTGCTGGGTGGTGTTCTGGAAGTAGATTGTAGTGGTTGCTTGGTGGTGTTCTGGAAGTAGATTGTAGTGGTTGCTGTGTGGTGTTCTGGAAGTAGATTGTAGTGGTTGTAGGGCTGCGTCTGGAAGTATGTTGTAGTGGTTGCAGTGTAGTGTTCTGGAAGTAGATTGTAGTGGTTGCTGGGTGGTGTTCTGGTAGAAGATTGTAGTGGTTGCTTGGTGGTGTTCTGGAAGTAGATTGTAGTGGTTGCTGTGTGGTGTTCTGGAAGTTGATTGTAGTGGTTGCTGGATGGTGTTCTGGAAGTATAGTGGTTGCTGGGTGGTGTTCTGGAAGTAGATTGTAGTGGTTTCTGGGTGGTGTTCTGGAAGTAGATTGTAGTGGTTTCTGGGTGGTGTTCTGGAAGTAGATTGTAGTGGTTTCTGGGTGGTGTTCTGGAAGTAGATTGTAGTGGTTTCTGGGCGGTGTTCTGGAAGTAGATTGTAGTGGTTGCAGTGCAGTGTTCTGGAAGTAGATTGTAGTGGTTGCTGGGTGGTGTTCTGGAAGTAGATTGTAGTGGTTGCAGTGAAGTGTTCTGGAAGTAGAATGTAGTGTTAGCAGTGCAGTGTTCTGGAAGTAGATTGTAGTGGTTGCAGTGCAGTGTTCTGGAAGTAGATTGTAGTGTTAGTAGTGCAGTGTTCTGGAAGTAGCTTGTAGTGGTTGTACGTTAGTGTCCTGGAAGTAGAATGTAGTGATTGTAGGTCGGCATCTGGAAGGAGATTGTAGTAGTTGCTGGGTGGTGTTCTGGAAGTAGATTGTAGTGGTTGCTGGGTGGTGTTCTGGAAGTAGATTGTAGTGGTTGCTGGGCAGTGTTCTGGAAGAGAATTGTAGTGGTTGCTGGGTGGTGTTCTGGAAGTAGATTGTAGTAGTTGCAGTGTGGTGTTCTGGAAGTAGTTTGTAGCTGTTGCTGAGTGGTGTTCTTGAAGTAGATTGTAGTGGTTGCTGGGCGGTGTTCTGGAAGTAGATTTTAGTGGTTGCTGGGTGGTGTTCTGGAAGTAAATTGTAGTGGTTGCTGGGTGGTGTTCTGGAAGTAGATTGTAGTGGTTTTTGGGTGGTGTTCTGGAAGTAGATTGTAGTGGTTGTAGGGCGGAGTCTGGAAGTATATTGTAGTGGTTGCAGTGTAGTGTTCTGGAAGTAGATTGTAGTGGTTGCTGGGTGGTGTTCTGGAAGTAGATTGTAGTGGTTGCTGGGTGGTGTTCTGGAAGTAGATTGTAGTGGTTTCTGGGTGGTGTTCTGGAATTGTAGTGGTTGCTGGGTGGTGTTCTGGAAGTAGATTGTAGTGGTTTCTGGGTGGTGTTCTGGAAATAGATTGTAGTGGTTGCAGTGCAGTGTTCTGGAAGTAGATTGTAGTGGTTGCTGGGTGGTGTTCTGGAAGTAGATTGTAGTGGTTGCTGGGTGGTCTGGAAGTAGATTGTAGTGGTTGTAGTGTGGTGTTCTGGAAGTAGTTTGTAGCAGTTGCTGGGTGGTGTTCTGGAAGTAGATTGTAGTGGTTGCTGGATGGTGTTCTGGAAGTAGATTGTAGTGGTTGCTGGATGGTGTTCTGGAAGTAGATTGTAGTGGTTGCTGGGTGGTGTTCTGGAAGTAGTTCGTAGCAGTTGCTGGGTGGTCTGGAAGTAGATTGTAGTGGTTTGCTGTGTGATGTTCTGGAAGTAGTTTGTAGCTGTTGCTGAGTGGTGTTCTGGAAGTAGATTGTAGTAATTGGTGGGCGGTGTTCTGGAAGTAGATTGTAGTGGTTGCAGAGTGGTGTTCTGGAACTAGATTGTAGTGGTTTCTGGGTGGTGTTCTGGAACTAGATTGTAGTGGTTTCTGGGTGGTGTTCTGGAAGTAGATTGTAGTGGTTTCTGGGTGGTGTTCTGGAAGTAGATTGTTGTGGTTTCTGGGTGGTGTTCTGGAAGTAGATTGTAGTGGTTTCTGGGCAGTGTTCTGGAAGTAGATTGTAGTGGTTGTTGTGCAGTGTTCTGGAAGTAGATTGTAGTGTTAGCAGTGCGGTGTTCTGGAAGTAGGTTGTAGTGGTTGTACGTTAGTGTCCTAGAAGTAGAATGTAGTGATTGTAGGTCGGCGTCAGGAAGCAGATTGTAGTAGTTGCTGGGTGGTGTTCTGGAAGTAGATTGTAGTGGTTGCTGGGTGGTGTTCTGGAAGTAGATTGTTGTGGTTGCTGGGCAGTGTTCTGGAAGAGGATTGTAGTGGTTGCTGGGTGGTGTTCTGGAAGCAGATTGTAGTGGTTGCAGTGTGGTGTTCTGGAAGTAGTTTGTAGCTGTTGCTGAGTGGTGTTCTGGAAGTAGATTGTAGTGGTTGATGGGCGGTGTTCTGGAAGTAGATTGTAGTGGTTGCTGGGCGGTGTTCTGGAAGTAGATGTAGTGGTTGCTGGGTGGTGTTCTGGAAGTAAATTGTAGTGGTTGCTGGGTGGTGTTCTGGAAGTAGATTGTAGTGGTTGTTGGGTGGTGTTCTGGAAGTAGATTGTAGTGGTTGTAGGGCGGCGTCTGGAAGTATATTGTAGTGGTTGCAGTGTAGTGTTCTGGAAGTAGATTGCAGTGGTTGCTGGGTGGTGTTCTGGTAGTAGATTGTAGTGGTTGTTGGGTGGTGTTCTGGAAGTAGATTGTAGTGGTTGTTGGGCGGCGTCTGGAAGTATATTGTAGTGGTTGCAGTGTAGTGTTCTGGAAGTATATTGTAGTGGTTGCTGGGTGGTGTTCTGGAAGTAGATTGCAGTGGTTGCTTGCTGGTATTCTGGAAGTAGATTGTAGTGGTTTCTGGGTGGTGTTCTGGAATTGTAGTGGTTGCTGGGTGGTGTTCTGGAAGTAGATTGTAGTGGTTTCTGGGTGGTGTTCTGGAAATAGATTGTTGTGGTTGCAGTGCAGTGTCCTGGAAGTAGATTGTAGTGGCTGGTGGGTAGTGTTCTGGAAGTAGATTGTAGTGGTTGCTGGGTGGTGTTCTGGAAGTAGATTGTAGTGGTTGCTGGGTGGTCTGGAAGTAGATTGTAGTGGTTGTAGTGTGGTGTTCTGGAAGTAGTTTGTAGCAGTTGCTGGGTGGTGTTCTGGAAGTAGATTGTAGTGGTTGCTGGATGGTGTTCTGGAAGTAGATTGTAGTGGTTGCTGGATGGTGTTCTGGAAGTAGATTGTAGTGGTTGCTTGGTGGTGTTCTGGAAGTAGATTGTAGTGGTTGCTGTATGGTGTTCTGGAAGTAGTTTGTAGCTGTTGCTGAGTGGTGTTCTGGAAGTAGATTGTAGTGGTTGATGGGCGGTGTTCTAGAAGTAGATTGTAGTGGTTGCTGGGCGGTGTTCTGGAAGTAGATTGTAGTGGTTGCTGGGTGGTGTTCTGGAAGTAAATTGTAGTGGTTGCTGGGTGGTGTTCTAGAAGTAGATTGTAGTGGTTGTTGGGTGGTGTTCTGGAAGTAGATTGTAGTGGTTGTAGGGCGGCGTCTGGAAGTATATTGTAGTAGTTGCAGTGTAGTGTTCTGGAAGTAGATTGTAGTGGTTTCTGGGTGGTGTTCTGGTAGTAGATTGTAGTGGTTGTTGGGTGGTGTTCTGGAAGTAGATTGTAGTGTTTGTAGGGCGGCGTCTGGAAGTATATTGTAGTGGTTGCAGTGTAGTGTTCTGGAAGTAGATTGTAGTGGTTGCTGGGTGGTGTTCTGGAAGTAGATTGTGGTGGTTGCTGGCTGGTGTTCAGGAAGTAGATTGTAGTGGTTTCTGGGTGGTGTTCTGGAATTGTAGTGGTTGCTGGGTGGTGTTCTGGAAGTAGATTGTAGTGGTTTCTGGGTGGTGTTCTGGAAATAGATTGTAGTGGTTGCAGTGCAGTGTTCTGGAAGTAGATTGTAGTAGCTGGTGGGTAGTGTTCTGGAAGTAGATTGTAGTGGTTGCTGGGTGGTGTTCTGGAAGTAGATTGTAGTGGTTGCTGGGTGGTCTGGAAGTAGATTGTAGTGGTTGTAGTGTTGTGTTCTGGAAGTAGTTTGTAGCAGTTGCTGGGTGGTGTTCTGGAAGTAGATTGTAGTGGTTGCTGGATGGTGTTCTGGAAGTAGATTGTAGTGGTTGCTGGATGGTGTTCTGGAAGTAGATTGTAGTGGTTGCTTGGTGGTGTTCTGGAAGTTGATTATAGTGGTTGCTGGGTGGTGTTCTGGAAGTAGATTGTAGTGGTTGCAGAGTGGTGTTCTGGAACTAGATTGTAGTGGTTTCTGGGTGGTCTGGAAGTAGATTGTAGTGGTTTCTGGGTGGTGTTCTGGAAGTAGATTGTAGTGGTTTCTGGGTGGTGTTATGGAAGTAGATTGTAGTGGTTGCTGGATGGTGTTCTGGAAGTAGATTATAGTGGTTGCTGGGTGGTGTTCTGGAAGTAGATTGTAGTGGTTGCAGAGTGGTGTTCTTGAACTAGATTGTAGTGGTTTCTGGGTGGTCTGGAAGTAGATTGTAGTGGTTTCTGGGTGGTGTTCTGGAAGTAGATTGTAGTGGTTTCTGGGTGGTGTTCTGGAAGTAGATTGTAGTGGTTTCTGGGCGGTGTTCTGGAAGTAGATTGTAGTGGTTGGTGTGCAGTGTTCTGGAAGTAGATTGTAGTGGTTGCAGTGCAGTGTTCTGGAAGTATAATGTAGTGTTAGCAGTGCAGTGTTCTGAAAGTAGATTGTAGTGGTTGCAGTGCAGTGTTCTGGAAGTAGATTGTAGTGGTTGCAGTGCAATGTTCTGGAAGTAGATTGTAGTGTTAGCAGTGCAGTGTTCTGTAAGTAGATTGTAGTGGTTGTACGTTAGTGTCCTGGAAGTAGAATGTAGTGATTGTAGGTCGGCGTCTGGAAGCAGATTGTAGTAGTTGCTTTGTGGTGTTCTGGAAGTTGATTGTAGTGGTTGCTGGGTGGTGTTCTGGAAGTAGATTGTAGTGGTTGCTGGGCAGTGTTCTGGAAGAGGATTGTAGTGGTTGCTGGGTGGTGTTCTGGAAGCAGATTGTAGTGGTTGCAGTGTGGTGTTCTGGAAGTAGTTTGTAGCTGTTGCTGAGTGGTGTTCTGGAAGTAGATTGTAGTGGTTGATGGGCGGTGTTCTGGAAGTAGATTGTAGTGGTTGCTGGGCGGTGTTCTGGAAGTAGATTGTAGTGGTTGCTGGGTGGTGTTCTGGAAGTAAATTGTAGTGGTTGCTGGGTGGTGTTCTGGAAGTAGATTGTAGTGGTTGTTGGGTGGTGTTCTGGAAGTAGATTGTAGTGGTTGCAGTGCAGTGTTCTGGAAGTATAATGTAGTGTTAGCAGTGCAGTGTTCTGAAAGTAGATTGTAGTGGTTGCAGTGCAGTGTTCTGGAAGTAGATTGTAGTGGTTGCAGTGCAATGTTCTGGAAGTAGATTGTAGTGTTAGCAGTGCAGTGTTCTGTAAGTAGATTGTAGTGGTTGTACGTTAGTGTCCTGGAAGTAGAATGTAGTGATTGTAGGTCGGCGTCTGGAAGCAGATTGTAGTAGTTGCTTTGTGGTGTTCTGGAAGTTGATTGTATTGTTTGCTGGGTGGTGTTCCGGAAGTAGATTGTAGTGGTTGCTGGGCAGTGTTCTGGAAGAGGATTGTAGTGGTTGCTGGGTGGTGTTCTGGAAGCAGATTGTAGTGGTTGCAGTGTGGTGTTCTGGAAGTAGTTTGTAGCTGTTGCTGAGTGGTGTTCTGGAAGTAGATTGTAGTGGTTGATGGGCGGTGTTCTGGAAGTAGATTGTAGTGGTTGCTGGGCGGTGTTCTGGAAGTAGATTGTAGTGGTTGCTGGGTGGTGTTCTGGAAGTAAATTGTAGTGGTTGCTGGGTGGTGTTCTGGAAGTAGATTGTAGTGGTTGTTGGGTGGTGTTCTGGAAGTAGATTGTAGTGGTTGCAGTGCAGTGTTCTGGAAGTATAATGTAGTGTTAGCAGTGCAGTGTTCTGAAAGTAGATTGTAGTGGTTGCAGTGCAGTGTTCTGGAAGTAGATTGTAGTGGTTGCAGTGCAATGTTCTGGAAGTAGATTGTAGTGTTAGCAGTGCAGTGTTCTGTAAGTAGATTGTAGTGGTTGTACGTTAGTGTCCTGGAAGTAGAATGTAGTGATTGTAGGTCGGCGTCTGGAAGCAGATTGTAGTAGTTGCTTTGTGGTGTTCTGGAAGTTGATTGTATTGTTTGCTGGGTGGTGTTCCGGAAGTAGATTGTAGTGGTTGCTGGGCAGTGTTCTGGAAGAGGATTGTAGTGGTTGCTGGGTGGTGTTCTGGAAGCAGATTGTAGTGGTTGCAGTGTGGTGTTCTGGAAGTAGTTTGTAGCTGTTGCTGAGTGGTGTTCTGGAAGTAGATTGTAGTGGTTGATGGGCGGTGTTCTGGAAGTAGATTGTAGTGGTTGCTGGGCGGTGTTCTGGAAGTAGATTGTAGTGGTTGCTGGGTGGTGTTCTGGAAGTAAATTGTAGTGGTTGCTGGGTGGTGTTCTGGAAGTAGATTGTAGTGGTTGTTGGGTGGTGTTCTGGAAGTAGATTGTAGTGGTTTTAGGGCGGCGCCTGGAAGTATATTGTAGTGGTTGCAGTGTAGTGTTCTGGAAGTAGATTGTAGTGGTTGCTGGGTGGTGTTCTGGAAGTAGATTGTAGTGGTTGCTGGGTGGTGTTCTGGAAGTAGATTGTAGTGGTTTCTGGGTGGTGTTCTGGAAATATAGATTGTAGTGGTTGCAGTGCAGTGTTGTGGAAGTAGATTGTAGTAGTTGCTGGGTGGTGTTTTGGAAGTTGATTGTAGTGGTTGCTGGGTGGTGTTCTGGAAGTAGATTTTAGTGGTTGCAGAGCATTGTTCTACTTCCATAACACCAACCAGCAACCAGTACAATCTACTTCCAGAACACCAACCTGCAACCACTACAATCTCCTTCAAGAACACTGCTCTGCAACCACTACAATCAGGTTGGGTATGAAATACCGGCAGTCTGGATTCTATCTGTCAAAATGCAGACAGCGGCAACCTATCGGGTGAGTATGCTAACCCTCC
This sequence comes from Taudactylus pleione, assembly GCA_031769625.1. Lineage (NCBI taxonomy): Eukaryota > Metazoa > Chordata > Amphibia > Anura > Myobatrachidae > Taudactylus > Taudactylus pleione. The sequence continues at coordinate 12,577 of JAUIMM010000952.1, forward strand.
CCCATTCTTCCTCTAACCCTCACTTCTTGCACCCTAACACACCCCGTTAGTGCTTAAAACCTAACCCTCCAGCACTCAGATGTGAGGCTCTTGGTACTAGCAGATCGCAGAGCACAAATCTCGATGTGTCCTTGTAAAATGATTTGAGAACAGCAACCTTCCTTTAAATAGTTACCAGAATTAGATCACTGTGCAATGGGGGAGGATGTTTACTGTAGGATCATCGATTCTCCTCACATAATGCTCTAGCAGGCAATCTAGCAATGTTTGCCAGGACATTTTGCACAGGGGCAAAAAGGCCACAGCAGTCTCCTCTGCCTGTGGGGGGGAGCAATCACACTGATCGCACCCCCCCCCCTGGCTTTGCGCCGGGCTGAGGGGCTCACAGCGCCCAACCCCCCCCCCTCCCCAGCGGGCAGATTTATTTTTTTTTTATCCTAAGGGGCGTGGCCATGCCTCCCACTATTAGCCCATGCCTCCCCTCCTACTCGGGCTCGGCGAGGTTCTCAACATCCCTGATTGTGCATGCACGTTGGGGCTGGCCAGGAGGCAAGGACTTGCAGAGATCGCTGGCCCACTCTGGTGGCCGAGATGGTATTACATAAGAGGTGAAGCAGGAAGAGCTATAGCGGCATACTAAGGGCCTGATTCAGAATCAGGGCGTCCGCTTTTTTTTTAAAGCCGGCCTCCTGGCCGCTCGCTAAGCTGTGGGTGCCCACCCACAGCTTCATCGGGCGGCCAGGCGATGGTCGCGATTATCGTGACCATAGGGCTTGCGACGAGACCCTTGTGGTAGGGTCTCGTTCTCACAAGCCCCAGTGAGCTTCCTGCTTCTAATAGAGCAGGAAGCTCACTACTGACATCACGAATGATGTCAGTAGGGCTGTCCACAAACGGCAGGCATTCCTTTCGGGAACGACTCAGTTTGGCCAGCCACCCCCCCCCCCCTCCCTGCCTACAAAATGGGGCGAGCTGTCGAACAGCGTTTTGCTGCGAGCCCCGAGCGAGTGAAGTTCTCGCTCGCTCCGGGGCTCACGCACGCGCAGTGCGCATGCACACTGCCCGGCCATCGACCCGCTTGCGAGCCAATGCGCTCGGGAGCGGGTCTGAATCAGGCCCTAAGTGCCCTAATAATACACCCCTCCCCAGCCACTAAAGCTGCAGACTCTGCATTTCATTACTGACATTCATCCCATTTTTTTAAATAGATGTTACCTCTCAAATTCATCCACAAAAGATGTATCTAGAATCAGGTCTGAATACACGGATAACTTGCGCTTATGACAGAATATTGTATTAATAAATGAACAGTCCTTGATTTATTGTCTTACAGCACAAGCAGATCAATGAGCAGATCTATCGGCGTTAGCTAATGCTTGTGCTATATTTTCAGTTTTAGGCATTCGGTCCTGTGTCTACGTGACAGCGATTCTCAGCCTCTGATGATGAAGCTGCAGTATCTATTTGCTTTTTTAGAGCACAGCCAGGTGAGTGCTCCATATATTGTTAGCTAACAGCATATTATATACCAGTCTCTTGTGATACAGCATGTAGAGGCAGGACCTGATTTTTGGGGGCTTTTAACTCTTTGTTTCTCTGCAGAAAACCTAAACATTGATTACTTTTCAAAAATATTTTAGTACTAAGGGGCCGTCATTGTAAATATTCAAATGCAGCGGGAGGTGTATGGCACAGGGGGTGCCATGCCAGTACGAGGTTGCAGACTGAGGCCTACTCTGCCAGCCAGCTTGTGAGGCCTAGATCTACGTATGTTGACGCAGTAGCTGTCTTTGCCACTCCAGAAAACGGGGCGGACATGCCCTGTATCCGGGAACGCCGGCCACCCGCACCCCGCCTCTTAAATGCCGCTGCCTGTCAATCAGGCAGATGCTTCAAAGGGACTGTGTGCGATTATGCAGGACCCATTTTGCACACTCGCATAGCGGGTCCTGCGCACGCGCAGATTCCCGATAATCGAGAATCTGTGTTCAGCATTGCACTTGTGTACAATCCTGAATCAGGGCCTAAATCCTTTTTGTTTGTAGCCCGTGCAGGGCTTTCAATAACCCCAGACTCAAATAAGCCAATGGTAAAAGCTTATCATATTTAATTAATACGTAATTAATATTTAGAAACAAATCACAACATACAAAGTGACCAGAGCATCAGTGCTGCAGCTATTTTACTGTAGACATGGGCCAACGTGACCATCCTGATATCTGAGACTTTTCCCTCATGAAGAAGCATCTTGTACCTGGCTTCCCACTAATAATACTGAGCAGTTGGGGTACCTAGAGCTTCCGTCCGAGGCTTTATGGTTTATCTTTAGCAATGTATCTGTTTTCATGTTTATGAAGTGTTAGCTTATATTTGTTCCACCTGATTAGATGGAACTCTAGAGCCATCCAATCAGGTACAGACTTCCTCCACAATTCCATGGACAGAGGCTTCTGATTGGTCAGTATTGGTGGGAGGGCTCCCGTTTCAAATGTTGTATAGAAAAATGTGCCGTAAAGTCTAGTAAACCAAAAGACTTTAACTAATCAGTTTGGAGCACATTAATTTGACCTCCAGCACAAATAAAGATGTGATTGAAATTTTATGGGGGATGTGAATCGGAACAACGGCCGTATCTAACACTGTATGCAGCCATCCTACCTGTGCCTCATATGATCCAGTTGTATGGCCCAACCATCGAAATGTTGGATCTTCGAAACTTGGCTGTAAAGGTGCCCACACACATACCGACTTTTCATCCAATTTGGCCGACTTCGACGAATCGTGACGACAGATCCTGTAAAGAATGGCCAAATCATGAGTTTCTACTCTTGATCACGATGCCGATGCTCATCCCCGCTCGTCGTACATCGCATCTTCAGATCTGCTGTGCTGTAGGGCAGATTAGTCAATCTGGGATATAATGCACTGGCTGCACGATAGATCTAAAGTCAGATTGGACATTTTTAACTCCAAATCGTGACCACAGTTGCCTTGGGAGAGTTCAGGGGAAATCGTGTGCATCGGCTGATTGGGAGCAAGTCGGTATGTGTGTGGGCACCATAAGCGTCTGTGGGGAGTAAAGTGGACACAGAGCTGGTTACTCAGCCGTTTTTTAGAGGCCAGATTTGGAATAATGAAAGCCGAGATCTAACGGTTGCCCAGGGTTACAGCACATTCGCCTCTTGCACCATTTTATGAAATAATCATTTTCATGTTCCTCTTCCCCAGCGCCCGGCTGTCTCACCCGAAAGTTTTCTGGCTTCTTCTTGGCCTCCGTGGTTTACTCCCGGTGTTCAGCAGGACTGCTCAGAGTACCTGAAGTACCTACTAGATCGGTGAGTTGCCACATACAGGCATACAGTTTCTTTTTGTTTCTGTTTATTTAATTCATTCTTTTGAAAAAAAATAAACAAAATAGTTTAGTTTATTGAATGTGAAATCACCAAAAGGAATCACAATTGCGAAGTTACAGCAACTCAGCGGGACTGATTCTGAATTGGACGCATCCGCAGAAACGGACGCGTCTTGAGTGGACAAAGCCTAACAAGAAATGAACGTTTCTGGACGGCAACTGGGCGCCTACTATTTGGATGCACAGAACAACTGCGTCCCATGGGGGTGTCATGGGGGTGTCGTGCTTGTTTGAGGCATCGGGACGCAGTTGGGACGACCGTTTCAGCTGCATCTCTTGCATTGGGTGGGTACAAGTGCTGATACGAATAATGATGGCGTTCGCAGAGTGACTCGGACGCATTCAGACGCACCTATACCTGACATAAACTATTAGGTAGGCTGCAGTGGTCCAATTCAGGCCCAATAAGAGCAAACAGGCCACAGACAAGCTAACAAAGAATCAGATACAGGAGGCAGCAACTAAAACAATATAATCCAAATATGGTACCTGTGGTGCAATCTTCCGTATGAAGAGGATAAAGAGAGGGTGAACAGACCAAAGGGGAGAGGGGAAGAAAGGAGGGGGGATGGGCGGATGGGGGCTGGGAGTTTCCTGTTTATGGGTTTTAGGAGACATGAGGTGAATTAACCGAACAGGACCGGTAAACTCCAACAAGTTACAGGTCTGGTCCAGGGGACCCACACATTATTACAGGAAGCAGAGGAGTTCCCCAGGAGGCTTGTGATGTACTAATTTCAGTACATGTACCATAGCGATTATTTCTTATTCATATTAACAAACTGCAATGCCTAACATCATTCAATTTCCCCTCTTCCCTTTTTTAAAGTTCCCTTCCCTGGCTCCTACAGAGGATCATGCCCGGGGCCCTGATAGTGCCCAGACACACTGTAATTTTTACCACAAACTGCAGCAGATTTGGGCCCCTATATGTTTCCCATCTTGCTCGGCATCTGGTCATTATCGCGCATACGTTGACCAGGATTGTTGAGCGCCGTCATTGTCTGTCTAACGGTGCTCTGCGGTCCTGTTTGGCCATGGCGCCCTAAAGGTGGCACCTTCAGATTTGAGCACATACAATATGTATATACCGATATGGTTACACCTAAAGGAGAGCCACTTGCCGTATTTGATGGCCCGGCCAAGCTCCTGGATCACCCGCCACCTTTACACATCGCTGGTGACAAATTTGTAAAAATCAATAAGGTTCTTCTTGAGGCTTATAATAGAACATGCCCATTACCGGTATAATGATGCAGCATTTCCAGCATTCACCTTATTAACGGTCTGACTGACAAAAGATAGAGATTGGGGGTTTCACAAGAGCTGAGGGGGGTTCCCCTAGTGCTGGAACCAAAAAGCAACCCCTTGCTGATCTTTATCCTCATTATTGGGCTGATTCTAAGCCGAATGCTGCTCCAGCTCCGCGCAATTTCTGCAGACTGTGCGTGCACCACAGAAAACAGTTGCACGCTGCACACGTGCTGCACCATAAATACATAGGGTGAAAACACTAACTTATATTTCAATCCCGCACTAGTTATATGATCCTTAATCTATTATATATGAAGTCTCATCTCATTGAAATGTTTATGTTTGGGGATAAACCCCTAGAAATGTCTTTATAATACAAAGAGGTGCTCCCCAAAACTCTTAATAGATTATACAAACACAACACAGAAAAAGAAAGAAGAGTTATTATATTGGGTGCACTACAGACACAGGTATATGATCAGATGTGTCAGATGAACAATTGAACGATTTGAACTACGAACAATTTCTGACTGCATTAAAACATACTTGCCTACCCTCCCGATTTGGTCGGGAGCCTCCCGAAAATCGGGTGCCGCTCCCGACCTCCCGGGAAGGCAGGCAATTCTCCCGGCTGCCGCTCACCCCTCCTATCCCCCCCGCTATAACCCCTGCAACCCCCGCAGTGGGGGGGGGGCCGTGACGCGATTTGCGTCATTTTGGCCCCGCCCCCTGCTTCACAATGTCTATTTTATTGGCATTGTGTGGTGGGGGCGGGGCCAAACTGATGGCCCCGCCCCCACCACGCCCACTCCGCTCCCGCCACGCCCACAAGTGATGCCATCCGACCGGCCACACCCCCTTGTCTCGCCCACGCCCACCCCGTCCTGCTGATCTGGCTGCTCCCTCCCGGAAGGAGCAGCCAGAAAGTCGGCAGGTATGCATTAAAATTAATGGAATCGTCCAAATCTGACTGCAAACACATCAGATGTCAGATATACAAGCGGGAACGCGCATCGTTCATCTGACAAACATGTCAGATATGTCAGATTTTCCTTCAGATATGAACAATTGAACGATTTTTTAAATCGTTATTGTATGCACCATAACTTTCATAGAAATACAGGGTATATACTGCATATATCAGGAAGTTGCATCTAATAAAATAATACACCGGCATAATTGAAATTCTTTTTATCAACGGAATAAAACACCATTATTGGAATATCAATTGAATTTCACCTGTTTATACTGCATATACACAGATTGATAAAATAAAAGGGTTTAAGCCCTGCATGTTATGCATCATTGTTGAACAGCAGCCACAGAATTTTATACATATTCATTTTATTACACTTTATTTCCTACTATTTCACATCTTTCTTTTAAAATACTTTGCCATTATATTGAGTTACCACATTATTTTAATATATACCAATAAAATTGATATTTTAAAATTGTTCATATACCTGTGTCTCTAGTGCACCCAATACAATAATTCTTCTTTCTTTTTCTGTTTTGTGTTCGTATAAATACATAGGGGCCTATTCATCATCACTTAATTTTTACAAAAGCAGGTGAAAATGCACATTTTCACTTGCAATTGTAAAAATTAAGTTATCGGGCCATTCATCAAGAAGGTAAACCAGGAGATATCACAGATATCTCCTACTTACCTTCCTCTCTCGGAATGGCCCGATGTCCCTATACACTAGTATCACAGATATCTCCTACTTACCTTCCTCTCTCGGAATGGCCCGATGTCCCTATACACTAGTATCACAGATATCTCCTGCTTACCTTTCTCTCTCGGAATGGCCCGATGTCCCTATACACTAGTATCACAGATATCTCCTACTTACCTTCCTCTCCCAGAATGGATCGCTGTCCCCATACACTAGTATCACAGATATCTCCTACTTACCTTCCTCTCCCAGAATGGATCGCTGTCCCCATACACTAGTATCACAGATATCTCCTGCTTACCTTTCTCTCCCGGAATGGCCCGCTGTCCCCATACACTAGTATCACAGATATCTCCTACTTACCTTCCTCTCCCAGAATGGATCGCTGTCCCCATACACTAGTATCACAGATATCTCCTACTTACCTTCCTCTCTCGGAATGGCCCGATGTCCCTATACACTAGTATCACAGATATCTCCTACTTACCTTCCTCTCTCGGAATGGCCCGATGTCCCTATACACTTGTATCACAGATATCTCCTACTTACCTTTCTCTCCCAGAATGGATCGCTGTCCCCATACACTAGTATCACAGATATCTCCTGCTTATTCCTCTCCTGGAATGGATTGCTGTCCCCATACACTAGTATCACAGATATCTCCTGCTTACCTTCCTCTCCCGGAATGGATCGCTGTCCCCATACACTAGTATCACAGATATCTCCTACTTACCTTCCTCTCTCGGAATGGCCCGATGTCCCTATACACTATTATGGGGACCAGTCGCGGAACTAGAGAGTGATGGGCCCAGGTGCAAGAATATACTTTGGGCAGTACCCCCAGTAGTGCCCCATATACAGTGCCCCCAGTAGTGTTCCCCCTATGCAGTACCCCCAGTAGTGCCCCTTATACAGTGAACCCAGAAGTGGTCCCCTCTACGCTTGCTACCAGTAGTAGTCCCCCCTATGCATTGCCCCCAGTAGTAGTTCCCCCTATGCAGTGCCCCCAGTAGTAATCCTCCCTATGCATTTCTCCTAGTAGTAGCCCCCCTATACAGTGCCCCCAGTAGTGACCACCCCCCCATACAGTGCCCCCAGTAGTGGCGCCCCCTATACAGTGCCCCCAGTAGCGACTACCCCCCCATACAGTGCCCCCAGTAGCGGCGCCCCCTATACAGTGCCCCCAGTAGCAGCCCCCCTATGCTGTGCCAGTTCCCATGCCCCCTCACACACACACACGCACAAAAACCCCAAAAAACACAACTTGCTTGAATCCCCGCTTCTGCCGCTGTCCGCTCCTCCTGGCTCGCTCTGCACTATGGGAGAGACGCCATGATATCTCTCCCATCACCCGCTGCGGGGGGGTCCGGAAGGCGGAGCTCGTGAGTGAGCTCCAGCTGGCTCCCACCGTGGATGCAGCAGCCAATGAGAGTCTGTCTGACTCTCATTGGCTGCTATAACAAACACACAGCCACCGCTGGCGGCTGTGTGTTTGTTAGTGTGTAGTGCAGACCGCTCTCACTTTGGTCTGCCCTACACTTGTGGGGCACGGGGGAAACTAGCAGCGGGTGCAGCGCCGGCTATAGGCCCCTGCACCACAGCGGGCCCCAGTGCAAGCCACTAGGGCCCACCACAGTGGGGACCGGTGCACGCTAGTTCCAACCCCTGATGGGGACAGAATTAATCAAGCTTCAAAAATTTTATATTTTCAAAGCTTGAGTGCGGGAGCAGTCGCCATCTTCAGATGGCGAATGCTCCCGACACCCGCTCCTTCCCCGGTTCACGAAGAGAGTTCCCTCTGTCCCTGTCCGGCTTCTTCCGCCGGATGTCGGGGCTCTTGTGCATGAGTGACCTGTAGGTCACGCATGCGCACTCCTATCACTGCTTCGAAAGTAGCAGTTAAGAGAATCACTGCTCCAAAAAGGAGCAGTGAAGCCGCTCGCAGGGACAGCTAATTTCGCATCAGCTGTCACCGTGCTGGAGCAATGATGAATTGCTCCGGGAATCCGCGGCGAGCTAGAATGTTAATTATCGGGGACCCCGATAATTAGCATCATGAATAGGCCGCATAATGAGAGCAGCCGGCTCGCTCCTTGCATGGCCGCATCTATCCGCAGGTGAAATGGGCGTTTGTGCGTGGCTGCTGTGCATATACCTTGCGAACACACACAGAAAATATTAATCTTGTGGAAGTGTGTCAAGGGCGTGTATCTAGACTTCCGTGCTAGTTAGAGAGATGTGTACCGAAGCCTGATTCTGAAAGATCTTTACACCTTGCATAACGATACTAACTATGATAACGGCGGCTGCAACCACATGAACAAATCTGTATTTGCATTAGCTAATGATCTTAAATCTGTCCACCGCCGCTGGCCGCGCATTTAGCCTCTCTATGTCCGACTCAGAATGAGACCATGGGGTAAATTTACTAAAGTGAGAGTTTTTAGAAGTGGAGATGTTGCCCATAGCAACATATCAGATTCTACTTAACATTTAACTAGCACCTTCTAGAAGATAATAGCTAAAATATGATTGGTTGCTATGGGCAACAGCTCCACTTCTAAAACTCTCACTTTAGTAAATTTACCCCCTTATGTCTTTATTCCTTCACTCCTTTTAACTATTTATTTTCATGTCAGAATTATTCTTTGTCTGTTTTTGAAAAGTTTTGCTCATGTTTGTTACACGTATGTACTTTTTTTTTTTTTTTCTACTTGAAAGGCTTCATGAAGAGGAGAAAACTGGAAAGAGGATTTCCCAAACATTAGCCCAAACTAGTTTCAGTTTCCAAGTGAAGAAACCACTTTTGGGCAACAAAACATTAGTTGAGCGGATGTTTGGCGGAAGAATTGTAACCAAAATTCGATGTCTAAAATGTCACAGTGTTTCGGCCAGGGAGGAACGTTTCACAGACTTGTCACTCGCTTTTCCCCCAAGTGGCGGCACCACAGCAACAATTCCAAAAACTCCATATCCTGCCGCCATACCAGTAGAAGATATAGGGCCACACAATGATGACACCTCACATAAAGTTCAGGAACGGCTGGCTGCAAACTCTCCAGACCGTGCCAGATGTCAACAGAAGACCGAAGTGCACAGGGGTAAAGCAACGCCAATTGAGACATTAGGATTCCATGGTAAAGACGATCTACTGGAACAAACTGCTTCGGAAGACAAAGATGAAAATAATTGTCCGGTGGTTAGAGCTCGGGATCCACCAGCCGTCACGTCTTCTGAGTTGACAAGTGTAAAAAAAAATCCTCTTAGTCTTTCAGATTTGATAAATCATTTCTTATGCCCAGAGATGCTTACGGCAGAAAATAAATACAGGTGTGAAACCTGTTCCTCGCTACAAGATGCTGAGAAGGTTGTGGAGCTTTCCATGGGCCCGGAGTTTCTCATTCTAACTTTGCTGAGGTTCTCTTTTGACTTGAAGGCCATGAAAAGGAGAAAGATCTTGGACAATGTGTCCATCCCTTTGATTCTCAAAATACCTATCCAAGTACATTCACTTCCGTCAGATGCCTCCGCCAGGGTCCACCAAGCCACAGTCTATGACCTGTGTACAGTGATTGTGCACTCTGGGTTGTCATCTGAAAGCGGACATTATTACTGCTATTCCAGAGACTGCATGAATAGAGATAGTCACAGACCACCCAGTGTTGGGGTTAAGCGATTTGCCACCGACAAGCATCTAGACATGGAGATCCAGTGGTACCTCTTCAATGACACTAGGGTCTCCTTCTCATCATTTGAATCAGTCAGCAATGTAACATCCTTCTTTCCCACCGATACAGCCTACGTGTTATTCTACAGACACAGAGAACATGCTCAGGCTGACTCGGTTCTAGAATCAGGGGCAGGCAAGTCACACGGAGATGTTTCTCTTACCAAGGAACTCATGGAGGCCATTTCTAAGGACAACATCAAGTATTTGCAGGTGAGTTTCAAAGACATGTTCACTCTCAGCCTGGATTAATACTTCGGTGGGCCCGAGGCACTTAAGACATGCGGGGTCCATGTGGTCTCAAATTAAGTTCATAGTGGGCCTGATTTAGAGATGGACGCGGAAGCACCGGCAGCTGCGATGTTATGCAAATGCCACTACTAAGTCCTCACCTTGTGTACATCCCTGCATCTGGATGTGCAGGGAATGAGACGTGCACTTTTAGCCTCCGTAAGCGCTGTAATACCGTTTGGTGCATGTTTAGACGTCACCATCGGTCGCACCCTGGAAACTATGCCCCAAGCTTCATACTCGCTCATTTACTTGCTGTGATGCCGCCACTGGATCAGCACCTCTGTGTTTGCTGTGGGTGGGGCTTGGAAATGCAATTACCCCGCCTACTTCTTGATGCAAAACTTGTCTTCAAGCTGTAATCACCTCCCCTTTTCCTAGCATCCTATCTCAGGGCCTAATTCAGACCCGCTCGCGAGTGCAGGACGCTCGCAAGCGGGTCGATGGTGCCCTAATGCGCATGCGCACGACGGAGGGAGCTCCGTCGTGCACATGCGCGAGACCCGCATAGCGACAGCCAAGCTGTCGCTATGGGTCTCGCACCAAAGGGGGCGTGCTGTCGATGGTGACTGACAGCACGCCCCCTTTGGTGGGCGTGCCGGGGGCGTGTCTGCCAGACGGAGGCGTTCCCATGGGAACGCCTACCATCTGGGTCCGGCCCCACTGACATCACTAGTGATGTCAGTGGGAGTGATTTTGGCTCTGATAGAGCCAAAATCACTACAGGGCTTGTGGTCACCGAGACCCTACCGCAGGGTCTCGTCGCAAGCCCGATGGTCGCGATGGTCTTGACCATCGCAACCATCATCATGGACGCTCGCATAAGCTGTGGGTGGTAACCCACAGCTATGCGAGCGTCCAAGAGGCCGCTCCATTTTTAGGTAGGAGGGCCCTGATTCAGAGCGAGCGCTCTGGTCAGAGCATCTGGCTCTGAATCAGGCCCTCAGTGTTTTTCCCACAGTCCCTCACTCACGGAGGCCTCTCAGGGGGCTGATTCTCGTGGTCACAAAATGCACCTGCCCCCACTATAAGCACTTTTACCAACAAGGTGATCTCATGCAGATGGGGAATTACACTAACAATTCATGCACAGCAGTGTCGCATCTTTTAGTGTTGCCTTCTCGTCCAGTCAACTTAAAAAATTATGCTATTTACTTTTTGCACGTTTACATATATGCACAACTTACCTACCCAACTGCCCCGACAGGAATGCTCTGATGACCTCAAAAGAATAACATCGGAAGCCCGGCATCGAATGGTTGCGGGTGTTTTCGACATCAAATCTAGCGATGCAATGACAACTAGCCATTGCATCACAACCATTTGATAGTATAACTATCACAATGGTTATACTTACACCCAAAAAGGGGCATTCCCATTCGCATCACTGTGGGGCGTGCCCAGCACTCTCCGAGATGCTGGCCTGCCCCCAGGCTCCCCTTTTAATGTGAATGTGCGCATATGTACAACATCTCTTCTCCCGCTGCAGGACAGTTTGGAGGTGTGATTTAGCCATGCTTTCCGATATTTTGGCTGCCCCCTGCGGGAGGAAGCGGCCAGGTCGGCATAGCTGGGGGGGGCATGGCCGGCATAAGGGGGCGCAGCCGGGAATTTGCATTGGGGTCGTGAACGGAATTGGGGGTGTTGCCCCGCCCCTACTACACAATGCAGAGATTACTGTCATTTTGAAGCAGAGGGTACGGTCATGATGACATGAATCGCTGCGGTGGTATGTGTGGCAATTACAGGGGGGCCCAAAGAGGTCAGCGGCCAGCCGCTAAGCTTGCATGCTTTTCCGGGGGCCGGAGCGTTGCCCGATTTTTGGGAGGCTCATGGCCGAATCAGGAGAGAAAGCTGAGCTGCGGACACCACTTTCCGCAGCTGGAAAAAAAAGCCACCCATTGTATGAGCATCCGAAAGCTGCATCTGATGGCTGCCAACCATCGATTTCCTGCTATTCGACAGAAAAAGTACTTCCATCGAATCGGAAACATTGATGGTTGCTAATTATCAGCTTCCGGTCATCTCTACAAAAGAGAGAGGGCCTGATTCTGACCCGCTCGCGAGCGCTCGCAAGCGGGTCGATGGTGCCCTAGTGCGCATGCGCACGACGGAGGGAGCTCCGTCGTGCGCATGTGCGAGACCCAAATAACGACGGGGTAGCCGTCGTTATGGGTCTCGCATCAAAGGGGGCGTGCTGTCGACCATCATCATGGACGCTCGCATAAGCTGTGGGTGGTAACCCAAAGCTATGCGAGCGTCCAAGAGGCCGCTCCAATGTTAGGTAGGAGGGCCATGATTCAGAGCGAGCGCTCTGGTCAGAGCGTCCGGCTCTGAATCAGGCCCTGAGCTTCCACGAAAGAGGGCTAAACTTTGATCAAAGGTGGATGTCTCTAGGTGGCGCATGTCTAAATGTTGGAGGTGTATGTAATATACCTGTAACATATCGTTAAGTGTCCCTAGTATCATAGGAAGCAGTTAGGTACTGTAACATTTATCCTCACCATGATCACTGTATTATGACTGCCTACAGACGTCCCTGTTGTTAGCGCTGTACATGAGGAGGTTTAGCCAGTGACTGCATGGTCTTCTCATAAAGCAACACATGACAGAAGAGGAACATCAGAACAAAGCACTAACTATCATCACATCCAAGATTGTCTGACTTTTCATGAACAATTGCCCTTCATTCAGGACATCATAAATGTGTGCAACCTGGGTGACTCTAACTAATGTGTTAGGCTGCAAATACCTGTGTTCCTATACATAGAATTGTCCATTCTTTTCTAGGAGCAAGAGAAGGAAGCCAGGAACAGGGCGGCCTATCTCTCTCCGCTGCTGACTTCTCCTCTCTGGTGGCAAGACTTCGATAAGGACAGTGACGATGATGCCTCTCCGGGGGGATTAGGATCGGCTGGTGGAGGGGGATCCGGGGCCTTTCATGGTCTTGTGTTTTAGAGGCTCCACATGAGCTATGCACCAGCGGCCTTATGTACAATTATATATACATTGATTGGACTGCGATACATGAGTGAGGCCTCATTTCATACATTCTCTCCCCAATCATTGTCATTTCCCCCGCATCGTACATTAGATTAAGACTCCCTGGCTGTATATTGTATCATGTTCTCCACCTCCATCTGATCTCGTCAGGTTTCATGTCTGGAATAGAACTTCTGACACTTTTGCTTTCATGTATCTATTATGAAGGGGAAGGTGCTGGAAGAGTGATGCAAAATAGACGCAATTGGCATTTATACGCCAGATACACTCTCTGGCTGAGGGTGTCTAACATGCACATTTTCACAGCACATTCTCTATATGTGGAGGACGTAGCCGTCTGTCACCGCCCGAACCTCACTGCTGCATGATAAACTCCATGTCATCGGCTGTCACCTGTATTCCACAGTCACAATGCCCAGCACTGGAAAGTCTTCTGCCCTCCGATCTCACTAAGGCAATTTCCAAGATTCAGTACAGCTTAGACATGGGAACGCTTGGCAGCCTCCTCTCCTAAGCTAATAGGCACAATAGGCAGCTATAGGTCAGAGAAGGAATAGGGCATCTATGTTCCCAGGTGGCTACTAGGACATTAGCCCAACCAACAGACCTAATGGAATTGGCTTCCTCAATCTAAACTTAGAACTCGGAAATCTTTACATAAACTACACAATATTGTAGGTTAGGTTTCACAGCTAAAGTACAAGCAATGTTTATATTCACCAATGTTATTGTGTCATTTCCCGCTATGTAGCCTGTCCCTCCCCTGCCATTTATGTGTAATCTCACCTGACTATGTTATTGTGTCATTTCCCGCTATGTAGCCTGTCCCTCCCCTGCCATTTATGTGTAATATCACCTATGTTATTGTGTCATTTCCCGCTATGTAGCCTGTCCCTCCCCTGCCATTTATGTGTAATCTCACCTGACTATGTTATTGTGTCATTTCCCGCTATGTAGCCTGTCCCTCCCCTGCCATTTATGTGTAATCTCACCTGACTATGTTATTGTGTCATTTCCCGCTATGTAGCCTGTCTCTCCCCTGCCATTTATGTGTAATCTCACCTGACTATGTTATTGTGTCATTTCCCGCTATGTAGCCTGTCCCTCCCCTGCCATTTATGTGTAATCTCACCTGACTATGTTACTGTGTCATTTCCCGCTATGTAGCCTGTCCCTCCCCTGCCATTTATGTGTAATCTCACCTGACTATGTTACTGTGTCATTTCCCGCTATGTAGCCTGTCCCTCCCCTGCCATTTATGTGTAACCTCACCTGACTATGTTATTGTGTCATTTCCCGCTATGTAGCCTGTCCCTCCCCTGCCATTTATGTGTAATCTCACCTGACTATGTTATTGTGTCATTTCCCGCTATGTAGCCTGTCTCCCCCCTGCCATTTATGTGTAATCTCACCTGACTATATTAGTGTGTCATTTCCCGCTATGTAGCCTGTCTTTCCCCTGCCATTTATGTGTAATCTCACCTGGCTATGTTATTGTGTCATTTCCCGCTATGTAGCCTGTCCCTCCCCTGCCATATATGTGTAATCTCACCTGTCTATGTTATTGTGTCATTTCCCGCTATGTAGCCTGTCTCTCCCCTGCCATTTATGTGTAATCTCACCTGACTATGTTACTGTATCATTTCCCGCTATGTAGCCTGTCTCTCCCCTGCCATTTATGTGTAATCTCACCTGACTATGTTACTGTATCATTTCCCGCTATGTAGCCTGTCCCTCCCCTGCCATTTATGTGTAACCTCACCTGACTATGTTACTGTGTCATTTCCCGCTATGTAGCCTGTCCCTCCCCTGCCATTTATGTGTAATCTCACCTGACTATGTTATTGTGTCATTTCCCGCTATGTAGCCTGTCCCTCCCCTGCCATTTATGTGTAATCTCACATGACTATGTTATTGTGTCATTTCCCGCTATGTAGCCTGTCCCTCCCCTGCCATTTATGTGTAATCTCACCTGACTATGTTATTGTGTCATTTCCCGCTATGTAGCCTGTCCCTCCCCTGCCATTTATGTGTAATATCACCTAACTATGTTATTGTGTCATTTCCCGCTATGTAGCCTGTCTCTCCCCTGCCATTTATGTGTAATCTCACCTGACTATGTTATTGTGTCATTTCCCGCTATGTATCCTGTCCCTCCCCTGCCATTTATGTGTAATCTCCCCTGACTATGTTATTGTGTCATTTCCCGCTATGTAGCCTGTCCCTCCCCTGCTATATATGTGAAATCTCACCTGATTGTTATTGTGTCATTTCCCGCTATGTAGCCTGTCCCTCCCCTGCCATATATGTGTAATCTCACCTGACTATGTTATTGTGTAATTTCCCGCTATGTAGCCTGTCCCTCCCCTGTCATTTATGTGTCATCTCACCTGACTATGTTATTGTGTCATTTCCCGCTATGTAGCCTGTCCCTCCCCTGCCATTTATGTGTAATCTCCCCTGACTATGTTATTGTGTCATTTCCCGCTATGTAGCCTGTCCCTCCCCTGCTATATATGTGAAATCTCACCTGATTATGTTATTGTGTCATTTCCCGCTATGTAGCCTGTCCCTCCCCTGCCATTTATGTGTAATCTCACCTGACTATGTTATTGTGTCATAAATGCTCTAGGTCAGATCACCTCACACGCTCATGCAACACAATCACACAACGCCTTAACTAAAATAAAGACAGAGACATTGCGTTGGGTGAAATGGGTCAGCTTTTTATTAATACTACGGTAAACTATTTAAGCGAACCTATGTGAGGGAGAAAAATGGTGGTGGGGGCTTGGATTGCCTATTATGCAAAGCGACATAACAAACATAATGTAAGAAAAATAACAAATTAGCGGGCCTGAAAAGCCCACCCAATCAAACCTCGGGACCAACTGCCCCCTCGTTTCCTACAACTCGCAGGGTGTTGGCCTTCTGCCTGACCCTGCGGGGATTGCAACTTGGGGGGCCCCCGTGCCAGTGAGGGGGACCGTACCACCTGGACTGGTGGTACTGACGACGCCCTAAAGTCCGCCCCAGCCGCACGGGCAACCCCCCAGGAATGAACTAAAGCTATCAAGACCTCCACAAAACTATAAGTCCATACAAGACCGGCCGCCATACCTAAGCCGACATCAACTAGAAACCTTATCAACTAAGGGAGGGTTGGTGGGCAATCTCCAGAAGAAAAGAGGGAGAATGGAGTCTAACTTACCCAGAAATCTCCAGCTCAAACTCCACCCCCCCATAACCTGTGCTAATTGGCTAAATCACAGACTCTAACCACTCCCTTCTAACTGAGGACTGCTAAACCCATTTTGCATTGCAGAGCGTGCCCAGTGACAGACCAGAGGTTTATGTCACTCCTGTCATACAAGGATGACCTCCGTGGTCTTAAACGCTCTAGGTCAGATCACCTCACACGCTCATGCAACACAATCACACAACGCCTTAACTAAAATAAAGACAGAGACATTGCGTTGGATGAAATGGGTCAGCTTTTTATTAATACTACGGTAAACTATTTAAGCAAACCTATTTATTTATTAAATTCTTAAACCTAATAATGTGAGGGATAAAAATGGTGGCGGGGGCTTGGATGGCCTATTATGCAAAGCGACATAACAAACATAATGTAAGAAAAATAACAAATTAGCGGGCCTGAACAGCCCGGCCAATCAAACCTTGGGACCAACTGCTCCCTTGTTCCCTACAACTCGCAGGGTGTTGGCCTTCTGCCTGACCCTGCGGGGATTGCAACTTGGGGGGCCCCCGGGCCAGTGAGGGGGACCGTACCACCTGGACCGGTGGTACTGACGACGCCCTAAAGTCCGCCCCAGCCGCACGGGCAACCCCCCAGGAATGAAATAAAGCTATCAAAACTATAAGGCCACAAAAACTATAAGGCCATACAAGACCGGCCCAACAGGACAAAGTCCGCCACCGCCACCTTAACTACCCTCCAGCTACTGAACTAAACATCTAAATTCCTCAGACAGAGAAACAAGTTTATGGAAAAAATCTCTAAACCTCCTCTAGATAAATGGACCCCGTCTGGTCTAAATAGCTGCCTTTGTGACACCAAGATATTATCATGCCTGGCTACTGCCCCTCTGCTGGCAGCAAGGGCTCTACCAACCACTGAATTAATCCTCCTTCTCGACATCTCTATGGCCCTAGGGCTCCCAGCCCCTCTCCAGACAAGTCTGGCCACAATTTCAGACCATACGATCCTGCAAAAAGGCCAAGCCTCCACAAGCGCAATCAACTCTCTCCTGATAGTCATCCTCAAGTCAAGGCATGTCCTGTCAGTTAGGTCATTCCCCCCCTGAATGGATGACCAGGAAACGGGGGTACCCAAACCTGGCCACTGAGTCCCTGAGGACCTCCTGCAATTGCGCCCAACGCATACCCCGGTGCCCAATCCACCGGATATGCGGCATCTCTGGTAACTCTCGATTAGACAAAAGCACCACAGACCTTGCCAACCAAAAAATGTAGGAATGACCTACAACCCAAATGAAAGTGTCATCAAGCTGACATCCTGGCAGGAAAAAAGTAAAATAGATAGATTAATATAAAAGTTTTGCAGGTATGGTTAAAAGCAAATTATGTAAGATTTTGAGAGCTAGGGGATATGTCAGAAATAACACTAGGCCTATTTAATGAAAAGCCTATTACCTAGCATGAAGGGTGATTGGGCAGAAAAAATGGGGGGATTCCAACTTGGCCTGAGGCAAAAACACAAAACTTCCACCGGCCGGCATGAGCCTAGGTTAAAAACCAGTGATAAAACAAAAATTCCTAGACCCCCACCTAGGGCGAGTAGCTAGTCCCCAAGTTGGGATGAGCGAAAGCTCGACACCGGGCGTAACATAAGGCAACAACAGCCAGCTCCGAACCAACGCAGCGCCTGCCGGCCGGCCATGCCCCCATCATATCATAGATCCTTTCGGGCCAATGAATGATTGGACGGGCCGTAATTCTGAGGCGTCGACCCAGCAAGCAGGTGCAACCCTTCATTACCCCTGACCGAACAAAAAATTAAATTAAATGGGGAAAGGCACTAGGTACAGCCCTCCCATGAAGCCGCCGAAACTTGCCGGCGACCCACTAGAGGACCACCCCCAGTGACCCCCCCCCCCTTTGTTGCCAACCAAAGATGTGGGGGTTTTGCCGCGTTGCACCCTGCCCACTGCGTTCTGTTTACCAGACGTCTGGAAAAGTGGCAAAGTGGCCCGTCTTTTGTCGTAGCTCACGCCGCCACCTCCGCCATCCCCTCTGGCAAGGAAAAAACGCACGCTGGCCGTGTCTCACAGCCCCCAAAAACAGATGTACGAGTAAGGTAAAAATTTTGATCTTACCTCGCGGCCTCTCCCTCAATCGGCTCCACCTTTCCCACGACGAGAGGTAAACCCTGAAGGTCCCAGGGGCCAGGGACCGGGATGCTAGGGCCTCCATGCTGTACGAACCACCTGCCAGACATAATCGGGACTTGAATCACCGACCATGTTTGCCCAAGGGGCAAGTCTCCTAAACCTTGCCCACTGAAAACGTGAAAGAGCGTCAGCAACATCATTATTAGTCCCTGGAACATGCCTGGCGCGAAAATCGATATTAAATTGAAGGCAACGCGATATAATTTGCGCAATTAGTCTAATGGCGGGCAGACCCTCCGCTTTCTGTCTATTTAGCGCTTCCACTACCCCCATATTGTCGCACCAAAATATAATCGCCCTATCTAGCAATCGCCACCCCCATAGCTCCATCGCGACCATGATAGGGAAAAGCTCTAATAATAGCATGTTCTTGGTCAAACCATCTGCTATCCAGCTGCAGGGCCAAGGAGCAGCGCACCAAGATTTTCCTAGCATCGCACGAAACCCCAAAGCCCCAGCCGCGTCTGTGTACAGCTGCAATGTGACGTTTGATACCGGGGGGGCTTGCCAAATGCGAATGCCATTAAAATTAGTTAAAAAGGAATCCCAAATAACTAGATCTCACCGAATTTCGCTAGGTAATCGCAGGAAATGATGCGGGCTTCGAGCCTTTTGCGTCAGTCTTTCAAGCTTCCTGCAGAAAATCCTTCCGACTGGAATGAACCTGCACGCAAAGTTGAAAAGACCCAACAGCGACTGGGTCTGCTTTAATGTCAGCTTACCAACCGACAGGGCCAACACTATTTCATCCTGCAATCGCTGCACCTTTTCTACCGGCAAACAACAAAAACCCGCAACCGTATCGATTTCAATACCTAAATAGGAAAATCTTGAGGTGGGTCCCCCTGTTTTGTTTACCGCGATGGGAACCCCAAAATCGGAAAATAGCTTAAACGTGTTTTCAAGCAACTGCGCGCACCTGACGGAATCTCGTGGTCCCACTAAAAAGAAGTCATCTAGGTAGTGTGCAATACCCGGTTCACACGTCTCCCTAAACAGGCACCAGTGTAGGAAGGAACTAAATTTCTCGAAATAGGCACACGAAATCGAGCAGCCCATGGGCAGACATTTATCAAAATAAAAACCGTCGTTGATCTTGAACCCCATTAGGTGATAAACCTCCGGGTGCAGGGGAAGCAGCCTAAATGCGGATTCGATGTCAACTTTACACATCAGCGCCCCTTCCCCGAAAGAACGAACCAAGTCAAGCGCGTCATCAAAAGATTGATAGACCACGTGACAAAGTTCATTGAGGATAGCATCGTTAACTGACAGACCACTCGGGTACGAGAGGTGCTGAATAAAACAAAAGTTTCCCTGGGTTTTTTTGGGGACCACTCCAACCGGTGATGAAACCAGACCCGGAATTGGAACTTCCGGGAAAGGGCCAAGGATCCTACCCAACTCTATTTTTTTATTTACCTTCCCTTGTAAAATCAACGGCATGTCATGAGCTGATTGAAGGTTGCGACCAGAACATCCTCGCACCGTAGCTACTATCGGAAGCCTAAACCCTACCGTAAAACCTTCGCGCAAGAACGTGACTACGTCCTGAAGCGGGTACGCCTCTAGCCATGGTGCCATGGCCCTTACCCTGACAGGCGTGGGGGCCCTGCTTAGAATGGTGGACTTACTTGGTAGAGGGGGCACTGGGGCCACGGCTGGCACTACCTCCTTTTCCCCCTGACAGGCCTCCGGAACCTTTTGAGCAATCCTTAATTGGGTGGGGGCCACCGCAACAGATGCAGGTGTGTCGAAAACGACAGCGCCCGCCCAATGCGCATTGCCCATTGTTGAAGGCAAAGCACTTGCCATGCTCCGACTTGGGACCCGCCCCACGCGCCGATCCTCCCCCTGGTGCAGCTGACTGGCCCCCGAAACTCCTCTGTAAGGGTGCCGCCTCCATTTGCGTGCGCTGTGGTTGTGTGACATCCACAAAAATCTCGACGTCTTTTGTCCCGAAGTCTATAACTTCCCTACCATGCTGCTTACGACGAAATTCTTCGTCATACACCCGCCATGCGCCGCCTCTGGAGTTGGTGAACATATCATGAATTAAGTACATGTACCTAATCACGCGCATGTGCTCGTCGGGACGTGTCTCCAAGTAGCAAGAGGCAAAGATATACATGTTTTTTAACCAAACATGATAGGACATGACAACGTCGAGGGCCGACCCGCCTTTTTTCTTCGCGGATACCCAAGCTCTTTTTCCCCGGGTGGTCAGCGCGAATACGTTGACATAACGGCCGCGCCTGATCCGGTCCCGGATCCTGGGCCAAACCCCACGCAGCACCGCTGTATTAGAGCATAAGACTCCCTCTGAACAATCCAAATTCACTGACATGCTGCAGCTGGACGAACGGTGCTTGCGCCTATATCGCCTGGACCTCTTCCTGCCAGCTTGTCGTGACTCCTCTGAGGAATCAGAGGAGGTGGAGGAAAGACTACTTGTTCCCTGCTCTGACCTATGGCGCCTTTGCTTCTTGCTTCGCTGCGCTGGTGCTTCCTGACTACTACTGGAGCTACCGATCCAGTCGGGATCGATGGAAGACTCACCATCCAACTGACCAGCCGCACCTTCTGCGACCGTGGCTAGGGGCCTTTCGCTTCTGTCTTGATGCTGCATCATCGAATCCAATAAGCTTTCTCCTGCTGGAACACAAACAATGTTGTCTTGTACAGAAATTGATCGCCCCTGGCCCAGGGGTTTGTCCATGCCTGTACTATCCAAACCTTGATGCTTTCCTGGGGGCGCCCGGGGACCCGAAGCGCCGACAAACTTATCCGCCAGCGCTGCAACGGTTCCGTCGCCCCCTCCCGAAGCCGTCTGAGTGCTGTTCTGAGACAATAAGGGCGCTAGCGCAGAGAGCAGTGATGCGCACAGAGTGGATACAGTCTCTGTGCGCAGCACTGCATGCACCGCGGATCCAGCTGCGGATACTGCCCGGGGCGCTGTGAACCTGCGCACCACCTCCGCATAAGACCCGCGACTAAAACCCTGCGCAGGCACACCTTCCCCCACCCTGTCCGTGGAACCAGCACAGGGCGGGGTACTATCCCTTTCAGACACCCCGCAATCGATGGAAAAGGACTCACTGCTGTCAGAGGGGGACGTAATAACCCCCTCGTCCCGCAGATGGCGCACATTTTATCCCCTTCCATCCCGCCTAGCAAAACCGCAACCGGCACTGCTTTGAGCATTCCGGTCCCCAATAACCCCAGCCCTAATGGACTGCGCGCCGCTGTGGCCCGCCGGGCACGCTGTACGCTTTGACACACGAGACCCCATGGGAACGGTTGATCGAGGTGGGGGGGAGGCGGGCGCGATCCCCCTCCGCCTAGATGCGCGCGCAGGTGGGGATGCAGGCACCTTGGCCGCTCCCCGCTGAGAAGCAGGTCCCTGTTTTTTGCTCCTGCCGCTAGGTCCGGCGTGCGCCGTGGATACTGCGCTATGCATAGGAGGGGAAGGGGCCGCTCCCATCCTACTGCTGTGCCTCTTGGCCAGGGATGCGGACGGCCCGTCGGCACCCTGGCCAGACGACAAACCAGCTACATGCGGTGATGCGCGTGGCGCTGGCCGTGCGGCTGGGATGGGTGAGCTGGAAAGCCTAATAGCCGCCCGGCCGCGAGCCCCCCCCTTCTGACGGCAGCCGTTAGTTCGCGGCCTGCGGTCCGCAGGCGCGAATGACGCGCATGGAGATCTGTGATCCCGCTCCCGCGGCCACCGCATCAATCAGGTATCGGGCAGGTATGCCCACAGAACGCCGGGGGCAATCCATGAGGGTGGGATAGAGAAAAGAAGGTAAAGGGAAGGAAAAAGGGGAAGGCATGAAAAGTGGTAGAGAAGAGAAGTGTAAGGAGTGAAAGATAGAAGCTAGCAAGGCAAAAAAGGGGGGGTATTATAACAATATAAAGCACAAATAAAACAATTATATTAAGTCTGGCAACCGTAATACTGGCAAATACACAGAGCAATAATCTGACAGTACTTCACCAATCTACAGAAGAAAAGAGGGAGAATGGAGTCTAATTTACCCATAAATCTCCAGCTCAAACTCCACCCCCACATAACCTGTGCTAATTGGCTAAATCACAGACTCTAACCACACCCTTCTAACTGAGGACTGCTAAACCCATTTTGCATTGCCAAGCGTGCCCAGTGACAGACCAGAGGTTTATGTCACTCCTGTCATACTAGAATGACCTCCGTGGTCTTTTCCCACTATGTAGCCTGTCCCTCCCCTGCCATTTATGTGTAATCTCACCTGACTATGTTATTGTGTCATTTCCCGCTATGTAGCCTGTCCCTCCCCTGCCATTTATGTGTAATCTCACCTGACTATGTTACTGTGTAATTTCCCGCTATGTAGCCTGTCCCTCCCCTGCCATTTATGTGTAATATCACCTGACTATGTTATTGTGTCATTTCCCGCCATGTAGCCTGTCCCTCCCCTGCCATTTATGTGTAATCTCACCTGACTATGTTACTGTGTAATTTCCCGCTATGTAGCCTGTCCCTCCCCTGCCATTTATGTGTAATATCACCTGACTATGTTATTGTGTCATTTCCCGCTATGTAGCCTGTCCCTCCCCTGCCATTTATGTGTAATCTCACCTGACTATGTTACTGTGTAATTTCCCGCTATGTAGCCTGTCCCTCCCCTGCCATATATGTGTAATCTCACCTGACTATGTTACTGTGTAATTTCCCGCTATGTAGCCTGTCCCTCCCCTGCCATTTATGTGTAATATCACCTGACTATGTTATTGTGTCATTTCCCGCTATGTAGCCTGTCCCTCCCCTGCCATTTATGTGTAATCTCACCTGACTATGTTACTGTGTAATTTCCCGCTATGTAGCCTGTCCCTCCCCTGCCATTTATGTGTAATATCACCTGACTATGTTATTGTGTCATTTCCCGCTATGTAGCCTGTCCCTCCCCTGCCATTTATGTGTAATCTCACCTGACTATGTTACTGTGTAATTTCCCGCTATGTAGCCTGTCCCTCCCCTGCCATTTATGTGTAATATCACCTGACTATGTTATTGTGTCATTTCCCGCTATGTAGCCTGTCCCTCCCCTGCCATTTATGTGTAATCTCACCTGACTATGTTACTGTGTAATTTCCCGCTATGTAGCCTGTCCCTCCCCTGCCATATATGTGTAATCTCACCTGACTATGTTACTGTGTAATTTCCCGCTATGTAGCCTGTCCCTCCCCTGCCATTTATGTGTAATATCACCTGACTATGTTATTGTGTCATTTCCCGCTATGTAGCCTGTCCCTCCCCTGCCATTTATGTGTAATCTCACCTGACTATGTTACTGTGTAATTTCCCGCTATGTAGCCTGTCCCTCCCCTGCCATATATGTGTAATCTCACCTGACTCTGTTACTGTGTCATTTCCCGCTATGTAGCCTGCCTCTCCCCTGCCATTTATGTGTAACCTCACCTGACTATGTTACTGTGTCATTTCCCGCTATGTAGCCTGTCCCTCCCCTGCCATTTATGTGTCATCTCACCTGACTATGTTATTGTGTCATTTCCCGCTATGTAGCCTGTCCCTCCCCTGCCATTTATGTGTAATCTCACCTGACTCTGTTATTGTGTCATTTCCCGCTATGTAGCCTGTCCCTCCCCTGCCATTTATGTGTAATCTCACATGATTATGTTATTGTGTCATTTCCCGCTATGTAGCCTGTCCCTCCCCTGCCATTTATGTGTCATCTCACCTGACTATGTTATTGTGTCATTTCCCGCTATGTAGCCTGTCCCTCCCCTGCCATTTATGTGTAATCTCCCCTGACTATGTTATTGTATCATTTCCCGCTATGTAGCCTGTCCCTCCCCTGCCATTTATGTGTAATCTCACCTGACTATGTTATTGTGTCATTTCCCGCTATGTAGCCTGTCCCTCCCCTGCCATTTATGTGTCATCTCACCTGACTATGTTATTGTGTCATTTCCCGCTATGTAGCCTGTCCCTCCCCTGCCATTTATGTGTAATCTCACCTGACTATGTTACTGTGTCATTTCCCGCTATGTAGCCTGTCCCTCCCCTGCCATATATGTGTAATATCACCTGACTATGTTATTGTGTCATTTCCAGCTATGTAACTGTCCCTCCCCTGATATTTATGTGTAATCTCACCTGACTATGTTACTGTGTCATTTCCCGCCATGTAGCCTGTCCCTCCCCTGCCATTTATGTGTCATCTCACCTGACTATGTTATTGTGTAATTTCCCGCTATGTAGCCTGTCCCTCCCCTGCCATTTATGTGTAATCTCACCTGACTATGTTATTGTGTCATTTCCCGCTATGTAGCCTGTCCCTCCCCTGCCATTTATGTGTAATCTCACCTGACTATGTTATTGTGTCATTTCCCGCTATGTAGCCTGTCCCTCCCCTGCCATTTATGTGTAATCTCACCTGACTATGTTATTGTGTCATTTCCCGCTATGTAGCCTGTCCCTCCCCTGCCATTTATGTGTAATCTCACCTGACTATGTTACTGTGTAATTTCCCGCTATGTAGCCTGTCCCTCCCCTGCCATTTATGTGTAATATCACCTGACTATGTTATTGTGTCATTTCCCGCTATGTAGCCTGTCCCTCCCCTGCCATTTATGTGTAATCTCACCTGACTATGTTACTGTGTAATTTCCCGCTATGTAGCCTGTCCCTCCCCTGCCATTTATGTGTAACCTCACCTGACTATGTTACTGTGTCATTTCCCGCTATGTAGCCTGTCCCTCCCCTGCCATTTATGTGTCATCTCACCTGACTATGTTATTGTGTCATTTCCCGCTATGTAGCCTGTCCCTCCCCTGCCATTTATGTGTAATCTCACCTGACTCTGTTATTGTGTCATTTCCCGCTATGTAGCCTGTCCCTCCCCTGCCATTTATGTGTAATCTCACATGATTATGTTATTGTGTCATTTCCCGCTATGTAGCCTGTCCCTCCCCTGCCATTTATGTGTAACCTCACCTGACTATGTTACTGTGTCATTTCCCGCTATGTAGCCTGTCCCTCCCCTGCCATTTATGTGTCATCTCACCTGACTATGTTATTGTGTCATTTCCCGCTATGTAGCCTGTCCCTCCCCTGCCATTTATGTGTAATCTCACCTGACTCTGTTATTGTGTCATTTCCCGCTATGTAGCCTGTCCCTCCCCTGCCATTTATGTGTAATCTCACATGATTATGTTATTGTGTCATTTCCCGCTATGTAGCCTGTCCCTCCCCTGCCATTTATGTGTCATCTCACCTGACTATGTTATTGTGTCATTTCCCGCTATGTAGCCTGTCCCTCCCCTGCCATTTATGTGTCATCTCACCTGACTATGTTACTGTGTAATTTCCCGCTATGTAGCCTGTCCCTCCCCTGCCATATATGTGTAATCTCACCTGACTCTGTTATTGTGTCATTTCCCGCTATGTAGCCTGTCCCTCCCCTGCCATTTATGTGTAATCTCACATGATTATGTTATTGTGTCATTTCCCGCTATGTAGCCTGTCCCTCCCCTGCCATTTATGTGTCATCTCACCTGACTATGTTATTGTGTCATTTCCCGCTATGTAGCCTGTCCCTCCCCTGCCATTTATGTGTAATCTCCCCTGACTATGTTATTGTGTCATTTCCCGCTATGTAGCCTGTCCCTCCCCTGCCATTTATGTGTAATCTCACCTGACTATGTTATTGTGTCATTTCCCGCTATGTAGCCTGTCCCTCCCCTGCCATTTATGTGTCATCTCACCTGACTATGTTATTGTGTCATTTCCCGCTATGTAGCCTGTCCCTCCCCTGCCATTTATGTGTAATCTCACCTGACTATGTTACTGTGTCATTTCCCGCTATGTAGCCTGTCCCTCCCCTGCCATATATGTGTAATATCACCTATGTTATTGTGTCATTTCCAGCTATGTAACTGTCCCTCCCCTGATATTTATGTGTAATCTCACCTGACTATGTTACTGTGTCATTTCCCGCCATGTAGCCTGTCCCTCCCCTGCCATTTATGTGTCATCTCACCTGACTATGTTATTGTGTAATTTCCCGCTATGTAGCCTGTCCCTCCCCTGCCATTTATGTGTAATCTCACCTGACTATGTTATTGTGTCATTTCCCGCTATGTAGCCTGTCCCTCCCCTGCCATTTATGTGTAATCTCACCTGACTATGTTATTGTGTCATTTCCCGCTATGTAGCCTGTCCCTCCCCTGCCATTTATGTGTAATCTCACCTGACTATGTTACTGTGTAATTTCCCGCTATGTAGCCTGTCCCTCCCCTGCCATATATGTGTAATATCACCTGACTATGGCCCTCATTCAGAGCCGTACGCTCTGAGCAGAGCGCACGCTCTGCATGAGGGCCGGGCTCCTTTTTCATGGAGCGTCCTCCTGGACGCTCGTATAGCTGTGGGTCACCACCCACAGGCTATACGAGCGTGCATTTTGATGGCCGCGATGGTCGTGACCATCGCGACCATCGAAATTGCGAGCCGGAGCCTGCGGTTGAGGTTTTCAACCGCAAGCTCCGGAGTGATTTTGGCTCCATCAGAGCCAAAATCACTCCCACTGACATCACTAGTGATGTCAGTGGGCCGGCTTCTGACGGGAGGCGTTCCCGTGGGAACGCCCCCGTCAGGGAGGCACGCCCCCGGCACGCCCACCAAAGGGGGCGTGCTGTCAATCAACATTGACAGCACGCCCCCTTTGATCGGACACAACGAGCGAAGGAAAGTCCTTCGCTCGTCGTGTCTGGCGCATGCGCACGACGGAGCTCCCTCCGTCGTGCGCATGCTCAGTGCAGACCATCGACCCACTTGCGAGCGTACAGCCGCTCGCGAGTGGGTCTGAATCAGGCCCAATGTTATTGTGTCATTTCCCGCTATGTAACTGTCCCTCCCTTGATATTTATGTGTAATCTCACCTGACTATGTTACTGTGTAATTTCCCGCTATGTAGCCTGTCCCTCCCCTGCCATATATGTGTAATATCACCTGACTATGTTATTGTGTCATTTCCCGCTATGTAACTGTCCCTCCCCTGCCATTTATGTGTAATCTCACCTGACTATGTTATTGTGTCATTTCCCGCCATGTAGCCTGTCCCTCCCCTGCCATATATGTGTAATATCACCTGACTATGTTATTGTGTAATTTCCCACTATGTAACTGTCCCTCCCCTGCCATATATGTGTAATCTCACCTGACTATGTTATTGTGTCATTTCCCGCCATGTAGCCTGTCCCTCCCCTGCCATTTATGTGTAATCTCACCTGACTATGTTATTGTGTCATTTCCCGCTATGTAGCCTGTCCCTCCCCTGCCATATATGTGTAATCTCACCTGACTATGTTATTGTGTCATTTCCCGCTATGTAGCCTGTCCCTCACCTCCATTTATGTGTAATCTCACCTGACTCTGTTATTGTGTCATTTCCCGCTATGTAGCCTGTCCTTCCCCTGCCATTTATGTGTAATCTCACCTGACTATGTTATTGTGTCATTTACCGCTATATAGTCTGTCCTTCCCCTGTCATAAATGTGAAACCTCACCTGACTATGTTACTGTGTAATTTCCCGCCATGTAGCCTGTCCCTCCCCTGCCATTTATGTGTAATCTCACCTGACTATGTTACTGTGTCATTTCCCGCTATGTAGCCTGTCTCTCCCCTGCCATTTATGTGTAATCTCACCTGACTATGTTACTGTGTCATTTCCCGCTATGTAGCCTGTCCCTCCCCTGCCATATATGTGTAATCTCACCTGACTATGTTATTGTGTCATTTCCCGCTATGTAGCCTGTCCCTCCCCTGGCATTTATGTGTAATCTCACCTGACTATGTTATTGTGTCATTTCCCGCTATGTAGCCTGTCTTTCCCCTGCCATTTATGTGTAATCTCACCTGACTATGTTATTGTCTCATTTCCTGCCATGTAGCCTGTCCCTCCCCTGCCATTTATGTGTAATCTCACCTGACTATGTTATTGTGTCATTTCCCGCTATGTAGCCTGTCCCTCCCCTGCCATATATGTGTAATCTCACCTGACTATGTTATTGTGTCATTTACCGCTATATAGTCTGTCCTTCCCCTGTCATAAATGTGAAACCTCACCTGACTATGTTACTGTGTAATTTCCCGCCATGTAGCCTGTCCCTCCCCTGCCATTTATGTGTAATCTCACCTGACTATGTTACTGTGTCATTTCCCGCTATGTAGCCTGTCCCTCCCCTGGCATTTATGTGTAATCTCACCTGACTATGTTATTGTGTCATTTCCCGCTATGTAGCCTGTCTTTCCCCTGCCATTTATGTGTAATCTCACCTGACTATGTTATTGTCTCATTTCCTGCCATGTAGCCTGTCCCTCCCCTGCCATTTATGTGTAATCTCACCTGACTATGTTACTGTGTCATTTCCCGCTATGTAGCCTGCCTCTCCCCTGCCATATATGTGTAATCTCACCTGACTATGTTATTGTGTCATTTCCCGCTATGTAGCCTGTCCCTCCCCTGCCATTTATGTGTAATCTCACCTGACTATGTTATTGTGTCATTTCCCGCTATGTAGCCTGTCTTTCCCCTGCCATTTATGTGTAATCTCACCTGACTATGTTATTGTGTCATTTCCCGCTATGTAGCCTGTCCCTCCCCTGCCATTTATGTGTAATCTCACCTGACTATGTTACTGTGTAATTTCCCGCTATGTAGCCTGTCCCTCCCCTGCCATATATGTGTAATATCACCTGACTATGGCCCTCATTCAGAGCCGTACGCTCTGAGCAGAGCGCACGCTCTGCATGAGGGCCGGGCTCCTTTTTCATGGAGCGTCCTCCTGGACGCTCGTATAGCTGTGGGTCACCACCCACAGGCTATACGAGCGTGCATTTTGATGGCCGCGATGGTCGTGACCATCGCGACCATCGAAATTGCGAGCCGGAGCCTGCGGTTGAGGTTTTCAACCGCAAGCTCCGGAGTGATTTTGGCTCCATCAGAGCCAAAATCACTCCCACTGACATCACTAGTGATGTCAGTGGGCCGGCTTCTGACGGGAGGCGTTCCCGTGGGAACGCCCCCGTCAGGGAGGCACGCCCCCGGCACGCCCACCAAAGGGGGCGTGCTGTCAATCAACATTGACAGCACGCCCCCTTTGATCGGACACAACGAGCGAAGGAAAGTCCTTCGCTCGTCGTGTCTGGCGCATGCGCACGACGGAGCTCCCTCCATCGTGCGCATGCTCAGTGCAGACCATCGACCCACTTGCGAGCGTACAGCCGCTCGCGAGTGGGTCTGAATCAGGCCCAATGTTATTGTGTCATTTCCCGCTATGTAACTGTCCCTCCCTTGATATTTATGTGTAATCTCACCTGACTATGTTACTGTGTAATTTCCCGCTATGTAGCCTGTCCCTCCCCTGCCATATATGTGTAATATCACCTGACTATGTTATTGTGTCATTTCCCGCTATGTAACTGTCCCTCCCCTGCCATTTATGTGTAATCTCACCTGACTATGTTATTGTGTCATTTCCCGCCATGTAGCCTGTCCCTCCCCTGCCATATATGTGTAATATCACCTGACTATGTTATTGTGTAATTTCCCACTATGTAACTGTCCCTCCCCTGCCATATATGTGTAATCTCACCTGACTATGTTATTGTGTCATTTCCCGCCATGTAGCCTGTCCCTCCCCTGCCATTTATGTGTAATCCCACCTGACTATGTTATTGTGTCATTTCCCGCTATGTAGCCTGTCCCTCCCCTGCCATATATGTGTAATCTCACCTGACTATGTTATTGTGTCATTTCCCGCTATGTAGCCTGTCCCTCACCTCCATTTATGTGTAATCTCACCTGACTCTGTTATTGTGTCATTTCCCGCTATGTAGCCTGTCCTTCCCCTGCCATTTATGTGTAATCTCACCTGACTATGTTATTGTGTCATTTACCGCTATATAGTCTGTCCTTCCCCTGTCATAAATGTGAAACCTCACCTGACTATGTTACTGTGTAATTTCCCGCCATGTAGCCTGTCCCTCCCCTGCCATTTATGTGTAATCTCACCTGACTATGTTACTGTGTCATTTCCCGCTATGTAGCCTGTCTCTCCCCTGCCATTTATGTGTAATCTCACCTGACTATGTTACTGTGTCATTTCCCGCTATGTAGCCTGTCCCTCCCCTGCCATATATGTGTAATCTCACCTGACTATGTTATTGTGTCATTTCCCGCTATGTAGCCTGTCCCTCCCCTGGCATTTATGTGTAATCTCACCTGACTATGTTATTGTGTCATTTCCCGCTATGTAGCCTGTCTTTCCCCTGCCATTTATGTGTAATCTCACCTGACTATGTTATTGTCTCATTTCCTGCCATGTAGCCTGTCCCTCCCCTGCCATTTATGTGTAATCTCACCTGACTATGTTATTGTGTCATTTCCCGCTATGTAGCCTGTCCCTCCCCTGCCATATATGTGTAATCTCACCTGACTATGTTATTGTGTCATTTTCCGCTATATAGTCTGTCCTTCCCCTGTCATAAATGTGAAACCTCACCTGACTATGTTACTGTGTAATTTCCCGCCATGTAGCCTGTCCCTCCCCTGCCATTTATGTGTAATCTCACCTGACTATGTTACTGTGTCATTTCTCGCTATGTAGCCTGTCTCTCCCCTGTCATTTATGTGTAATCTCACCTGACTATGTTACTGTGTCATTTCCCGCTATGTAGCCTGTCCCTCCCCTGCCATATATGTGTAATCTCACCTGACTATGTTATTGTGTCATTTCCCGCTATGTAGCCTGTCCCTCCCCTGGCATTTATGTGTAATCTCACCTGACTATGTTATTGTGTCATTTCCCGCTATGTAGCCTGTCTTTCCCCTGCCATTTATGTGTAATCTCACCTGACTATGTTATTGTCTCATTTCCTGCCATGTAGCCTGTCCCTCCCCTGCCATTTATGTGTAATCTCACCTGACTATGTTACTGTGTCATTTCCCGCTATGTAGCCTGCCTCTCCCCTGCCATATATGTGTAATCTCACCTGACTATGTTATTGTGTCATTTCCCGCTATGTAGCCTGCCTCTCCCCTGCCATATATGTGTAATCTCACCTGACTATGTTATTGTCTCATTTCCTGCTATGTAGCCTGTCCCTCCCCTGGCATTTATGTGTAATATCACCTGACTATGTTATTGTGTCATTTCACGCTATGTAGCCTGTCCCTCCCCTGCCATTTATGTGTAATCTCACCTGACTATGTTATTGTGTCATTTTCCGCTATGTAGCCTTTTATGTGTAATCTCACCAACCACCTTTTTGCTGTCTGTACCCCTCCAGTTTGTGGAAAGTCCAATAAAACCATTGATATGAAAAATCGCAGTGCCTTTATATAATTTGTGTTTACTAAAAAATAACTGTGAAAAGGGTCGGTTTATAGAAGGACCGTTTAGTAGATACAGCCAGGGGCGTATCTATAATGGGTGCAGGGTGTGCATGGCACAAAGGCCCCTGGGTCCAGGAGGTGCCCACACCGTACATCCTGCACCCATATAGTCTTATATTTCCCTGTCTGTAGTCTCCAGAGAGCTGCCCTGCAGCATGGGACTGGTGTAAAGATCACTAGGAAAATGGGAAAAGGGGCCCTCTCTTCTCTTAAAACACCCCCGGATACAGCCCTATTGTAAGTTTAATTTTTCGGAGGCGAGTCCTTTTCTATAGAGTGACTAGACTAAGGCCCTCATTCAGAGCCGTACGCTCTGAGCAGAGCGCACGCTCTGAATGAGGGCCGGGCTCCATGAAAATGGAGCGTCCTCCTGGACGCTCGTATAGCTGTGAGTGACCACCCACAGGCTATACGAGCGTGCATTGTGATGGCCGAGATGGTCGTGACCATCGCGACCATCGAAATTGCGAGCCGGAGCCTGCGGTTGAGGTTTTCAACCGCTAGCTCCGGAGTGATTTTGGCTCTATCAGAGCCAAAATCACTCCCACTGACATCACTAGTGATGTCAGTGGGCCGGCTTTTGACGGGAGGCGTTCCCGTGGGAACGCCCCCGTCAGGGAGGCACGCCCCCGGCACGCCCACCAAAGGGGGCGTGCTGTCAATCAACATTGACAGCACGCCCCCTTTGATCGGACACAACGAGCGAAGGACTTTCCTTCGCTCGTCGCGTCTGGCGCATGCGCACGACGGAGCTCCCTCCGTCGTGCGCATGCTCAGTCCATAACATCGACCCACTTGCAAGCGGACAGCCGCTCGCGAGTGGGTCTGAATCAGGCCCTAAGCCTTGGAGAGAGATAAAATGGAGAAAGGTAAGTACCAACCAATTAGCTCCTAATTGTCATATTATAGGCTGTGGGCCTGATTCAGCATGGATTGCGATTGTAAAGCTGCACGCAGGCAATTGCAATCCTTGCAATAATGCAAATGCAGCAAGAGGTGTATGACAGCCCCTGCTGCAGGCTGGGATCACCATCGCAACCATCGGTGGTCGTTGGTCACAATGGAGAATTTCAGGCCAGCTGAGTAAGTCTCAGTTTTCTCAGGCTGGCCGGCTTGCCAACCCAGCAGACTGTGTATGTCCACACACTCCCTGGGCTGGTTACCCCTGGAAAACGGGGCATACACGCCCTGTTTCCGGAAATGCCGACCCAGCCCTCGCACCGACCCTTAAAAGCCTCTGCCTGTCGATCAGGCAGAGGCATTCATGGGCTTGCGTGCGTCTTAGTAGGAGCCATTCTGCACACTTGCACGCGCAGATTCCCGATAATAGGAGTCTGCATTCAGCTGAATTAGGCCCTGTGTTTGAAAAATAACAGAAGCTAATTAGTTGGTACTTATCCTTCTCCTCTTTATCTATCTCCAAGGTTTAATGAATAGACCCCTATGACTTCCAATCCTGACATGTTGTTGTCACCGCCTTGGCTTGCTCAGTGTCTCTTTACAATCTGACCTCATTCAATCTGTCCTCGCAGACCCCTGATGAATGGTATGATGTCTATCCTTCGCCATCTTCCAATGTCATCCAAACAAACCCGTGTTCCTAATTTGCTAAAACTGTTATCTCTCTGCTCTCTGGTTTGGATCCAGAGCGCCGTACTGCGCATGGAGGACTGCTGGTCGGTGCATGCATCAGTGGAGCCAATAGAGAGAGTGGTGGAAGTAAGGTTGGACTGGCCCAGTGGGAATTAGGGGATATCCCCGGTGGACCCTGCTGCCTGAGAGACCTCCCTCTATTACAGGTGGGCGGGGCTGACCATTCCCTGTATCCTGTGTCGGATTTTTTTAAAGAAAAAAAATTATTCTGCTTTAATCTCTCCCCATTGGTTGTCCAGCAGGTAATGTGACCTTTGTCCTGACCCTAGGAGCTGGCCACTGCTGCAGAGTAGATGTCTACTCTGCTTACTCCCGCCTCCATACTCCACCCCTTTATTCACCTCAGTGAATCTCCACCCCTTTCTCTTTTCTACCCTATCCCTGTACTTTTCCTACACTAGTCCCCGCCCCTCCCTCTCCTCTACCCTATCACTATATTTTCCCTCTCCTAGTCCCTGCCCCTTCCTCTCCTCCCCTGCCACCTTGTCTGTGAGTCTCTCTCTCCTTCTCCTCTGGAGCTCCGCAGTCAGTCTGCTGGGATAACAGGGAGGGTGATTTAAAGCAATCTGGGGTAGTGGCAACCCAACCATTCTGATTAAAGCGGGATAGTCACTATTTTCTGACACTGTCCCACCCCGTGGCGCAGTATCCCATTGGTGGGAGGAAACATTCAATCACCACTGCTCTGCATAGTAGAGCAGCGAGTAACTACTAAATAGGTGCCGTGCACTGTGCAATACGCATGCAGGGCCGGTGCATGGTTTCTGGGCACCCTAGGCAACATTTCACCAACTGCCCCTGCTCCCTCCAATTCATAATATGCCACGCATCAGTGTCCCCAGTTTATAATATGAACAGCAGTGTCCCAAATTCATAATATACTATATAGAATATGCCACACAGCAGAGAGCTAAAATCATAATGCACCTCATAATACTGCCCCAATTCATAATATGCCACACAGCTATGCCACAATTCTTTATATGTCACTGAGCCGTGAATTATGCCTACGATGCCCCCAGTACATGTGCCACAAATTCTTTATATGCCATACACTGTGCTGCAGATACATTATACCACATATCAGTGCCCCAATACATATGTATTCTACACATCTGTGCTCCAATATATTATTTAAAAGGAGTTGTGGGCCTGATTCAGAGCTGAACGCTCTGACCAGAGCGCTCGCTCTGAATCAGGGCCCTCCTACCTAAAATTGGAGCGGCCTCCTGGCCGCTCGCATAGCTGTGGGTGACCACCCACAGCATATGCGAGCGGCCAAAAAGATGGTCGCGATGGTCAAGACCATCGGGCTTGCGACGAGACCCTGCGGTAGGGTCTCGCTGCCGCAAGCCCAGGAGTGCTTTTGGCTCTATCAGTGCCAAAAGCACTCCCACTGACGTCACTAGTGATGTCAGTGGGGCCGGCCCCAGATGGTAGGCGTTCCCATGGGAAAGCCTCCGTCTGGGCAGCAACGCCCCCGGCACGCCCACCAAAGGGGGCGTGCTGTCACTCACCATCGACAGCACGCCCCCTTTGGTGCGAGACCCATAACGATGGCTTGGCCGTCGCTATGCGGGTCTCGCGCATGCGCACGACGGAGCTTCCTCCGTCGTGCGCATACGCACTAGAGCACCAAGCGGGTCTAAATCAGGCCCTGTGTCCACACTAGTGAGTTGAAAAATAATTGCAGTGTATGTTACTAGACCAATATATAGTATATATACAGACATGTCATATCCAAATAAATGCTGGACCATACACGATTAGTGCTGCTCCCAGACGTTTTGTAGACATGAACTACATAGATATCTGAGGCAGAAAGACAAAAAAAAACTCTTTCTGGGACACTCTGACAATAATATCAATAAACAATTAATACAAATTAACATTTAATATTATACTCATAAAAATTACAATCCTAAGTGTTCTGGTAGAAAGTATAAAAGAAGGTAAAATATCATCCCAAATAAGTACCTTTGTTATTATCATGTGCAAAAAATGCACTCAACTAGGTGACAATCAGTGGCAGACTGGGCCGGGGGGTAGGGTGCCATCTGCCCCCCGGGCCGGTATTCCACGTCCGTCTGGCTGTGGGAGTACTGTAAGGCAGTCGCAGATGGTTCTTCAGCTCCAACGGGCGGCTGGCCAGCTACGCTTCTAGATAGAGCTGACTAGTTACAGAGGCTAATCAAAAATGGCTGCCCCCTTAGTAAGCTACAAAGAAATGGCCGCTGTTGACCAATGGGGAGCCAGGTCTCCTTTCCCAGGAACCCTGGAGGCTGAAAAGTGTAAAAAAAAAGGGGGCGGGGCTTACCGGAGAGTCTGTCGGTGAAGAGGCGCTAAATAAGAAGTTTGATGGCACCCAGGGAGGATAGAGACAGAGAGGGCAGAGGTGAGGAGTGATCCAGAGTACAGGAGAGCCCGTGCTTCCTGTCTTTTCTCTCTACCCTTTTAGAAACCAGGTAAGTGGAGGGTGGAGCTTAAATACAGTGTATGTGTCTCGCAATCTATCTATCTATCTATCTATCTATCTATCTATCTATCTATCTATCTATCTATCTATCTATCCATCTATCTATCTCATATCTATCTATCTATCTATCTAGACCCACACACAGTCACTAACCCTGGCAGCACTCATATATACACACACACACTTACCTGTCAGCACTCATACACACTCACCCACCCATTAATTATTTCTCAACAAAAAGACATAACACTACCTTACCTGGCACCATCCAGCTGCAGCACCAGTTCCTCGTGTTGCTTAGGATTACAGCTAGATCCCCTCCTTCCCTTTAGATGTACCCTGACATTATCAGTTACTGTCCAACGTCATTCCCTACCATCCACGTGGGCATAGAGGGGGAATATAATCTTGTAGCGAGCGAAGCGAGCCACCAAGTCAAAGTGTGGCAAGCGGGCAACTTTCTACTTTTGGTGGACAGTATGGGCAGAAAACTGCACTTCCGCCCTCACTTACATCACTTTCAGGTACCAAATCTGAAGGGAAAATATACCTTACCTGCTACTTAGGGCGGGGGGCGGAGCTTCCTATGTGAGTGACAGGAGGGAAGGGGAGGGGAATGCAGGAGCGAGAAATGGCTGCCACCGCTGCTGCTGAGAGGGAGCTGACTCACCGCACTGACAGGTGAGATTGCAGTGCCGGGGGCTGGGGAAGATCCTGAGGCTTGCGGGGACTGAAAGAGGCATCCCTTTATTCTTTTATTTTGGTGGATTCAGCGGCGCCCGCTAGTAGCTGGCGCCCTTCGGCAGCTGCCTAATGGTAGCAACAGCCCTGTGCGCATGGCATCCTAACAGTGCAGGGAGGAGAGCCTGGGGGCAGCTCAGCTGTCGGGGTGCGCTGTGTATGCACCCAGAGAGAGTGCCAGAAACAGGGGAGGTGCCATTAGGCCATGCCCCTCCCCCGAGGCCCTCTCTGTGTGCAATGCCAAATGCGTGCAAGTAATCTGACTTTCAGGTCTGCATTTGTTGGGAGGTATGTGGTGGGGTCTATTTATTTTATGGGGGATAATATTAATGCTATTAATTGTTATATTGAAATTGTTTTTGGGGTACAGTGACGCTTTGTGAGGTAGTAGGGGTTAGCAACCCCCCCTTGTATCCAAGAGAGGCTAGTGTGGGGACCATTTATTGGCGATATATTTTGCCTGCGGCACAAAGTGTACGGTATCACAGTGATACTGAGGAATATGCCGCCATCACATTAATTACCCCTCTGACAAGGTGCTGCTGTGTCCCTTACCTAGTCTGACATCTCTGCTGTGTTGCTGGCAGCCTATCGCTGCCACCGACGGGGTAATGGGAAATGTTCATGGGCGACAGCTGCCTGCGCATACGTATTGTGCTTCCTCCTGGCGGGGATTCGGCAAAGCCTGGAAGCCGGCAATGGTGACCGTACCACTAACACCATCTATAGACAAAGACGTATCTGCTGCAGCTCTAGCGTCCATCTCTGGCTCAGACCCTACCACGCACGGAATAGTGGCGCTGCCAGTGGGCGTCTCAGTAGGCTGAGAATCAGCCACGGCATTTGCATAAAGACGCAGTTGTGGAAAAAGATGCAGCCGCCTGCACCGCTGTATCCGGCCCTAAGGACGTCTTTTCTTTACACCTATTATTAATAGTAAATAATATACTGTAAGTTAAGAATTAAAGTTAGAAGTCTGAGATCACTGGATGTTACTGATGTCTGGAAATGCAGCCACTGAAATGCTGTTCTTATTGTATAGTGTTATATCTGCTTTTGAGTATGGAGTAGCCCTTGCCTATAGCAGCTCTTTATATCTTATATGATCAGCTACCCTGGCATCCTACCATTACTTCTATGCAGACCCCATCCCGTCACTCCATCTCTCTTCCTCATGTCTCTGTACTTCCCCCTCTGTTTGTCCCTGTCACTCTCCCGCCCCTCTCTCTCTCGCCTACCAATCAGTCTCTTCAACATAGTGGGGACTCAGCAGATCCTGGAAGCATACCTCCCAACTGTCCTGCATTCAGCGGGACAGTCCCGTTTTTCTGGGACTGTCCTGCTGTCCCACCCGTGGGCCGCAGTGTCCCGTGGTGGGTGGGAAGTTGGAGAGAGCACATACCGCTGCTCTGTTAAGAAGGTGAACAGATGCCGTGCGCATGGTATCTGTTCACCAGTGTAGGGAGAGCCTGGGGGCTACCCAGCATCTCAGAGGGTGCTGGGCATGCCCCCTAAAGTGATGTAAACAGGGGTTGCCACAAGGCTCCGCCCCACTTCCATGAGTCCTGCACCCCATCCCGTGAAGCTACGCCCCATTTTCATGCTCGTGAAGTTGGGAGGTATGTGGAAGATGTCGCTGAAGTTGGCATTGGGGACTGTACTAGTTATGTCATCTATAGGTGACTTTACCAGTAAAGTCAGAAAATCTAAATGGATGTTATAATCCCTTTAGCAACTGCTACAGGGGCTGTGACTTGTTCTTAAATTGAGCTCTTGGGAGGAAAGAATATTTGCAGGTTAAGTTTATTTAAGGTATAAAAATGTTATAGTTTCATTTGGTGTTGCTATTTTTTTGTTAGATTTTAAAGGGGATTTAATGGGTGAGGTACATGGCCAGGGAGCAGTGATGGGTGAGGTACGCAGCCAGGGAGCAGTGATGGGTGAGGTACACAGCCAGGGAGCAGTGATGGGTGAGGTATGCAGCCAGGGAGCAGTGATGGGTGAGGTACACAGCCAGGGAGCAGTGATGGGTGAGGTACGCAGCCAGGGAGCAGTGATGGATGAGGTACGCAGCCAGGGAGCAGTGATGGGTGAGGTACTCAACCAGGGAGCAGTGATGGGTGAGGTACACAGCCAGGGAGCAGTGATGGGTGAGGTACACAGCCAGGGAGCAGTGATGAGAGGTACGCAGCCAGGGAGCAGTGATGGGTGAGGTAGGCAGCCAGGGAGCAGTGATGGGTGAGATAGGCAGCCAGGGAGCAGTGATGGGTGAGGTACACAGCCAGGGAGCAGTGATGGGTGAGGTACGCAGCCAGGGAGCAGTGATGGGTGAGGTACAGAGCCTGGGAGCAGTGATGGGTGAGGTACAGAGCCAGGGAGCAGTGATGGGTGACGTACACAGCCAGGGAGCAGTGATGGGTGAGGTACGCGGCCAGGGGGCAGTGATGGGTGAGGTACAAGCCAGGGAGCAGTGATGGGTGAGGTACACAGCCAGGGAGCAGTGATGGGTGAGGTACACAGCCAGGGAGCAGTGATAGGTGAGGTACGCAGCCAGGGAGCAGTGATGGGTGAGGAACGCAGCCAGGGAGCAGTGATGGGTGAGGTACGCAGCCAGGGAGCAGTGATGGGTGAGGTACGCAGCCAGGGAGCAGTGATGGGTGAGGTACGCAGCCAGGGAGCAGTGATGGGTGAGGTACGCAGCCAGGGAGCAGTGATGGGTTAAAGGGATTTTAGTGTGGGGGAGGTCTAGTATCGGGGTGGTAATATTTGAAGGCTTTCAGTGGGTGAGGGGTGGTGTCAGTGCAGAGTAGTGGGTAAGAGGTATTACATACTGCACTAATAGATATGAGAGGTAGATCAGTAGGTTGGTGGTGTATTTAGTTAGGTGTAAGTGTAGTGTGGCAGGTATAGTGTCAGGGGTGCTGGTGTGTAAAGTGGGTGAGGGATGGTGTTAGTGGTAAGTAGTGGGTAAGAGATATTACATACTGCATTAATAAATGTGAGAGAAAGATCAGTGGGTTGGTGGTGTATTTTGTGAGGGGTAAGTATGGTGGGACAGGTATAGTGTAAGAGGGTGCTGGTGTGCGAAGTGGGTGTGGGATGGTGGTTTTAAAGGAATCGGTATGAAATACCGATAGTCGGGATCTTGGTGCTCAGAATCCAACACAGTTAACATACCAACACTTGTTGGTCGGTATGCTAACACTCCCCCTCTCCCTAACCTAACCCTCCCTCTTTGCTGCCTAACCCTAACCTCCCCCCTAGTGCCTGAGCCTAACCTCCCCCTCCCCGCACCCTAAACCTAACTCTACCCAGTTAGTGTCGAACCCTAACCTTCCCCCTTAGTGCCTAATCCCAACCCTCGGCGGTCGGGATGCTGGCACCTGTATTCCGACCGGCATCAGTGTTCTGGCACCGGTATAGTAAGCATCGGCTTCCTGACCACCGTGATGCAGAACTCATACCATTTTCAAGAGACAATACATACTGGTACATCAGAAAAGTGTGTGATGCATTTGGTGAGGGGTAAGTGTGGTGGGGCACACACAGATGCCAGTCATCTTACACAGTCCTATGCCTGGGTATCTAGACTGCTAATGCTATCACTTTACTTCTGGGGTGGGATCCAGCTTGCCCTTTGCGCATGTGCAGCCTTTTTGACCGAGCATGTGCAAATAGTAATTACTAGAGAGGAATCCTTTGGATCTCTCCCTAAACCCCCCCCAAAACCAGCGTTATTGAACAGATGTGTCCTCACTCGTCTTTGCTACAGTCGCGCTAAAAAGCGCTGGGCGTCTTTTTAGGGTATTTTTTTTGTTGTTGCCAAAACTACGTCTAAGTTTCAATGCAACTAAGATGCACCAGAAGAGTCTGCTGATTATTTCCATATGTGACACTTATATCTGTGTGCCACTGAGGGCCCCATTTATCAATGTCGCATAATCACTTTAACACTCGCTAAATGGGTTATGTTATTCTTTCCCAGCATCGTTCTCGCCATCGTTACACAAGACCCCCATCACTGGCAGGGTTAGGCTAGCATCCCGATCACCGGCTACATACACCACCATAGCAGCGCATCCCGATCACTGGCTACACACACCACCATAGCAGCGTATCCTGATCACCGGCTACACACACCACCATAGCAGCGTATCCTGATCACCGGCTACACACACCACCATAGCAGCGCATCCCGATCCCCGGATACACACACCACCATAGCAGCGCATCCCGATCCCCAGCTACACACACCACCATAGCAGCGCATCCCGATCCCCGGCTACACACAGCACCATAGCAGCGCATCCGATCACCGGCTACACACACCACCATAGCAGCGCATCCCGATCACCGGCTACACACACCACCATAGCAGCGCATCCCGATCACTGGCTACACACACCACCATAGCAGCGCATCCCGATCACCGGCTACATACAGCACCATAGCAACACATCCCGATCACCGGCTACATACAGCACCATAGCAGCGCATCCCGATCCCCGGCTACACACACCACCATAGCAGCGCATCCCGATCACCGGCTACACACACCACCATAGCAGCGCATCCGATCACTGGCTACACACACCACCATAGCAGTGCATCCCGATTACCGGATACACACACCTCCATAGCAGCGCATCCGATCACCGGCTACACACACCACCATAGCAGCACATCCCGATCCCCGATTACACACACCCCCATAGCAACGCATCCCGATCACCGGCTACACACACCACCATAGCAGCGCATC
Source organism: Taudactylus pleione (assembly GCA_031769625.1). Classification (NCBI taxonomy): domain Eukaryota; kingdom Metazoa; phylum Chordata; class Amphibia; order Anura; family Myobatrachidae; genus Taudactylus; species Taudactylus pleione. Next base: position 54,474 of record JAUIMM010000952.1, read on the forward strand.
CCGATCACTGGCTACACACACCACCATAGCAGCGCATCCCGATCACTGGCTACACAAACCACCATAGCAGCGTATCCCGATCACCGGCTACACACACCACCATAGCAGCGCATCCCGATCCCCGGTTACACACACCACCATAGCAGCGCATCCCGATCCCCGGTTACACACACCACCATAGCAGTGCATCCCGATCACCGGCTACACACACCACCATAGCATCGCATCCCGATCACCGGCTACACACAGCACCATAGCAGCACATCCCGATCACCGGCTACACACACCACCATAGCAGCGCATCCCGATCACCGGCTACACACACCACCATAGCAGCACATCCCTGATGAACTCCCTACGTACTCTCTGTGCGAAATGTGTTTCAACAATAAACTTACTACACTCACTCATATAATGAGCAGACTTTTTCTATTGCTTTATAATGCTGACTAAGACTATGTGTGACTTAGTGTGACAAGTCTACGCTGTTGTGGGTCTTGGGGTATGATAACTGCTGCCTTGGAAGATGTTACAATCTATGTGAGTCAATGAGAGGTACTGAATTACTGAGGTGTGTGCGATGTTATGGCATGTTGGGGTCAGTGGGGAACGTGTGGTTATCCTTATGGCTGTAGGAGAGCCCAGAAGCATTTGTGGCAGATTGGAGAGAGTATTTAGATGGAATTTACCTTAGGTGTAACTATGGGGAATTACCTGATCTCTTAGTGTGGGATTTAGACGGTTCCTAAAGGAGCCGCCTAATACCGACGCCAGGGGAACGGGTTATCCCCCACAGTTACACCTAAGGTAAATACATACTAAATCATCTCCAGTCTGCCACAAGTGCTTCTAGCTTCTCCTACAGCCAATAGGATTACTGCGTGGTCACAGCTGACCCCTACAGGCACCTCAGTACTACAATACCCCCCATTGACTACACATAGACACCAGGCAGCAGTTATCTCAGATGTTACTGACCCACAACAGCTCTCAGGGTCACACCCATTTCACTTAATTTTAAAAGTCTGGCCGATGTTGCCAGCGATATATAATGCTGACAGTGCGGATTTTGTTCCTGTAAAGAGAAAAGAAATCGTGTAAGTGACAAAGGTAAAGGGAGTCATGTACACATGTAGAAGGACATAAATATATATGGTATGAGGGAACGACAATGGGAAAACACCTGGATTTGACCACGTTTGTCCGACACTATCACTCAGAAATGTAAACATGACAATTGCTACACTCTACACTATGGTCTGTGTGACCAGGGGTCTCTGTACGGTATAATGTGACCAGGGGTCTCTGTACAGTATAATGTGACCAGGGGTCTCTGTACAGTATAATGTGACCAGGGGTCTCTGTACAGTATAATGTGACCAGGGGTCTCTGTACAGTATAATGTGACCAGGGGTCTCTGTACGGCATAATGTGACCAGGGGTCTCTGTACGGCATAATGTGACCTGAGGTTTCAGGGATACTTAATGTTTGGGTACCCCCTGACAATGGGTGTTTCCAGGGTATATCCCACAATTATACTTTAATAAATATGCCCCTAAGCAAAGTGGAGACAATTGTGTTCAGATAATACTGTAACCCCTCTATCCTTATCAGGGTGTTGTGTGGTGAGAGTGTGTGTATGTGAGGTGTGAGCTGTGTAATGCCCCATGTGAGGTGTGAGCTGTTTAATGCCCCATGTGAGGTGTGAGCTGTGTAATGCCCCATGTGAGGTGTGAGCTGTGTAATGCCCCATGTGAGGTGTATTGCCCCATGTGAGGTGTGAGCTGTGTAATGCCCCATGTGAGGTGTGAGCTGTGTAATGCCCCATGTGAGGTGTGAGCTGTGTAATGCCCCATGTGAGGTGTAATGCCCCATGTGAGGTATGAGCTATATAATGCCCCATGTGAGGTGTGAGCTGTGTAATGCCCCATGTGAGGTGTAATGCCCTATATGAGGTGTGAGCTGTGTAATGCCCCATGTGAGGTGTGAGCTGTGTAATGCCCCATGTGAGGTGTAATGCCACATGTGAGGTGTGAGCTGTGTAATGCCCCATGTGAGGAGTGAGCTGTGTAATGCCCCATGTGAGGTGTGAGCTGTGTAATGCCCCATGTGAGGTGTGAGCTGTGTAATGCCCCATGTGAGGTGTGAGTTGGTTAATGCCAGGTGGCACGGACCAGGTTAGAGGCTGGGGCACCTAATGGATCCCTCTCCACAATCAGTAACTCATCCCTATAGGAAGGAGCTGGGCTCAGCAGGTAACGTCAGCTGACGAGGGCGTCAGGCCTGAGGAATAGTCACCCCCCATACTATTACTGTATGGGGACACGTGGCACATCATGTCAGAGTGCACCCAGGAAATACCCGTCATATCTCCTGCGCTGCAACGTTACTGAATGGGTCTGTAACGTAAGTGTGTGGAAAACACGAGGAAACCAGCGTGTCCTCATGTATAATATCCCCAATCACGGTGATGAATAGGCCCCATAGTGTCTGGTACATTACACTGATGCATGGTAACAGGTATATTGTAGTCACTGCTCCTAGCTGTGTATCTGTGCCCATGGGCATTACAGGCACCGCCACTTCCCAGCAGCTGTGACAGTCACTTACTTCTTAGGTGTCTTTTCTCTGCGCCAGCGGAATCTCTGTGGTACAGGGAAGAAAATACCGTACATTATAAGATGCAATACAAGCTAGTTACTAACAGCTATTATAGCGTTATTACATGTCACTCAGAAGATATAAAGATGGCCGTATAGGTATGCTGTACATAGGGCCATCAGCAGCCTAGGGCTAGCAGGGGTGTGAGGTGTCAGTGACTATTATATTATTACATACACTGGCTGGGGCGGTGTAAGAGAGGAGGGGGCCCGTGTATAGCCTCCGTTTGGGCCCCTTCCTCCCTGTCAGCGCACTGAGGGGCTGATACAGCAAGGAACGCAGTTTTTTGTACGCACGTCATCGGCAGATTGTTGCGTTCTGTGCAGGCGTATGCATCGCAGGGCCCGGGTATAAGAGCATGACGCTGATATGTATGTTATGCCGATGTTTACGCAAGTGACGCGATTTTCTGCCTCTGCGCACGCCTCTGAGTGGCACCGCACATACATGACGAGGTGATGTAACAATTATATAACGCAGACCCCAGCACCACACATTATCATGTATTGTATGCCAGAGCCTGACGGCACAGACTCCCTCACATTCTCCGGCCTGATGTACAGATGTTATGGTCACTCACCTTCATCCTGTTAATAAATTCATTTAATTGACCGATGTTTCTGTCTAGCTCTGTAAATAAAAAGCAAAATAATAGTCACACTGGTGTCCTGAGTTCCGCAGCTGCCCGTTCATGGGCATTGTGGCGGGATGTAGTTGGCATCCCAGTGCACAGGGGGATGTTAGGGGCTCTAAATGCTGATGCCGCAATCCTGGCACCAGTCAGATACACTGACGTTGATATCCTGACCGCCGACCCCCCGACGGTAAGTATGGGCGTTAGGGTTAGACACTAGGGCAAGGGTGGGCTATAACTGACCCCCCCAGTTGTTGTAGAACTACACATCCCAGCATGCCCTGCTACAGTTTTGCTAAATGACCATGCTAAAACTTGCGGGGCATTCTGGGATGTGTAGTTCAACAGTAGCTGAATGGTCGCTTATTGCCCACATTTGCACTAGGGAGAGTTTAATGGATAGGCTGTGAGAGGTGAGGGTTAGGTACTATGGGGGGAGGGTTAAGTACTATGGGGGGAGGGATAGGTACTATGGGGGAAGGTTAGGTGAAGGCTGCTGGGGGGAGGGTTAGGTTTAGGCTGCGGGGGAGGGAGGGTTAGGTGAAGGCTGTGGGGGGGAGGGTTAGGTTTAGGCTGCAGGGGGAGGGAGTGTTAGGTGAAGGCTGCGGGGAGGGAGGGTTAGGTGAAGGCTACGGGGGAGGGAGGGTTAGGTGAAGGCTGCGGGGGAGGGAGGGAAAGGTGAAGGCTACGGGGGAGGGAGGGTTAGGTAAAGGCTGCGGGGGAGGGAGGGTTAGGTGATGGCTGCGGGGGAGGGAGGGTTAGGTAAAGGCTGCGGGGGAGGGAGGGTTAGGTGAAGGCTGCGGGGAAGGGAGGGTTAGGTAAAGGCTGCGGGGGAAGGAGGGTTAGGTGAAGGCTGTGGGGAAGGGAGGGTTAGGTACTATGGGGGGAGGGTTAAGTACTATGGGGGGAGGGATAGGTACTATGGGGGAAGGTTAGGTGAAGGCTGCTGGGGGGAGGGTTAGGTTTAGGCTGCGGGGGAGGGAGGGTTAGGTGAAGGCTGTGGGGGGGGGGGTTAGGTTTAGGCTGCGGGGGGAGGGAGTGTTAGGTGAAGGCTGCGGGGAGGGAGGGTTAGGTGAAGGCTGCGGAGGGGGAGGGTTAGGTGAAGGCTACGGGGGAGGGAGGGTTAGGTGAAGGCTGCGGGGGAGTGAGGGATAGGTGAAGGCTACGGGGGAGGGAGGGTTAGGTAAAGGCTGCGGGGGAGGGAGGGAGGGTTAGGTGATGGCTGCGGGGGAGGGAGGGTTAGGTAAAGGCTGCGGGGGAGGGAGGGTTAGGTGAAGGCTGCGGGGAAGGGAGGGTTAGGTAAAGGCTGCCGGGGAAGGAGGGTTAGGTGAAGGCTGCGGGGAAGGGAGGGTTAGGTGTAGGCTGCGGGGGAAGGAGGGTTAGGTGAAGGCTGCGGTGGAGGGAGCGTTAGGTGAAGGCTGCGGGGAGGGAGGGTTTGGTGAAGGCTGCGTGGGAGGGAGGGTTAGGTGAAGGCTGCACGGGAGGGAGTGTTAGGTGACGGCTGGGGGGAGGGAGGGTTAGGTGAAGGCTGGGGGGAGGGAGGGTTAGGTAAAGGCTGCGGGGGAGGGAGGGTTAGGTGAAGGCTACGGGGGAGGGAGGGTTAGGTGAAGGCTGCGGGGGAGGGAGGGTTAGGTGATGGCTGCGGGGGAGGGAGGGTTAGGTAAAGGCTGCAGGGGAGGGAGGGTTAGGTGAAGGCTGCGGGGAAGGGAGGGTTAGGTAAAGGCTGCGGGGGAAGGAGGGTTAGGTGAAGGTTGCGGGGAAGGGAGGGTTAGGTGAAGGCTGCGGGGGAAGGATGGTTAGGTGAAGGTTGCAGGGGAGGGAGCGTTAGGTGAAGGCTGTGGGGAGGGAGGGTTAAGTGAAGGCTGCCGGGGAGGGAGGGTTAGGTGAAGGCTGTGGGGGAGGGAAAGGCTGCGGGGGAGGGAGGGTTAGGTGAAGGCTGCGGCGGAGGGAGGGTTAGGTGAAGGCTGCGGGGGAGGGAGGGTTAGGTGAAGGCTGCGGGGGAGGGAGGGTTAGGTGAAGGCTGCAGGGGAGGGAGTGTTAGGTGAAGGCTGGGGGGAGGGAGAGTTAGGTGAAGGCTGGGGGGAGGGAGGGTTAGGTAAAGGCTGCGGGGGAGGGATGGTTAGGTGAAGGCTACGGAGGAGGGAGGGTTAGGTGAAGGCTACAGGGGAGGGAGGGTTAGGTAAAGGCTGCGGGGGAGGGAGGGTTAGGTGATGGCTGCGGGGGAGGGAGGGTTAGGTGAAGGCTGTGGGGAGGGAGGGTTAGGTGAAGGCTGTGGGGGAGGGAAAGGCTGCGGGGGAGGGAGGGTTAGGTGAAGGCTGCGGCGGAGGGAGGGTTAGGTGAAGGCTGCGGGGAGGGAGGGTTAGGTGAAGGCTGCGGGGAGGGAGGGTTAGGTGAAGGCTGCAGGGGAGGGAGGGTTAGGTGAAGGCTGGGGGGAGGGAGGGTTAGGTGAAGGCTGGGGGGAGGGAGGGTTAGGTGAAGGCTGCAGGGGAGGGAGTGTTAGGTGAAGGCTGGGGGGAGGGAGTGTTAGGTGAAGGCTGGGGGGAGGGAGGGTTAGGTGAAGGCTGCAGGGGAGGGAGTGTTAGGTAAAGGCTGGGGGGAGGGAGGGTTAGGTGAAGGCTGTGGGGAGGGAGGGTTAGGTAAAGGCTGGGGGGAGGGAGGGTTAGGTAAAGGCTGCGGGGGAGGGAGGGATAGGTAATGGCTGCGGGGGAGGGAGGGTCAGGTGATGGCTGCGGGGGAGGGAGGGTTAGGTGATGGCTGCGGGGGAGGGAGGGTTAGGTTTAGGCTTGGGGGGGAGGGAGGGTTAGGTAAAGGCTGCGGGGGTGGGAGGGTTAGGTGAAGGCTGGGGGAGGGAGGGTTAGGTGAAGGCTACGGGGGAGGGAGGGTTTGGTGATGGCTGCGGGGGAGGGATGGTTAGGTGATGGCTGCGGGGGAGGGAGGGTTAGGTGAAGGCTGCGGGGAGGGAGGGTTAGGTGAAGGCTGCGAGGGAGGAGGGTTAGGTGAAGGCTGCGAGGGAGGGAGGGTTAGGTGATGGCTGCGGGGGAGGGAGGGTTAGGTGAAGGCTGCGGGGAGGGAGGGTTAGGTGAAGGCTGCGAGGGAGGAGGGTTAGGTGAAGGCTGCGAGGGAGGGAGGGTTAGGTAAAGGCTGGGGGGAGGGAGGGTTAGGTGAAGGCTGCGAGGGAGGAGGGTTAGGTGAAGGCTGCGAGGGAGGGAGGGTTAGGTGATGGCTGCGAGGGAGGGATGGTTAGGTTTAGCGGTAGGGAAAGGGTTAGGGTATTTACCGGGAGCTTTCGGTACTGTACCCCTGTTGGGATGCCAGCACCAGGATTATCAGCGCCGGGATACTGAACGCCGGCATCCTGTATGGCTTGTAGAATATTTCTATATACTACCCTGTATATTACATACTATGGGGGAGACAGTATATATAGGGGTCTATTTACTAAGCCTTGGATGGAGATAAAGTTGACAGAGATAAAGTCCCAACCAATCAGCTCCTAACTGCCATGTCACAGTGTTGGCATCAGTATAAAGTTATCTGGAGGCCACAACACCTTAGTACCAGGGCTTTATCCCCATCCTGTAGAACTGACTGATCTCCCAATGCAGATACTCTCCCACTGCCAGACTGGTCATTGCTGTATGGAGACCCCCCCCCCCCCCATAAATATCCTGCGTTTGCCCCTGGCTTTATCTACTTTACTTACTGAATAACATCATTACTGTGCATAGATTAATAAAGTGCCTTAGGGGCATTTTCTTTTTCCCTGGCATGTTTGGAGCTGTTAAGATAAAAATAAATGAGTGAAATATATATTTTATACACATAATACATCTGGCTGAGAGATGTAGAACAGTAACATGGACACGCCATCCTCAGGTATTATATAGATGGTAATGGGTGACATTGTATGTCAGTGTGTCACTTGCTCACCTTGTACTATGGGGCAGATTTGGGAATAGAGCCAGTATCAGGGCACCAGGATGAGACCATGCGGTAATGCTCGGGGTGTATGTACATGTGATGTTTGTGCATGTGGGGTAAATACCGGCTGCTGTTGCATGTAGCCCACAAATGCTGGACAGCTTTATTGTTACTCTACAATGTACATGTCAGATTGGTCACCTCCCTCCCAAATGTCACTCTCTCTGCACATATTACATCTGCCCCCCCCTGCAGTGCAGCCTGGTGTTACCCTGGTGCACAGTTACCTGCTCTCTCTCACTCTATTCCCAAATGTGATCAGCCCTATGTAATGGTGATGTATGTTCTGTATCTACATAAGGTGCTGCAGAACCCTTATAGCCCCATATAGATAATAATAATCATACCCATACATACAGAGGGTCAGCCTCAGACCTGACATTAGCGTTGTTGCTGCTAGTTATTACTGAATACAGGTTTATAATGATAATTATTATACTGCTATTAGTTTCTGCATCGTGTTACTGCCCATTCTGCCCAATATAAAGCCTAGGAAATGTCACTTACCAAGAAGATAGCAAGATAGGTCTGGTCTGCAGTCTGCTTGTGGTGACACTGGCCTGTTACAGCCTGGGAGCAATAGTCTGTATGACAGGGCAATGACATCACAATGTACTAATTAGAATGCCCAGACCATGGAATGTACTACATGACATCACTCTCTAATACATTACTCCGCCGGGAGGTTTTTTCCTCGTACCTCCAGAGCAAGTGTGATTTTTCCTAAATCATTGGGGCTTGCTCTGGCACCCCTGCGGTACCCCCCCCTTAGGGCTAATTAAGCATCTGGAAGTTTCCAATTAGCTTAATTAGTCCATAATTTCTTACCTTCTGCAGCGCTGTCTACTGTATCCAGCGTCAGGAGCCGGCTCTTCTGCAGCAGGGTGAGTATGTCAGTGTGTGTGGTATATGTAAGTGTGTATGAGTGTGTGACCCCCCCAGTGTTAGGGATGTAGTTCTTTTTCTTTTCTTTGTTACTTTCATTTATTTTATTCTTTGTTTGATATACAGTACATAACTTTTCATTTCTACTTCAGGGTCCATAGGGTATCCACAGGATACCTTGGGGTATAGGTGTGACGTCAGTCGCAGGGCACCAAAGAGTTAAGCTTTCAGCCTCCCAGGATGCACTAGGTCCCCCTCCTATACCCCGCCCCCGGGCCAAGGCACCTCAGTTTAGTTTGGTGCCCGGCCGGAGTCGGGTGCACCTGTTGGAGTGGGGGCTAGAAGAGCCCCTGAAGCTTTTTCTTCATGCAGCTGTGGCTGCACATCTGGATGAACAGCATGGACAGTCAGTCCTGACGTCAATGCTGTCTTCCCTACACCCCGCCGGTACCAGAACGCCGGTACTGATCCGGGGATGCTGGTGGGCGTCTGGGGTCACAGCTAGCGGTGACCCCAGATGCTCCGGACCATGGCCGGATTCAAGGGGGACAGAGGTAAGCAGCGGGGTCCCGCGGTGGGTCCCCGCTGATCACATGGTCCTAAGTCCCCAGGCAGGGGGCTCCCTGGGGACTGGCTGCAGCGTGGAGCCAGGCGACCAACCTGCGCTTCCACTACCCCCTGGGACAGCGGACCGCAGCAGAGCGGTAGCGCTGCGGCGTCCCAGGGGTTAAATGCATGCCAGGGGAGCGCGCCTTCCCTGTCTCACAGCCGGCGCCTCCCCCGCTGCACACAGCCCTCTCTGCATGCTGCCGACTGGTCCTGTGGCAGCGCTCCTCCCCCAGGCCAGCCTCCTCTCTGCTCCTCGGCGGCCATCTTCTCCAGAACGCATGGTGAACGCTGCTGGAAGCGCTGGACGGAAGCATCGTGGTCTGGGTCCCCCCGCATACCTCTCCTCCGCTGTGGCTCAGGTCTGTGTATGCAGCGCTGTGTCCTACCAGGCCCTGTGTCTGTGTAGTTGAGTAATCAGCGCTGTTAGTGCAGGAATTGTTATTTCTCTGCATTGTATGTGACTGTGCTAGCGCTGCTGCCTGTAACTTTTCTTCTCTAAACTGTCAGCTTTATTACTGTCCCTGTTCTTCTGCTAAAGCCCTTGCGGTGCGGTGCTGCAGGGTGGTCTCTCGCCTATTTAATACTTAATTGGTGAGAGAGGTCACATACGTGGTGCCATCATGTCTGAAAGTGATTTTCCCCTCCGGCTACAGTGTACCACGTGTAAAGTACCGTTAGCGGAGGGGGAGGGTAGCGCGGAGGGCCTTTGCCGGCAGTGTTTGTCCATGGCGCGGCCTATTACGGTTACAGCACCGGTACAGGAGCCGCCCTGGGCTTGTTTCGCTCAGGCGTTAACAGCTTTAGTGGGCCAGTTAGCTCCGCAGCCCGCGTTTACTCAGAGGGGTTTGTCCCAGCAGTCTGTGGTGTCGTCACCCATGCAGGGGTTCCCACGACAATTGGTGGTACCCCACAGTCTCCCTATTTCCCCGCTCCCGAGTTCTCAGGAGCCAGCGTGGGTTAACTCCCTGACGAGTTCTGTACAGCACTTGTCGGATGTGTTGCAAGGGGAGTCTGTGATGCGGCCTCATAAAAGGCCGGTGGCGTCTCTGTCCGCTCCTTATGAGGATGACGAAGGGACATCTGATGATGGGGAGATTCTGGATCCTTACGATCAGGAACCTCTCCATACTAAGGACGCTGATGCTAAGTCCAAAGTATATATTCCTGGACTTATTCGGGCGGTCCGCACAGCCTTGGTGATTGAGGACGAAGTTCCCCCAGCGGCTAAATCTAAGTATGCCTTTTTCAAAGATGTGAAGGGCGATGCCTCTTTCGGGTCAGTTGGTGGACCATTTAGAGGAGGCGTGGAAACAACCTGGCAAAAGATACCAGCCGCAGAGACGCCTGGCGGTGGCTTATCCGTTCGCGGATAATTATTTTGCTAAGTGGGAATCCCCTCCACAGGTGGATTCTCACGTGACCCGTCTTGTCCGTAGTGCCACATTGCCGATGCCATCCATGTCCTCCCTTAAGGATGCTACGGACCGCAAGGTAGAAATCTGCCTGAAGTCCGCTTATTCCCTTGCAGGGGGGGCAGCACGGCCGGCTATGGCCATTTGCTGGGTTGCCAGAGCGATGGAGCGCTGGGCGGATTCATTAGAGGCTTCTTTTGAATCCGACTGTCCGGCCGAACAGGCGGAGTTGATTGGCAATCTCCGTGATTCGGCCACCTACATCAACGAGGCGGCTCTAGACATTAGTACTCTGGTGTCTAGAATTTCTTCAGCAGCGGTAGCTGCTCGTCGCACCTTGTGGCTGCGATCCTGGAAGGCGGACGCAGATTCCAAGAAAGGTCTGGAAGCGTTGCCGTTTACCGGAGAAGTTCTCTTCGGTCCGGATCTGGACAAGATTGTGGCCACGCTGGCGGCAGCCAAATCTGCTTGTCTCCCGTCGGCCGCTGCTCCTTCTGGTTCGGGACCATCGTCCTTTCGGTCATCTAGGGCCCAGGGCAGGCCCAAACCACAGTCGTTTCCTCGACAGGCTGGCCCTAAGAAATCGGTCATGCCCCGGAAGCAGGCATGGAGTACCAGACGTCCGGCCCCCAAGCCAGATGACAAGCCTGCGGCCTGACGGTCCGGGCCTCCCTTTGGGGGATCCCAGGGTGGGAGGCCGCCTACTACAGTTCGCCCAGTGTTGGTCGACCACTACGACAGACACTTGGGTTCTGGAGGTGGTTTCCCACGGATACGCCCTCTCCTTCCGGCACAGACCCCCGGCTCGCTTCTTCACCACGGGTCTCCCATCAGACCGGAACAAGGCTACGGAGCTGCGGAAGGTATTGCACACTATGCTCCAGGCTGGAGTTATAGTGGCTGTTCCATTCTCCCAGAGGGGCCAGGGTTTCTATTCAAATCTATTTTTGGTACAGAAACCCAATGGGTCATATCGTCCGATTCTCAACCTCAAAGCACTCAACAAGTCTTTGCGGGTCCCGAAGTTTCGGATGGAGACCCTACGGTCCATCATTCTGGCGCTGGAACCTGGGGACTACTTGGTGTCATTGGACATACAGGACGCTTACCTGCATGTCCCTATTCTTTGGCGCCATCAACAGTTCCTCAGGTTTGCAATCCGCAGCGACCACTTCCAGTTTCGGGCGTTACCTTTTGGCCTGGCAACAGCACCACGTGTTTTCACCAAGGTGATGGCGGTCATGGCGGCTTCTCTGCGGCTGCAGGGAGTCCGCATGTTGCCGTATTTGGACGACCTGTTATTGGTGGCAGGATCTCCAGAGCTCCTGTTACGCCACTTGGACCTGACCATTGCACTGCTGCAACGGCACGGCTGGCTAATCAACTGGCAGAAGTCCACTCTAATCCCGTCTCGGAGGATTCTGCATCTTGGAGCCTTATTGGACTCGGGACAGCAAAGGATCTTCGTGACGGAGGACAAGATCTCTGCTTTACAGTCAAGGGTGCGCAGTTGCCTGCACAGCCGCCGGGTGTCCTTACACTCGGCGATGAGGTTACTGGGCTCCATGGTGTCGGTGTTCGACATGGTGGAATACGCCCAGTTTCACTCCAGACCTCTGCAGCACCTGTTCCTGTCCAAGTGGAACGGGCTGACTCAGTCTTTGAAGTCCCAGACGATTGTGCTCACCCAGGAGGTTCGCCTGTCCCTTGCGTGGTGGTTACAGACGACCCACCTCAACAAGGGACGTCCGTTCTGGGTTCCAAATTGGGTCCTGTTGACAACGGACGCCAGTCTTCGGGGCTGGGGAGCAGTTTCGGGTCCACACTTGTTCCAGGGCAGGTGGACGCCGACAGAAGCGGAGCTTCCAATAAATATCTTGGAACTCCGTGCGGTCTTCAATGCTCTCCAGCAGGCACAGCGGTTTCTCCAGGGTCGCCCGGTGCAGGTCCAGTCGGACAACGCTACCACCGTGGCCTACATAAACAGGCAAGGAGGAACTCGCAGTCGGGCGGCTCTCGTAGAGGTCTCTCGGATCCTGGTTTGGGCGGAGCGCAATCTTCCGGCCATATCAGCGGTCTTCATCCCGGGAGTGCTAAATTGGGAGGCGGACTTTCTAAGTCGCCAGGACGTTCATCCGGGGGAATGGTCCCTGCACCCGGACGTTTTTCAACTACTGGTGGACAGGTGGGGTCTTCCAGAAATCGACCTCATGGCGTCCCGGCACAACAACAAGTTGCCGGTGTACAGGTCTCGCACAAGAGACGAAGGGGCGTCTCTGGTGGATGCTCTGTCCGTCCGGTGGACGTTCCGGTTCGCATACCTGTTCCCTCCGGTCTCCCTTCTTCCACGGGTAATCCGGAAATTCAAACAGGAAGGAGGGACGCTCCTGTTGATAGCTCCCGCGTGGCCCAGACGGCACTGGTTCTCAGACCTTCAGGGTCTGTCCGTGGACAGTCCTCTGCGGTTGCCGCTACGACCGGACCTTCTGTCTCAGGGTCCTTGCCTTCACCCGGACCTGACTCGGCTGTCTTTGACGGCGTGGCTGTTGAGACGGCCATGCTGAGGTCCCGGGGGTTTTCCAGCTCTGTGGTGCATACCATGTTACGAGCTCGGAAACCGTCTTCCGCAAGGATATACCATCGCGTGTGGCATACGTTCTTCCAGTGGTGTCGACCGAGAGGTTATGCACCGCGGGAGTTTCGTCTGTCTCGGATTCTCGCCTTCCTGCAAGCGGGACTAGATCATGGGCTTCGCCTTGCTTCTTTGAAGGTACAGGTTTCGGCCCTATCTGTCTGGTTTCACCGTAGGATTGCTACAATCCCGGATGTGCGCACCTTTATGCAGGGTGTTCTCCGCATTCAGCCGCCCTTTGTTCCACCTGTGGCGCCTTGGGATTTGGCTGTGGTCCTGAGGGCTCTCCAAGGACCGCCGTTTGAACCACTGGGCTCAGTGGATCTTAAATGGCTAACAGCTAAGACTGTTTTCCTTCTGGCCATTGCTTCGGCCAGACGTGTTTCTGAGTTAGGGGCTCTTTCTTGTAGACCCCCTTTCTTGGTTTTTTATGGGAACAGGGCAGTGCTCCGCACTCGGCCCGAGTTTCTTCCCAAAGTTGTTTCCCAGTTTCATGTTAACGAGGAAATAGTTGTTCCGGCCTTTAACTCACCGGGTCTTTCCGTGGGTGAGGCCTCTTTGGATGTTGTGCGGGCCTTAAGGACTTATGTTGACCGCACTTCTTCGTTTAGGAAGTCGGACGCTTTGTTTGTCCTCTATGGCTTCCGTAAAAAGGGTTGGCCTGCTTCAAAGCAAACTTTGGCAGCCTGGATCCGTATGGCTATTTCTGAAGCTTATCTTCATGAAGGCCTACCGGTCCCTCCTTCTCTGAAGGCTCATTCCACTAGGTCTGTGGGTCCTTCGTGGGCAGCTCGACGTGGTGCCTCGGCAGTTCAGATCTGCAATGCTGCTACGTGGTCCTCTGTCCATACCTTCGTGAGGTATTACAGGTTTGACACCTTTGCCTCTCAGGATGCTTCCTTCGGGCGGCGGATTCTCCTTTCTGCACAGGAGCGTCCCCACCCTTAAAGGATACTGCTTTGGGACATCCCCAAGGTATCCTGTGGATACCCTATGGACCCTGAAGTAGAAAATATGAGATATGGTAAGAACTTACCCTTGTTATCTCTATTTCTACGAAGTCCATAGGGTTCCACAGGACTCCCGCCCTGTCGCACCTGTGTTGCAGATGGGCTTTGCTCTGGTCACCGGTTTTCCGTCTCCCTCTGGTGAGAATGTGATTCTTGTATGTGTCCAGATCTTTGTTCTCTCTCTTCCTTCTCCTCCTCCGGCCTATGGCTTGGTAACTAACTGAGGTGCCTTGGCCCGGGGGCGGGGTATAGGAGGGGGACCTAGTGCATCCTGGGAGGCTGAAAGCTTAACTCTTTGGTGCCCTGCGACTGACGTCACACCTATACCCCAAGGTATCCTGTGGAACCCTATGGACTTCGTAGAAATAGAGATAACAAGGGTAAGTTCTTACCATATCTCATATTTTTTCTTTTCTCATTCTTTCCAAAAAATATAAAAAAATTTACATTTAGATTATTACTTCTTTACTATTATTTCATATCATATGTATAATTCCTTATTAGAGTTAGGTTTAGGGTTAGGCACAGGGTGGGTTAGGGTTAGATTGTGGGAAGGAAAGGTTAGGTTTAGGCTGTGGGAAGGGTGGGTTAGGGTTAGGCTGCGGGAAGGGTGGGTTAGGCACTACGGGGAGGGTTATGGTTAAACTGTGGGTGGGATGGGTTAGGGATAGGCTGTGGGTGGGGTGGGTTAGGCACTAGGGGGAGGGCTATGGTTAAACTGTGGGTGGGATGGGTTAGGGATAGGCTGCGGAAAGGGTGGGTTAGGCACTAGGGGGAGGGTTATGGTTAAACTGTGGGTGGGATGGGTTAGGGATAGGCTGTGGGTGGGATGGATTAGGGATAGGCTGTGAGTGAGTTAGAGTTAGGTTGTGGGAGGGGTGGGTTAGGATTAGGCTCAGGACAGAATGGTTAGGCTCAGGAAGGGAGGGTCAGGGTTTGGCTGTGGAAGGGGTGGGTTAGGCTGTAGGATGTGATGGTTAGGCTGCAGGACAGGAGGGTTAGGCTGTGAGAGGGTTGTTAGGGAGAGGGTTACGTTAATGGTTAAAATACTTACCAAAATCCATTTTGACCATCGTGATGACTCTGTTGGGTTTCTGACTGTCGGCATCCTAACCATCGGGCTAGGCTGTGGGAAGGGTGGGTTAGGCACTATTAAAACACAACTACTGACAACCAGGCGCTGATGATAATGTAAAGGATATAAGGTGTAATAAGTTATAGAAGAACAGGTAAAGAGTCCATAAGACAGACATGTGTGAGGTATGCACGTACAGTGCATCCGGAAAGTATTCACAACACTTCACTTTTTCCACATTTTGTTATGTTACAGCCTTATTCCAAAATGGAATAAATTCATTTTTGTCCTCAAAATTCTACACACAATACCCCGTAATGACAACGTGTAAAAAGTTTTTTTGAGATTTTTGCAAACTTAATGAATGTACAGAGACATCCTGGATGAAAACCTGCCCCAGAGCGCTCTTGACCTCAGACTGGGGTGACAGTTCATCTTTCAGCAGGACAACGACCATAAGCCATACTTGCCGACAATCAGCTCCCTCCTTCCGGGAGGGAGCTGATTGTCGGCTAACAGCGAGGGGCGTGGCCGGTCACTGACCTCACATTGGGGGCGGAACCGCATGATCGTGTCATTGTGGCCCCACCCCCTCTTCACAATGCCGTTATTTTCGGCATTGTGAAGCAGGGGGCGGGGCCACGATGACGCGATTCAGCAAGAATCATGTCACCAGCCCCCCTGCTGCAGGGGGTTTAAAGATTTTTCTGGGGGGAGGTCGGGAGGGCTGGGGGACTTCGGGAGGCTTGCCTGCCTTTCCAGGGGGCTGGGGCGGCACCCGAAAATTGGGAGGCTCCCGGCCAAATCGGGAGTGTAGGCAAGCTTGCCCTAAGCACACAGCCAAGATATGAAAGGAGTGGCTTCAGGACAACTCTGTGAATGTCCTTGAGTGGCTCAGCCAGAGCCCAGACTTGAATCCAATTGAACATCTGTGGAGAGATCTGAAAATGGCTGTGCACCGACGCTTCCCATCCAACCTGATGGAGCTTGAGAGGTGCTGCAAAGAGGAATGGGTGAAACTGCCCAAAGATAGGTGTGCCAAGCTTGTGGCAACATATTCAAAAAGACATGAGGCTGTAATTGCTGCCAAAGGTGCATCAACAAAGTATTGAGCAAAGGCTGTGAATACTTATATACGTGTGATTTCTTAGCGGTTTTTTTTTTAAATTAAATTTGCAATAATCTCAAAAAAACTTTTTACACGTTGTCATTATGGGGTATTGTGTACAGAATTTGAGGATAAAAATGAATTTATTCCATTTTGGAATAAGACTGTAACATAACAAAATGTGGAAAAAGTGAAGCGCTGTGAATACTTTCCAGATGCACTGTACATTTATATGTATCAGTGACAATAAAGAGAATGGATGATTCCCAATGAGGGACGTATAGGTAAATAGACGTGCGCTAAGGGCAGGGCAATAAGGTGATACATACCAAACAACACATGATGCATTATCCCAGAGACCCCGCCGACGTCCTCTGTCCAGGGGTCACAGCGCTCAGGTTTAGGCCTCTCAGGGAGAGTAAAAGAGTAAATAATAGGATAGTGGGATTTAGATAAACATGTATTTATTAGTATAAGTTAGGAAACCTACATTCATATATTGGGCAAAACAACTTGGAGGAGATGTATCCAAGCTTCTAAAGAGTGGAGAACTTTCCTATAGCAACCAATCAGCATCTACCTACCTTTTATTGGATGTACTTGATAAATGCTAGTGATAAGCTGATTGGTTGCTGTGGGTAAATTCTACACTTGTTCACTTCTACACGATTTAGAAACTTTGATAGATCTCCCCCTTATATAAACTGCTGAGTATGTCACCAGCGCTTCTGGATTCTTTGTATTACTAATATCCCACAACTTTGATGAGTAGGAAATCCAAGATTACTCAGCAAGTCAGGAAATACTGTATCTAAGGGCTCTATTTACTACAATCCGCATTTGTAATGCAGATTGTAGTGTGATATTACCGACTGCGTTCGCATTGCGAATTCAGGCAATATCACAGGGATTTACTACAAATCCCTTGCAGGGTCAGAGCTTGCGATAAAGCTCTGTCCCTGCGAATCTCCTCCGCAGCCTTATCCCGGAATTTTTGGAAAAAATACCGTGACAAGTGCCTGCGTATGCGCCGACCGGCCGCCGCTGCTACCCCCCCATGCTAAACCCCGCCCCAGCCTTAGCCCTGCCCCCGTGATCGCGGACCCCCCCGCGACCCCCCCCTCCCTTAATTGCACTTACCTGCATGATCCGGGCTCCGGTGATGTCCTCCATGGCTCTGGTCAGCTGACATCCTATACTACACTGGGACCCGGTCACCCGATGACCGGGCCCCAGTGCAGTATGGGAGACCAGCTGACTGGAGGGAGGACATCACCGGAGCCCCGAAATCCGGTCCCTGGACTCAGGTAAGTTAATTTTTTTTTTTTACTATTTTATTTTTATTTTTTTTGCAGTGTAGCAGCTGTGTGGTCTGTTTAGACCACACAGCTGATCATTGGGGCCGGCTCCAGGCCATACTTGCCTATCCTCCCGATTTGGTCGGGAGCCTCCCGAAAATCGGGTGCCGCCCCCGACCTCCCGGGAAGGCAGGCAATTCTCCCGGCTGCCGCTCACCCCTCCTATCCCCCCCGCTATAACCCCTGTAACCCCCGCAGCGGGGGGGGGGCGGTGACAGGATTCGCGTCATTTTGGCCCCGTCCCCTGCTGCACAAAGCCTATTTTATCTGCATTGTGTAGCGGGGCGGGGCCAAACTGACGCGATCGCGTGACTCTGCCCCCGCCATGCCCACAATTGACGTCACCCGACCGGCCACTCCCCCTGGTCTCGGCCACGCCCACCCCATCCTGCCGATCTGGCTGCTCCCTCCCGGAAGGAGCAGCCAGAATGTCGGCAGGTATGCTCCAGGCTCTGCTCTGTCCATTAGAGTGGAGCAGGAGTCCGGCAACCAGGGGAGACCCTGGATAACGCCCCTCCAGGTGGCGTTATTATCACAGGGCCTCCCCAGATATTTTTTTCACAATTTATATTTAGTAACTTGCACACAGATCGCACTTCCCATTACAATTATGGGAACTGCAATCTGATTACTAAAAATAAGTGATACTTAGGGGTTGGAGTAGAATTTTACGAATTCTACTCCAAATGCCCTGTAGTAACTTTAGGTGAAACAAAAATAATGTGAAAAGGGTGTGAAAACACCCTTTTTCACCTTATTTTAGTAAAAATAATGATAATAAATAGAGCCCTTTGTAAATACAGACTTTATCAGGGTTATGTAAAACATAGGGCTCTATTTACTACAATCCTCATATTGAATGCGGATTGTAGTGTGATATTACCGAGTGAATTCGCATTGCGAATTCAGGCAATATCACAGGGATTTACTATAAATCCCTTGCAGGGACAGAGCTTGCGATAAAGCTCTGTCCCTGCGGATCCCATCCGCACTCTAGTCGCGGTATTTTCAGAAAAAATACCGCGACTAAGAGCCCGTGCATGCGCCGACCCACCGTCGCTACTACCCCCCCACCGACGCTAAGCCCCGCCCCCGCGCTAAGCCCCGCCCCCCGCGTTCGCGGACCACGCTATATAGGTGTGTGGTCAGTGTATACTGCAATATAACACGCTGTATAGGTGTGTGGTCAGTGCATACTGCAATATAACACGCTGTATAGGTGTGTGGTCAGTGCATACTGCAATATAACACGCTGTATAGGTGTGTGGTCAGTGCATACTGCAATATAACACGCTGTATAGGTGTGTGGTCAGTGCATACTGCAGTATAACACACTGTATAGGTGTGAGGTCAGTGCATACTGTAATATAACATGCTGTATAGGTGTGTGGTCAGTCCATACTGCAGTATAACACGCTGTATAGGTGTGAGGTCAGTGCATACTGCAATATAACACGCTGTATAGGTGTGTGGTCAGTGCATACTGCAGTATAACACGCTGTATAGGTGTGAGGTCAGTGCACACTGCAATATAACACGCTGTATAGGTGTGAGGTCAGTGCATACTGCAGTATAACACGCTGTATAGGTGTGTGGTCAGTGCACACTGCAATATAACGCTGTATAGGTGTGTGGTCGGTGCATACTGCAGTATAACACGCTGTATAGGTGTGAGGTCAGTGCATACTGCAGTATAACACGCTGTATAGGTGTGTGGTCAGTGCATACTGCAATATAACACGCTGTATAGGTGTGAGGTCAGTGCATACTGCAATATAACACGCTGTATAGGTGTGTGGTCAGTGCATACTGCAGTATAACACGATGTATAGGTGTGAGGTCAGTGCATACTGCAGTATAACATGCTGTATAGGTGTGTGGTCAGTGCATACTGCAGTATAACACACTGTATAGGTGTGTGGTCGGTGCATAGTGCAGTATAACACGCTGTATAGGTGTGTGGTCAGTGTATACTGCAATATAACACGCTGTATAGGTGTGAGGTCAGTGCACACTGCAGTATAACACGCTGTATAGGTGTGAGGTCAGTGCACACTGCAGTATAACACGCTGTATAGGTATGTGGTCAGTGCACACTGCAATATAACGCTGTATAGGTGTGTGGTCAGTGTATACTGCAGTATAACACGCTGTATAGGTGTGAGGTCAGTGCATACTGCAGTATAACACGCTGTATAGGTGTGTGGTCAGTGCATACTGCTGTATAACACGCTGTATAGGTGTGTGGTCAGTGCATACTGCAATATAACACGCTGTATAGGTGTGTGGTCAGTGCATACTGCAATATAACACGCTGTATAGGTGTGTGGTCAGTGCACACTGCAGTATAACACGCTGTATAGGTGTGTGGTCAGTGCATACTGCAGTATAACACGCTGTATAGGTGTGTGGTCAGTGCATACTGCAATATAACACGCTGTATAGGTGTGAGGTCAGTGCATACTGCAGTATAACACACTGTATAGGTGTGTGGTCAGTGCACACTGCAGTATAACACGCTGTATAGGTGTGTGGTCAGTGCATACTGCAGTATAACACGCTGTATAGGTGTGTGGTCGGTGCATACTGCAGTATAACACGCTGTATAGGTGTGTGGTCGGTGCATACTGCAATATAACACGATGTATAGATGTGTGGTCAGTGCACAATGCAATATAACACGCTGTATAGGTGTGAGGTCAGTGCATACTGCAATATAACACGCTGTATAGGTGTGAGGTCAGTGCATACTGCAGTATAACACATTGTATAGGTGTGAGGTCAGTGCATACTGCAGTATAACACGCTGTATAGGTGTGAGGTCAGTGCACACTGCAATATAACACGCTGTATAGGTATAACACGATGTATAGGTGTGTGGTCAGTGCATACTGCAATATAACACGCTGTATAGGTGTGTGGTCAGTGCATACTGCAATATAACACGCTGTATAGGTGTGTGGTCAGTGCATACTGCAGTATAACACGCTGTATAGGTGTGTGGTCAGTGCACACTGCAGTATAACACGCTGTATAGGTGTGAGGTCAGTGCATACTGCAATATAACACGCTGTATAGGTGTGAGGTCAGTGTATACTGCAATATAACACGCTGTATAGGTGTGAGGTCAGTGCATACTGCAGTATAACACGCTGTATAGGTGTGTGGTCAGTGCATACTGCTGTATAACACGCTGTATAGGTGTGTGGTCAGTGCATACTGCAATATAACACGCTGTATAGGTGTGTGGTCAGTGCACACTGCAGTATAACACGCTGTATAGGTGTGTGGTCAGTGCATACTGCAGTATAACACGCTGTATAGGTGTGTGGTCGGTGCATACTGCAATATAACACGATGTATAGGTGTGTGGTCAGTGCATACTGCAATATAACACGCTGTATAGGTGTGAGGTCAGTGCATACTGCAATATAACACGCTGTATAGGTGTGAGGTCAGTGTATACTGCAATATAACACGCTGTATAGGTGTGAGGTCAGTGCATACTGCAATATAACACGCTGTATAGGTGTGAGGTCAGTGTATACTGCAATATAACACGCTGTATAGGTGTGTGGTCAGTGTATACTGCAGTATAACACGCTGTATAGGTGTGAGGTCAGTGTACACTGCAGTATAACATGCTGTATAGGTGTGTGGTCGGTGCATACTGCAGTATAACACGCTGTATAGGTGTGTGGTCAGTGTACACTGCAGTATAACATGCTGTATAGGTGTGTGGTCGGTGCATACTGCAGTATAACACGCTGTATAGGTGTGAGGTCAGTGCATACTGCAGTATAACACGCTGTATAGGTGTGTGGTCAGTGCACACTGCAATATAACACGCTGTATAGGTGTGTGGTCAGTGCATACTGCAATATAACACGCTATATAGGTGTGTGGTCAGTGCATACTGCAATATAACATGCTGTATAGGTGTGTGGTCAGTGCATACTGCAATATAACACGCTGTATAGGTGTGTGGTCAGTGCATACTGCAATATAACACGCTGTATAGGTGTGTGGTCAGTGCACACTGCAATATAACACGCTGTATAGGTGTGTGGTCAGTGCATACTGCAGTATAACACACTGTATAGGTGTGTGGTCAGTGCATACTGCAGTATAACACGCTGTATAGGTGTGTGGTCAGTGTATACTGCAATATAACATGCTGTATAGGTGTGTGGTCAGTGCATACTGCAGTATAACACATTGTATAGGTGTGAGGTCAGTGCATACTGCAGTATAACACGCTGTATAGGTGTGAGGTCAGTGCACACTGCAATATAACACGCTGTATAGGTATAACACGATGTATAGGTGTGTGGTCAGTGCATACTGCAATATAACACGCTGTATAGGTGTGTGGTCAGTGCATACTGCAATATAACACGCTGTATAGGTGTGTGGTCAGTGCATACTGCAGTATAACACGCTGTATAGGTGTGTGGTCAGTGCACACTGCAGTATAACACGCTGTATAGGTGTGTGGTCGGTGCATACTGCAATATAACACGCTATATAGGTGTGTGGTCAGTGTATACTGCAATATAACACGCTGTATAGGTGTGTGGTCAGTGCATACTGCAGTATAACACACTGTATAGGTGTGTGGTCAGTGCATACTGCAATATAACACGCTGTATAGGTGTGTGGTCAGTGCATACTGCAATATAACACTGTATAGGTGTGTGGTCGGTGCATACTGCAATATAACACGCTGTATAGGTGTGTGGTCGGTGCATACTGCAATATAACACGATGTATAGATGTGTGGTCAGTGCACACTGCAATATAACACGCTGTATAGGTGTGAGGTCAGTGCATACTGCAATATAACATGCTGTATAGGTGTGTGGTCAGTGCATACTGCAATATAACACGCTGTATAGGTGTGAGGTCAGTGCATACTGCAGTATAACACGATGTATAGGTGTGAGGTCAGTGCATACTGCAGTATAACACGCTGTATAGGTGTGAGGTCAGTGCACACTGCAATATAACACGCTGTATAGGTGTGAGGTCAGTGCACAATGCAATATAACACGCTGTATAGGTGTGTGGTCAGTGCACACTGCAGTATAACACGCTGTATAGGTGTGTGGTCAGTGCATACTGCAGTATAACACGCTGTATAGGTGTGTGGTCAGTGCATACTGCAATATAACACGCTGTATAGGTGTGTGGTCAGTGCATACTGCAGTATAACACGCTGTATAGGTGTGTGGTCAGTGCATACTGCAGTATAACACGCTGTATAGGTGTGTGGTCAGTGCATGCTGCAATATAACACGATGTATAGGTGTGTGGTCACTTCATACTGCAGTATAACACGCTGTATAGGTGTGTGGTCAGTGCACACTGCAGTATAACACGTTGTATAGGTGTGAGGTCAGTGCACACTGCAGTATAACACGCTGTATAGGTGTGTGGTCAGTGCATACTGCAATATAACACGCTGTATAGGTGTGTGGTCAGTGTATACTGCAATATAACATGCTGTATAGGTGTGTGGTCAGTGCATACTGCAGTATAACACATTGTATAGGTGTGAGGTCAGTGCATACTGCAGTATAACACGCTGTATAGGTGTGAGGTCAGTGCACACTGCAATATAACACGCTGTATAGGTATAACACGATGTATAGGTGTGTGGTCAGTGCATACTGCAATATAACACGCTGTATAGGTGTGTGGTCAGTGCATACTGCAATATAACACGCTGTATAGGTGTGTGGTCAGTGCATACTGCAGTATAACACGCTGTATAGGTGTGTGGTCAGTGCACACTGCAGTATAACACGCTGTATAGGTGTGTGGTCGGTGCATACTGCAATATAACACGCTATATAGGTGTGTGGTCAGTGTATACTGCAATATAACACGCTGTATAGGTGTGTGGTCAGTGCATACTGCAGTATAACACACTGTATAGGTGTGTGGTCAGTGCATACTGCAATATAACACGCTGTATAGGTGTGTGGTCAGTGCATACTGCAATATAACACTGTATAGGTGTGTGGTCGGTGCATACTGCAATATAACACGCTGTATAGGTGTGTGGTCGGTGCATACTGCAATATAACACGATGTATAGATGTGTGGTCAGTGCACACTGCAATATAACACGCTGTATAGGTGTGAGGTCAGTGCATACTGCAATATAACACGCTGTATAGGTGTGTGGTCAGTGCATACTGCAATATAGCACGCTGTATAGGTGTGAGGTCAGTGCATACTGCAGTATAACACGATGTATAGGTGTGAGGTCAGTGCATACTGCAGTATAACACGCTGTATAGGTGTGAGGTCAGTGCACACTGCAATATAACACGCTGTATAGGTGTGAGGTCAGTGCACAATGCAATATAACACGCTGTATAGGTGTGTGGTCAGTGCACACTGCAGTATAACACGCTGTATAGGTGTGTGGTCAGTGCATACTGCAGTATAACACGCTGTATAGGTGTGTGGTCAGTGCATACTGCAATATAACACGCTGTATAGGTGTGTGGTCAGTGCATACTGCAGTATAACACGCTGTATAGGTGTGTGGTCAGTGCATACTGCAGTATAACACGCTGTATAGGTGTGTGGTCAGTGCATGCTGCAATATAACACGCTGTATAGGTGTGTGGTCAGTGCATACTGCAGTATAACACGATGTATAGGTGTGTGGTCACTTCATACTGCAGTATAACACGCTGTATAGGTGTGTGGTCAGTGCACACTGCAGTATAACACGTTGTATAGGTGTGAGGTCAGTGCACACTGCAGTATAACACGCTGTATAGGTGTGTGGTCAGTGTATACTGCAATATAACACGCTGTATAGGTGTGTGGTCAGTGCACACTGCAATATAACACGCTGTATAGGTATGTGGTCAGTGCACACTGCAGTATAACACGCTGTATAGGTGTGTGGTCATTGCATACTGCAGTATAACACGCTGTATAGGTGTGTGGTCAGTGCATACTGCAGTATAACACGCTGTATAGGTGTGTGGTCAGTGCATACTGCAATATAACACGCTGTATAGGTGTGAGGTCAGTGTATACTGCAATATAACACGCTGTATAGGTGTGTGGTCAGTGTATACTGCAGTATAACACGCTGTATAGGTGTGAGGTCAGTGCACACTGCAGTATATCACGCTGTATAGGTGTGTGGTCAGTGCATACTGCAATATAACACTGTATAGGTGTGTGGTCGGTGCATACTGCAATATAACACGCTGTATAGGTGTGTGGTCAGTGCATACTGCAATATAACACTCTATATAGGTGTGGGGTCAGTGCATACTGCAATATAACACGTTGTATAGGTGTGGGGTCAGTGCATACTGCAATATAACCTGCTGTATAGGTGTGTGGTCAGTGCATACTGCAATATAACACGCTGTATAGGTGTGTGGTCTGTGCACACTGCAATATAACATGCTGTATAGGTGTGTGGTCAGTGCATACTGCAATATAACACGCTGTATAGGTGTGAGATCGGTGTATACTGCAATATAACATGCTGTATAGGTATGTGGTCAGTGCATACTGCAATATAACATGCTGTATAGGTGTGTGGTCAGTGCATACTGCAATGTAACATGCTGTATAGGTGTGTGGTCAGTGCATACTGCAGTATAACACGCTGTATAGGTGTGTGGTCATTGCATACTGCAGTATAACACGCTGTATAGGTGTGTGGTCAGTGTATACTGCAATATAACACGCTGTATAGGTGTGTGGTCAGTGCATACTGCAATATAACACGCTGTATAGGTATGTGGTCAGTGCACACTGCAGTATAACACGCTGTATAGGTGTGTGGTCATTGCATACTGCAGTATAACACGCTGTATAGGTGTGTGGTCAGTGCATACTGCAGTATAACACGCTGTATAGGTGTGTGGTCAGTGCATACTGCAATATAACACGCTGTATAGGTGTGAGGTCAGTGTATACTGCAATATAACACGCTGTATAGGTGTGTGGTCAGTGTATACTGCAGTATAACACGCTGTATAGGTGTGAGGTCAGTGCACACTGCAGTATATCACGCTGTATAGGTGTGTGGTCAGTGCATACTGCAATATAACACTGTATAGGTGTGTGGTCGGTGCATACTGCAATATAACACGCTGTATAGGTGTGTGGTCAGTGCATACTGCAATATAACACTCTATATAGGTGTGGGGTCAGTGCATACTGCAATATAACACGTTGTATAGGTGTGGGGTCAGTGCATACTGCAATATAAGCTGCTGTATAGGTGTGTGGTCAGTGCATACTGCAATATAACACGCTGTATAGGTGTGTGGTCTGTGCACACTGCAATATAACATGCTGTATAGGTGTGTGGTCAGTGCATACTGCAATATAACACGCTGTATAGGTGTGAGATCGGTGTATACTGCAATATAACATGCTGTATAGGTATGTGGTCAGTGCACACTGCAATATAACATGCTGTATAGGTGTGTGGTCAGTGCATACTGCAGTATAACACGCTGTATAGGTGTGTGGTCAGTGCATACTGCAATATAACACGCTGTATAGGTGTGTGGTCAGTGCATACTGCAATGTAACATGCTGTATAGGTGTGTGGTCAGTGCATACTGCAATATAACACGCTGTATAGGTGTGTGGTCAGTGCATACTGCAATGTAACATGCTGTATAGGTGTGTGGTCAGTGCATACTGCAATATAACACGCTGTATAGGTGTGGGGTCAGTGCACACTGACTGCAGTATAACACTCTATACTGTATGTGTGTGGTCAGTAGAGATGAGCGCCGACCCCCTTGTTTTGGTTTTAGATCTGGATCTCCCCTGGTTTTGGATCTGGATTGATTTTGCCAAAACCACACCTCCGTGTTTTGTTTTCGTGTTTTGGTTTTGGATCTGGATTTTTTCTTAAAAAATAAAAAAAACAGCTAAAATCATATAAAATGTGCCTGTTTTTGTTCCTACAGTATTAATATCCTCAGTAACATTTATTTCCAGTCAATTTAGACCACCTCACAGCTCACAATATTGATTTTTTTCATCTAGTTTTAGGGCCAAAAGGTTGCATCCAGCTTGCTGGCTCAAAACTGATTGATATAATTATTAATAGAGTTGAGGACTGTGCAAAGATGATGGTTGGGATACCCTTGAGGATTGAAGAATTGATAGTTGGTGCAGCCCCGGCTGTAAAATTTGATAAAAAATCTTCAAACGGGCTCTCAAGACCCACTGCTTCATCAAGGCCTTCCAGCTCTCACCCTAACCCACCTCATGCTCTTTCCTCACTATCTTCCCCTTCTGTCTTCTGTCATCTTCACGCCTGTCTGTCTGCCCTCCCCTTCAGAATGTAAGCTCTCACGAGCAGGGACCTCTTCCCTCATGTGCTTCTCTTTACATTTTCTTCGACTCTTTCTTCCCCATTAGTGACTGCCAACTCCCGGCTGCTTATTGTGAGTGTCTAACTGCTATTGCAGCAATGTATATAAATTGTGTCCTTGTCCTGTACTGTAATGTACTGTAAGTTTCTTGTTCACTTGTTAGTTCTATGTACTATGTAAGGTGCTGCGGAACACTTGTGGCACCATATAAATAAAGGATAATAATAATTTAAAAACAATTCATTGGGTGCAGCCCCTGGCTGAATAATTAATAAAAAGCAATTCATTGGTACAGCCCCTGGCTGTAAAATTGATAATAAATTAATTAAAAAACAATTCATTGGGTGCAGCCCCTGGCTGAATAATTAATAAAAAGCAATTCATTGGTACAGCCCATGGCTGTTAAATTGATAATAAATTAATTTAAAAATAAATCATTGGTTCCTAAACCAACCATAATATTCATTTAAAATTTTAGGCAGCAATGCACCAATCAGCACATAATGGAATGAAAAAAGGTGCAAGATGGAATAGTCTTTGGAAATGATGTTGTATACGCAACAGGACAGTTTAACACACCAATCATTTCAGTGACAAGGACTGCCAATTGTGGATGAAATGATTGGTTTGTTTGGACCCCCATAAAACAAGCTGCCAATGTGCATTGGACATGGAAATGAAAATGATCCCATACACAAACTGGCTTTACATTACAAGTTGTCGCCATCCTCGTCCTCGTCATCACCATCAGTGTGTACATCCTCTTCTTCACACAATATTAATTCGTCCCCGCTGGATTCCACCATAGGCACCTCTGTAATTTTTTGATGTAATTGTTGGTAGAGGTCTTCCTCGTGGAATTTATAATTCATTTTAATAAACATCATCTTTTCCACATTTTGAGGAAGTAACCTCCTATGCCAATCACTGACAAGGTTGCCAGCTGCACTGAAAACTCTTTCGGAGTACACACTTGAGGGCGGGCATCTTAAGTAATGCAAAGCCAGTTTGTGTATGGGCCTCCAAATTGCCTCTTTTTTCCTGCCAGTACTGAAAGGGACTGTCTGACATGTCTATTAGGATGTTATCTCTGAAATAGTCCTCCACCATTCTGTGAATGGAGACCAAATCACACATAGTCACGGTAGAAGCATGTTACTAGTAGGCAGTTCTCTCAGGCCCGACCAGATGTAATTTTATGGTGACTGATCTGCATGACCAGCAGGCATTCTGTAAGGAAAATTGAGTCTTTTCCTGGCAGCTGCAGAAACTGAAGGAGGAGATGATGGCATTTCACGTGCGGCTGCAGCTGACAATTTTTTTACCAACATCTCTTTGCACAGTTTTAGATTTTTGTCTGTTAGAAAAAAACTCACAAGGTAGGACTTAAACCTAGGATCCAGAATTGTCACCAAAATATATTTTTCAGATTTCAATAGATTGACAACTCTTGGATCCTGGTGAAGTGAATGAAGGGCTTGATCCACCAGTCCGACATACTTTGCGCAATGGCTCCATTTCACCTCCTCCTTCAGTTTCTCTAGCTGTTTTTGCAAAAGTCTGATGAGGGGAATGACCTGACTCAAGCTGGCAGTGTCTGAACTAACTTCACGTGTGGCAAGTTCAAAGGGTTTGAGAACCTTGCACAACACGGAAATTATTCTTCACTGCGCTTGAGTAAGGTGCATTCCCCCTCCACAGCCTATGTCATAGTCCGTTGTATAGGCCTGGATGGCCTTTTGCTGTTCCTCCATCCGCTGAAGCATATAGAGGGTAGAATTCCACTGAGTTACTACCTCTTGCTTCAGCTGATGGAAGGGCAAATTTAACAGTATCTGCTGGTCATGCAATCTGTGACAATCGGTCACTGAATGTCTAAAATGTCCGAATATTTTGCGGGCCACCGAGAGCATATCCTGCACGACCATGTCAGTTTTTAAAAAATGTTGCACCACCAAATTAATTAATGAATTTGCCCAGATGTAATGCTCTCACAATATTGCTGGCATTGTCCGAAATCACAAATCCCGAGGAGAGTCCAAGTGGGGTATGCCATTTAGCAATGATTTCCCTGAGTTTTTCTAAGAGGTTCTCAGTGGTATGCCTCTTAGTGAAACCAGGTATACAAAGAGTAGCCTGCCTCTGTATCAGCTGTCTTTTGGTAGATGTTGCTGCTGCTGTTGCTGTTGTAGACAATACAGCTACCCAGTGGGCTGCCACAGTCATGTAATCCTTAGTTTGCCCTGTCCCACTTGTCCACATATCAGTGGTCAAGTGGACAGTGGGTACAACGGCATTTCTGAGGACTTTAATAAGGTTTTTCTACTTCAGGGTCCATAGGGTATCCACAGGATACCTTGGGGTATAGGTGTGACGTCAGTCGCTGGGCACCATAGAGTTAAGCTTTTCAGCCTCCCAGGATGCACTAGGGTCCCCCTCCTATACCCCGCCCCCGAGCCAAGGCACCTCAGTTTAGTTTGGTGCCCAGCCGGCGTCGGGTGCACCTGTCGGAGTGGGGGCTAGAAGAGCCCCTGAAGCTTTCTTCAGTGCAGCTGTGGCTGCACATCTGGATGTACAGCATGGACAGTCAGTCCTGACGTCCATGCTGTCTTCCCTACACCCCCGCCGGTACCAGAACGCCGGTACCGATCCGGGGATGCTGGTGAGCATCTGGGGTCACAGCTAGCGGTGACCCCAGATGTTCCGGACCATGGCCGGATCCAAGGGGGACAAAGGTTAGCAGCGGGGTCCCGCGGTGGGTCCCCGCTGGTCACATGGTCCTAAGTCCCCAGGCAGGGGGCTCCCTGGGGACTGGCTGCAGCGTGGAGCCAGGCGACCAATCTGCGCTTTCCACTACCCCCTGGGACAGCGGACCGCAGCAGAGCGGTAGTGCTGCGGCGTCCCAGGGGTTAAATGCATGCCAGGGGAGCGCGCCTTCCCTGTCTCACAGCCGGCGCCTCCCCCGCTGCACACAGCCCTCTCTGCACGCTGCCGACTGGTCCTGTGGCAGCGCTCCTCCCCCAGGCCAGCCTCCTCTCTGCTCCTCAGCGGCCATCTTCTCCAGAACGCATGGTGAACGCTGCTGGAAGCGCTGGACGGAAACATCGTGGTCTGGGTCCCCCCGCATACCTCTCCTCCGCTGTGATCAGGTCTGTGTATGCAGCGCTGTGTCCTACCAGGCCCTGTGTTCGTGTAGTTGAGTGATCAGCGCTGTTAGTGCAGGAATTGTTATTTCTCTGCATTGTATGTGACTGTGCTAGTGCTGCTGCCTGTAACTTTTCTCTAAACTGTCAGCTTTATTACTGTCCCTGTTCTTTCTGCTAAGCCCTTGCGGTGCGGTGCTGCAGGGTGGTCTCTCGCCTATTTAAGTTATAAT
The DNA here is from genome assembly GCA_031769625.1 of Taudactylus pleione. NCBI lineage: Eukaryota > Metazoa > Chordata > Amphibia > Anura > Myobatrachidae > Taudactylus > Taudactylus pleione. The sequence continues at coordinate 84,602 of JAUIMM010000952.1, forward strand.
TGGTGAGAGAGGTCACATACGTGGTGCCATCATGTCCGAAAGTGATTTTCCCCTCCGGCTACAGTGTACTACGTGTAAAGTACCGTTAGCGGAGGGGGAGGGTAGCGCGGAGGGCCTTTGCCGGCAGTGTTTGTCCATGGCGCGGCCTCTTACGGTTACAGCACCGGTACAGGAGCCGCCCTGGGCTTGTTTCGCTCAGGCGCTTACAGCCTTAGTGGGCCAGTTAGCTCCGCAGCCCGCGTTTACACCGATGGGTTTATCCCAGCAGTCAGTGGTGTCGTCACCCATGCAGGGTTTCCCACGACAATTGGTGGTACCCCACAGTCTCCCTATTTCCCCGCTCCCGGTTTCTCAGGAGCCAGCGTGGGTTAACTCCCTGGCGAGTTCTGTACAGCACTTGTCGGATGTGTTGCAAGGGGAGTCTGTGATGCGGCCGCATAAACGGCCGGTGGCGTCTCTGTCGGCTCCTTATGAGGATGACGAGGGGACGTCTGATGATGGGGAGATTCTGGATCCTTACGATCAAGAACCTCTCCATACTAAGGACGCTGATGCTAAGTCCAAAGTATATATTCCTGGACTTATTCGGGCGGTCCGCACAGCCTTGGTGATTGAGGACGAAGTTCCCCCAGCGGCTAAATCTAAGTATGCCTTTTTCAAGGATGTGAAGGGCGATGCCACAGTCTTTCCTCTTTCGGGTCAGTTGGTTGACCATTTAGAGGAGGCGTGGAAACAGCCTGGCAAAAGATACCAGCCGCAGAGACGCCTGGCGGTGGCTTATCCGTTCGCGGATAATTATTTTGCAAAGTGGGAATCCCCTCCACAGGTGGATTCTCATGTGACCCGTCTTGTCCGTAGTGCCACATTGCCGATGCCATCCATGTCCTCCCTTAAGGATGCTACGGACCGCAAGGTGGAGATCTGCCTGAAGTCCGCTTAGTCCCTTGCGGGGGGGGCAGCACGGCCGGCTATGGCCTTTTGCTGGGTTGCCAGAGCGATGGAGCGCTGGGCGGATTCATTAGAGGCTTCTTTTGATTCCGACTGTCCGGCCGAACAGGCGGAGTAGATTGGCAATCTCCGTGATTCGGCCACCTACATCAACGAGGCGGCCCTAGACATTAGTACTCTGGTGTCTAGGATTTCTTCAGCAGCGGTAGCTGCTCGTCGCACCTTGTGGCTGCGATCCTGGAAGGCGGACGCAGATTCCAAAAAGGGTCTGGAGGCGTTGGCGTTTACCGGAGAAGTTCTCTTCGGTCCGGATCTGGATAAGATTGTGGCCACGCTGGCGGCAGCCAAATCGGCTTGTCTCCCGTCGGCCGCTGCTCCTTCTGGTTCTGGACCATCGTCCTTTCGGTCATCTAGGGCCCAGGGCAGGCCCAAACCACAGTCGTTTCCTCGACAGGCTGGTCCTAAGAAATCGGCTAGGCCCCGGAAGCAGGCATGGAGTACCAGACACCGGCCCCCAAGCCAGATGAGAAGCCTGTAGCCTGACGGTCCGGGCCTCCCTTTGGGGGATCCCAGGGTGGGAGGCCGCCTACTGCAGTTCGCCCAGTGTTGGTCGACCACTACGACAGACACTTGGGTTCTGGAGGTGGTTTCCCACGGATACGCCCTCTCCTTCCGGCACAGACCCCCGGCTCGATTCTTCACCACGGGTCTACCATCAGACCGGAACAAGGCTACGGAGCTGCGGAAGGTATTGCACACTATGCTCCAGGCTGGAGTTATAGTGCCTGTTCCATTCTCCCAGAGGGGCCAGGGTTTCTATTCAAATCTATTTTTGGTACAGAAACCCAATGGGTCATATTGTCCGATTCTCAACCTCAAAGCACTCAACAAGTCTTTGCGGATCCCGAAGTTTCGGATGGAGACCCTACAGTCCATCATTCTGGTGCTGGAACCTGGGGACTACATGGTGTCATTGGACATACAGGACGCTTACCTGCATGTCCCTAATCTTTTGCGCCATCAACAGTTCCTCAGGTTTGCAATCCGCAGCGACCACTTCCAGTTTCGGGCGTTACCTTTTGGCCTGGCGACAGCACCACGTGTTTTCACCAAGGTGATGGCGGTCATGGCGGCTTCTCTGCGGCTGCAGGGAGTCCGCATGTTGCCGTACTTGGACGACCTGTTATTGGTGGCAGGATCTCCAGTGCTCCTGTTACGCCACTTGGACCTGACCATTTCACTGCTGCAACGGCACGGCTGGCTAATCAACTGGCAGAAGTCCACTCTAATCCCGTCTCGGAGGATTCTGCATCTTGGAGCCTTATTGGACTAGGGACAGCAAAGGATCTTCGTGACGGAGGACAAGATCTCTGCTTTACAGTAAAGGGTGCGCAGTTGTCTGCACAGCCGCCGGGTGTCCCTATACTCGGCAATGAGGTTACTGGGCTCCATGGTGTCGGTGTTCGACATGGTGGAATACGCCCAGTTTCACTCCAGACCTCTGCAGCGCCTGATCCTGTCCAAGTGGAACGGGCTGCCTCAGTCTCTGAAGTCCCAGACGATTGTGTTCACCCCGGAGGTTCGCCTGTCCCTTGCGTGGTGGTTTTAGACGACCCACCTCAACAAGGGACGTCTGTTCTGGGTTTCAAATTGGGTCCTGTTGACAACGGACGCCAGTCTTCGGGGCTGGGGAGCAGTTTCGGGTCCACACTTGTTCCAGGGCAGGTGGACGCCGACAGAAGCGGAGCTTCCAATAAATATCTTGGAACTCCGTGCGGTCTTCAATGCTCTCCAGCAGGCACAGCGGTTTCTCCAGGGTCACCCGGTGCAGGTCCAGTCGGACAACGCTACCACCGTGGCCTACATAAACAGGCAAGGAGGAACTCGCAGTCGGGCGGCTCTCGTAGAGGTCTCTCGGATCCTGGTTTGGGCGGAGCGCAATCTTCCGGCCATATCAGCGGTCTTCATCCCGGGAGTTCTAAATTGGGAGGCGGACTTTCTAAGTCGCCAGGACATTCATCCGGGGGAATGGTCCCTGCACCCGGACGTTTTTCAACTGCTGGTGGACAGGTGGGGTCTTCCAGAGATCGACCTCATGGCGTCCCGGCACAACAACAAGTTGCCGGTGTACGGGTCTCGCACAAGAGACGAAGGGGCGTCTCTGGGATGCTCTGTCCGTCCGGTGGACGTTCCGGTTCGCATACCTGTTCCCTCCGGTCTCCCTTCTTCCACGGGTAATCCGGAAATTCAAACAGGAAGGAGGGACGCTCCTGTTGATAGCTCCCGCGTGGCCCAGACGGCACTGGTTCTCAGACCTTCAGGGTCTGTCCGTGGACAGTCCTCTGCAGTTGCCGCTACAACCGGACCTTCTGTCTCAGGGTCCTTGCCTTCACCCGGACCTGACTCGGCTGTCTTTGACGGCGTGGCTGTTGAGACGGCCATGCTGAGGTCCTGGGGGTTTTCTAGCTATGTGGTGCGTACCATGTTACGAGCTCGGAAACCGTCTTCCGCAAGGATATACCATCACGTGTGGCATACGTTCTTCCAGTGGTGTCGACCGAGAGGTTATGCACCGCGGGAGTTTCGTCTGTCTCGGATTCTCGCCTTCCTGCAAGCGGGACTAGATCATGGGCTTCGCCTTGCTTCTTTGAAGGTACAGGCCCTATCTGTCTGGTTTCACCGTAGGATTGCTACAATCCCGGATGTGCGCACCTTTATGCAAGGTGTTCTCCGCATTCAGCCGCCCTTTGTTCCACCTGTGGCGCCTTGGGATTTGGCTGTGGTCCTGAGGGCTCTCCAAGGACCGCCGTTTGAACCACTGGGCTCAGTGGATCTTAAATGGCTAACAGCTAAGACTGTTTTCCTTCTGGCCATTGCTTCGGCCAGACGTCTTTCTGAGTTAGGGGCTCTTTCTTGTAGACCCCCTTTCTTGGTTTTTCATGGGAACAGGGCAGTGCTCCGCACTCGGCCCGAGTTTCTTCCCAAAGTTGTTTCCCAGTTTCATGTTAACGAGGAAATCGTTGTTCCGGCCTTTAACTCACCGGGTCTTTCCGTGGGTGAGGCCTCTTTGGATGTTGTGCGGGCCTTAAGGACTTATGTTGACCGCACTTCTTCGTTTAGGAAGTCGGACGCTTTGTTTGTCCTCTATGGCTTCCGTAAAAAGGGTTGGCCTGCTTCAAAGCAAACTTTGGCAGCCTGGATCCGTATGGCTATTTCTGAAGCTTATCTTCATGAAGGCCTACCGGTCCCTCCTTCTCTGAAGGCTCATTCCACTAGGTCTGTGGGTCCTTCGTGGGCAGCTCGACGTGGTGCCTCGGCAGTTCAGATCTGCAATGCTGCTACGTGGTCCTCTGTCCATACCTTCGTGAGGTATTACAGGTTTGACACCTTTGCCTCTCAGGATGCTTCCTTCGGGCGGCGGATTCTCCTTTCTGCACAGGAGCGTCCCCACCCTTAAAGGATACTGCTTTGGGACATCCCCAAGGTATCCTGTGGATACCCTATGGACCCTGAAGTAGAAAATATGAGATATGGTAAGAACTTACCCTTGTTATCTCTATTTCTACGAAGTCCATAGGGTTCCACAGGACTCCCGCCCTGTCGCACCTGTGCTGCAGATGGGCTTTGCTCTGGTCACCGGTTTTCCGTCTCCCTCTGGTGAGAATGTGATTCTTGTATGTGTCCAGATCTTTTTTCTCTCTCTTCCTTCTCCTCCTCCGGCCTATGGCTTGATAACTAACTGAGGTGCCTTGGCTCAGGGGCGGGGTATAGGAGGGGGACCCTAGTGCATCCTGGGAAGCTGAAAAGCTTAACTCTATGGTGCCCAGCGACTGACGTCACACCTATACCCCAAGGTATCCTGTGGAACCCTATGGACTTCGTAGAAATAGAGATAACAAGGGTAAGTTCTTACCATATCTCATATTTTTTCAATGTCCTTGTATAGATTTGGAATTGCTCTTCTAGCGAAGTGGAATCTAGAAAGGATCTGGTAGTGAGGACACAGGACCTGAATTAACTGTTGAAAACCCACTGCAGTAATGGCGGATACTGGACGCACATCTAATACCAGCATAGCTGTTATGGCGTCAGTAATCCACTGTGCAACTGTGTGATTGCTGTCATACTTGTTTGCCCTTGCAAGCGATTGTTTGACAGTTAATTGTTTTTTGGAGGATACGCTACAAGTAGTCTTCCTCCTGGTCCCCTTCTGGGATGAAGATCCACTGACAGCAACAGCAGCAGCAACAGGCATAGTCTTCGAGGATCCTTCTGAGGAATCACGGATAGGAGAGGAGTCAATCATGCTTCGAATACCAACATTGGATGCAGCAGGACTACTCCTGATGTCGAATGAGGATGTTGATGATGCAGGTGTTGGTGTTGGAGATCGAAGGCGCTTGGATCTCACAGAGAGGGAGCAGGTAGGTGATACTGGACTTGTTACATTTTGAGTTTTGGAACTTGGCGACGTACACTTTGATATTTGATGAATGCGCTCCAGTGACGTAACAAGGAGGAGGTTCCTAGGTGGTTTAGGTCCCTCCCTCTACTCACTCTTGCATGGCAACGGGCACATATGGCTTGACAACTGTTGTCCGGATCGGGATGAAAATAATTCCACACGTGAGAAGTAGATTTTTTTGTCTTTTGTCCCGGCATGACAACAATGGGCTTTGGCTTTTTCAAACCATGGGCAACAGCTGTTGCCTTACTTACACAAAGGACATCCTCGGCATCAACATCCTCATCACCAACACCAACATCTTCATCATCAACATCCTCATCATCCTTAGCGCCTTCATCCACCAAAATATCCTCCTCCTCCATGTGCAATTCCACAGAAGCATCCTCAATGGCTACGTGTGCAAGATGTTGACTGCCCTTCCCCACATTTACAGAGGGCACACAAATGTTGGAACTTGGAGGATCCTCCAGTACACTAGTATTTAGGTCGGGCTCACACATGGCAACCACGGACACACTTGCACTCTCCTCGGGGATTTGTGATTTAGATTTCTCAGGACGCACAGTTGTTTTTCCGAAGGGCTATCAGAATCATCAGTCTTCCTAAAGAAAGTCCAAGGCCTTATCCTTTCCTTGCCACTTCGTGTAGTGAAGGGCATATTGGCAATGTTTTATTTATCTAAAGGCAACTTGCCTTTTGATTTTTTTTCTTTACTTCTGTAAAAGTAGCTTTACCATATCGATGGTGTGACTTAAGCCCCGGGGCATGGGCCTTCATAGAGGACGAGGAAGTTGCCGGCCTCGCACTGCTGGCGGCAGCTACAACATGTGGTTCTTGGCCTTGCTCTCCTGTCATGTGACAGCCCTCCATATTTTCTGCGGTCTTGAAGCAGTTGCATTGCATTGCCGACTTGATAGCTCTTGTGTGGCTAAGCCTGACACGCACAGACAATTATTTATTGTTAGAAAAAAAAGACAAGTTTTTTTTTTTTCTGCTCCAGAACTTTGGGCTGGAGTGGGGCAGCAGTAGCTTGCGTTGCCGACTTGCTGTATTTTGTGTGGTTAAGCCTAACACGCAAACAGACAAATATATATTACACAAAAAAAACAACTTTATTTGGATCCAGAACTTGGGCCCAGATTGACGCAGCAGAAAGCACCAGCCCAGATGGATCAGTAACAGCCCATATGGACACAGCAGACAGCACAACATTAATTACACAACACCAGCCCAGAATGGATCAGCAGCACCAGCACCTTTCCCCAGCCATACACTACCCACCCTCCCTGTTCAGTCTCCACAGCCGGAGTGAAATGGCGCCCGCCGCGTCCCTTATATATAGAAGAGACTAAAGTTTTGCCTCGATTTGGAGATCCGAGTCGGTGGGAACAATCCAAGCCCGCTTGGATCCGACTCGGATCTCCTTAGTTCGGGTGGGTTCGGATCTCTTAGATCTGAAGCCGCTCATCTCTAGTCACCAGCCACGTCAAAGAGTCTTTACTCTGGTGGTCCTACACTGATCTATATAATCATGGGTTATATACATGGCCGGCTCCAGGGTGCGCCACACCCTGTGCAGGACTTGAACTTGACGCCCCTTACCATAGGCCACACCCCCTAAATGGCGTTATCTGGGGGCGTGCCCGTATGGCACGCCTCCTGTTGACGTCAGGCACTACATCAGTAGCTGGGCTGCCCCCAGCCCTCTTCCTGCACTGAAGGGATGCCACCTGTATGCACGCAGCATCCATTCCTCTTCCCCAGGGCCAGTGCAGGTGCCCAACCTCCCGACCACCCGCGGGACACTTTGCCCCATGGGTGGAACAGCGGGTCAGTGTCCAAAAAACTGGACTGTCCCACCTAAATCGGGAATGGTTGGGAGGGGTGCGCCCTCTATGGGGTGGTGTCCCTGTTCGACCACACTGATCGAACATGCCTCTAGCCGGCCCTGGTTATATATAAGTAGGGGAGCTACTTTCTATACATTTTGCTTATACCACTTAATGGTCATCGGTGTCTATGACTATGATGTGACTTAGTAGATGACTTGATGCCATTGACTCTGAGGGACTGATCCGTCCCTCACAGTCAATGGCTTCAAGTCATCTATTAAGTCCTACAGGTAAATCTGTCCCTAGATGTGTACTGGGGGTCTTAAGTCGAGTAATAGCCATCGTGGGACGTTGAGGCAGAGGGGGAGATGTATCAAACATTGTAAAGATAAAAAGTGGCAAAGTTGCCCATAGCAACCTATCAGCTGATTGCACTCACTTATCTTGCACAGTCTATAAAGTGACAGAAGCTGATTGGTTGCTATGGGCAACTTCCTAACTTTTATCTCTTTAGAAGGTTTGGTACATCGCCCCGCTGGTAGTCTGGAAACGTGCAGCCGCCATTTCTATTTCATCCTTTATAAATAGCAGTAGCCTGATGAAATATATTTTTATAAGTTGTATTATTAGGGGGCTGCAGAACCAGCACTCTCTGGCCAAGTTAGGGGATTTAATGGAAGCTTGATCTCATTGTCATTCTGTGCTGTCTTCCTGGAACACATTGCATGGGAGGAGAGACTCATTTCAGGGGATCGGTATGAAAGACCGCTGGACCTATGTCCGATGGTTCAAAAACCGTCAGCGTCCAAAATCCCGATTGTAAGTATTTGAATTATTTCTAACCCTTTCCCCCCCCTAAACCTCACCCTCCTTAGTGCCTAACCCTAAACCCCCTTCCCTGTACCCTAAACCTAAGACTCCCGGGGGGGTGCCTAACCCTAACCGCCCCCCGGGGGTGCCTAACCCTAACCCCCCCATCCCCTACCCTAACCCTCCCGGGGGGGGGTGCCTAACCCTAAGTCCCCCCTGAAGCCCTAAACCTAATACCCCACCCCCCCAAAGCTATCCATGCCCGCCGCCCGGCTTACCTTCAGTATGGCGGGCGTCGAGCTCCCGGTGTAGGGATAATGACAGCGGTGGGTGACACTAACATGTGGCAGTTTAGCTTCGAACATGGCACAGAGTGGCATTGCAGTGGTAGACAGGATGGCAGTTTAATAAACTATACGACCCCTAGGAATTTTAAAAACCAAGAATGTTTTCCTTAACCAGGTCAGGGGCCCGACGGAGTTGGAATATGTTTATGGACTGAAGACAGGGAAAGGACGGAAGGATTGATTTGTTTTTTAATTTATTTAGTTTTGATTCTTAAAAAAATTTATGAGGGAAAATCAGTCTAGGATCAAGTTCTTCAGTTCCTAAAAGACATCTTTGATCTTGAGGATGTTTTTTAATTTTTTATATATTATGATCTAATAAAAAAAATGAGGTGGGGCCTGGCTGAGCACTAGAGTGGATGCGCTTCATGTGGGCTCCTTCCTCGTGCTAGCCCTCCCCGAGAAGACACCTATTGATTTCCCGGTCCCCGGTGACCCCGCTGTACCGATCGCGGGACCCCCGCTGCCTAACTACCACAGGGGCCTACACCAGGCGAGAAACCGCGGCCATCAATTTGGCCCTCATCCCTGGCAAGCCGCTGCCGCCGGCAAAAACACGGCCCTACCTTCAAGTCGGGCTCCCACTCTGCTCTGTCTGGAGGTCCTCTCCTGGGGCTGTGGGACCCCCGCTGATGGCTGACTAAGGCAGGTGGCTCCACGTGGAGCCTCTGGCGCACCAACCGGGACGCGCCCATCAGTCGCCCGGAGCTCCAGTGGCCCCGACAGAGATACTGCGGCTGCTGCTTTTATATTTACCCACCTGGGAGGCCAATATAAGATTCCTTCTAAAAGGCTACCACCGCTGCCTGACAGAGTGCCCGGAGAATACAGAGGTGCCTCCCCCTTGCATCTCAGGCTACTGTGCGGAAAGTCCCCTGTGTTCTGGACCCTTGCAGTGGACCCAAAAGGTAGGACAGTTTGTCCTAACTATTGGCCAGTCGCAGGCTCGATCCAAAAGTATGCAACCAGCCTCTGTGAAATAGCCGGTATCTTTACTCTAACTGCAGTCTGGGCAGCATTTAACCTTGTGCCAGCCTGGGCTACACTTGGCCACCACCTCTGTATTGTGGGTGACCCAAATAAAAGGGTACAGAAGGCTAACCATTAGATTTGTGCTTTTTGAGACCTCCACAATATTCCCTGATTCCTGGACTGTGTTTATAGCTTTATATCATATCATCACTGCTTGGTGAGCATTACATAGGGCTCTATTTACTACAATCCGCATATTGAATGCGGATTGTAGTATGATATTACCGAGTGAATTCGCATTGCGAATTCAGGCAATATCACAGGGATTTACTATAAATCCCTTGCAGGGACAGAGCTTGCGATAAAGCTCTGTCCCTGCGGATCCCATGCGCACTCTAGTCGCGGTATTTTCGGAAAAAATACCGCGACTAACAGCCCGCGCATGCGCCGACCGACCACCACTACTACCCCCCACCGATGCTAAGCCCCGCCCCCCCACGCTAAGCCCCGCCCCCCACGATCGCGGACCCCCGCGACCCCCCCTCCCTTCATTACACTTACCTGCATCCTTCTGGCCTCCGGTGATCTTTTCCGGGCTTCCCGATCAGGTGATCTCCCATACTGCACTGGGGCCCGATCACCTGATGACAGGGCCCCAGTGTACTATGGGAGACCAGCTGACCGGAGAGGAGCCATCACCGGAGGCCCGATCACCGTTCCCTGGATTTAATTTATTTTTTATTTTTTTTTACAGTAGTCAGCTTGCGGTCTGCTTAGACCACACAGCTGATTACTGGTACCGGCTCCCGCCTCTGCTCTCCCCGTTAGAGCAGAGTGGGAGCCCGGTAACCGGGGGAGACACCTCCAGGTGGCGTTATTATCATAGGGCTTCCCCCGGTATTTTTTTACTATTTATTTTTAGTAACTTTGGTCGGATCACATTTCCCATTACAATTATGGGAAATGCGATCTGCTTTACTAAAAATAAGTGATACTGGGGGTTGGAGTAGAATTTTACTAATTCTATTCCAATTGCCCTGTAGTAACTACAGGTGAAACTAAAATAATGTGAAAAGGGTGTGAAAACACCCTTTTTCACTTTATTTTAGTAAAAATAATGTTAATAAATAGAGCCCATAATCTCTATAAATAGCAATTCTTTAGTCCAGTGACTCTGCGCCATCTTGTGGTTATTCTGTATTATTACAATTGGAAAGTTCCCTCAGGACTTGTATAACTCTCTAATATTGGACTGCTGTTTTGCTGTATTTCTACAATTCTATGGCTGTAGCCAAGAAAGGCACCATGTTCTGAGGTCGTAATATTTCTGTCCACCCGGACCTTCATTTGCATTGCAATACGCGTTCGATCTATAATTATATTTGCTATACAACGCCCAACAGGGAATACTACCACATTTATCCCGTTCTGATTCCCGTCAAACCTCATTGTATCCCCCGATATCACCCGGGGATCCACTCGCTACTGCTGAACCTATAGACGCTGTATACACTACTAAAAATGATATTCAGGTTGGGGGCGTGGCCGTGGCTGCAATGGAGTGAGGAGCTTCTTCTCTGAGCTCTCCTGCCACTCATCCTGCACACCATTATCCTGCTCACTGTGACGGTGTTAGGGGGTACCAGCCGGCTTGACTGCCCTGCGTGCCCTTAAAGACTCACCTGAGGACACCACCGGCGCTGTCATCTGCCCGGGAGCGGTCTTCCTGCCTGGGGCCTTATTCGTGGTCGCTGCGGTGGCTGCCGGTCACGTGTGCTGAGACCCGGAGGGAGACGGTCTCTCCCTTTGCTGTCGCGGCTGCTGGCTTCTCCCCGGGAGTGGTCCTCCTGCCTGTGGCCACCCTCACGGCCGCGTATATTACACAGAGCGGCACGCGATCTGCAGGGGAAGCCGCCCACGTGTCTCCAGATCCGGAGGGGTAGGCTCTCTCACACCACTACTGCGGCTGCTGTTGTCTGCCTGAGTGGGGATCTCCTGCTGGGGCATTCTGCACGGCCTCTTCCTGTAACAGCTGGCACCTGAGTGCCATCAGACCAGGCAGGGATTGGTCTCTCCCATTCCTATTGCAGGTGCTGCGTGGGGAAAACTGCCGCTCTCCATATCGCAGAGTACAGAGGCAGCCTTATTTGATATTGTGTACCTCTCTGTAGCACTAGCTCCAACACTGCCATTGGGATCCGGTTGTTCCCATAACTATGGGCAAATCTGGTCAGGCAGCTGCAGCTGCTAAACTGGAGCGATTCGCACGCTCCACTACGCCGCAACCTCCATCTGCCTCTCAGTCAGAGAGTTTGCAAAAAACGTCTCAAGATGCAACATTAGGGTGCTCTCAAGGTTCTACAGCTGCAGCGCCTCCTGAAGTCACCTTGCAGCAAGTTCTAGATGCCGTTACTGTAAATGGAAAAAATCTATCAGATAAAATTGAAAAGGTGCAATGTGACATCTCTTTGCTCCGTAATGATATGCAGCGGATTCGTGAGCACATTGAGGAAGCTGAAACTCTGATCTCTTCATTGGAAGACTTGCATGGCCCTGTACATGAACGTGTCTCTAATATGTGTCAACAGATGTCCGTTATGCAAAACAAGCTAACTGATATGGAAGGAAGACTTCGCCGCAACAATATTCGATTCGTTGGGCTATCTGAAAAAGAGGAGGGTTCCTCGCCTGAATCCTTCCTTGAGACGTGGCTTTCAACTACTTATGGCAGAGAATCCTTTTCCTCTCAATTTGCAGTTGAGCGGGCACACCGAATTCCTTCTCGGCCTCTACCTCCTGGTGCTCCGCCTCGCACGTTCATTGCTAAATTCCTGCATTTTAAGGATCGAGACACTGTACTCCGGCTAGCTCGTACTAAAGGTCCGCTTGAACGAAATGGAGTGCGTATTTCAGTGTTTCCGGACTTTGCGGTAGAGGTCCAAAAAGATAGAGCTAAATTTCTCCCCATTAAACGCAGGCTGCGGGACTTGAACCTCTCATATGCCATGCTATTTCCATCAAAGTTGCGTGTGGTGGTTGATGGGGAGACCCGCTTCTTTACTTCTCCGCGTGAGGCGGCTGTCTGGCTGGATCGCTATGCCTCGGGCAATGGACAGTTAGCTCCAGATTGATATACCTCTTATATAATATCAAATCCGTGATATTATCTGTAACCTTTTTTTTTTTTTTTCTCAGGTTGTGGCTGTCTGCCTGTTGCCAGAGGCAGATGCTCTGCTCTATTTGTGTTTTATCTGTGGTTGTGTGATTGTTTTGGATGTTCTAGAGGCCTCTATGTTAGAAGGGTAGTCTATGTAATTCTCCTGTATATGATATGTTAAATGCTCTCACTGTCACAGTCTCTAATGGAGGGCTCCCATGTATTGGTGGCTACTTTTGTTTATTGCCCCTGCTACTGGTAGGGAACTTAATTTGGTTTAGGTTGTTCTAGGTTGGGTAATTTGTAATTTTGGGATCCAAGTATGCCTAAGTTGGGAGGGATATACAGGGAGGGGGGTTGGCTGGGTTTGTTTAGAAGGTTTAAATTTTTATTTATTTATTTATTTATTTTTCCCTATTATGTATATGCTGGCTGGTATGTCACATATTTTTTGTTTTTCTGGAAATTTGCTATGTCTCTATTCCCGCTTCTTAGATATTTTCTATTTTTATTATGTTACGACTACTTACGTGGAATGTGAGGGGGCTTAATGACAGAATAAAAAGATCTCTAGTGTTAAAAATGCTTAAACAATATGACCCTGATATCTCCTGTTTTACTGAGACTCATTTAGTCGGAAGCAAGATTTTATCCCTTAAACGTCCCTGGGTGGGATGGGCGTATCATGCCTCACACACTTCGTGCTCACGGGGGGTCTCTGTACTTATCAAAAAATCAGTGCCGTTTGTATGTAACGCCGTTAAGATTGATCCTTATGGGCGCTATGTCTTTCTTGATTGTAGGGTTCACACTGTCCCTATATTTTTGCTTGCTGTTTATATACCCCCTCCATTCTCATATGAGGTGCTAAAAAAAGCAGCAGAATTTATTGCTCTATCTCCTACTACCCCTGTGATCTGTCTGGGTGACTTTAACAACTATTTGAATCCCCATTTGGATAAATGGCGAGAGGCCCATATAACAGTCCCAGTGGGGGGTGAGAGTGGATTTGCAAAATTTGTGGCTGGTCTGGGATGGGTAGATGCCTGGAGGATGAAGCATCCGGGAATACAACAATATTCCTGTTTTTCCTCCTCTTTTTGCTCGTTCTCCAGAATTGATTTAGCTCTAGTCTCCCCTAGTTTGATTCCCAAAATATCTGGTGCTGAGTATAAGACGAGGGGTATATCAGACCATTCTCCCCTTATTTTGAATGTGGACCTGAACAGTCCAAGAGGGCAGACATTATGGAAATTACATCCCTCCTGGCTTCTACAGATGGGGGCAGGTTCGGAACTTGAAGCTGCTTGGAGGAGCTTTTTTACTGATAATGCTGGTTCTGCTCCAATTGAAGTAATTTGGGATGCATTTAAAGCCTTTATGCGTGGGACTTTGCTTAAACGGGTTGCCGATCTTAAAAGGTATTATAGAGAGAAGGAGGTTGAACTTGAGAATACTTGCCGTTCACTGGAGTCTGAATATTTACTAAATAGGTTAGAGGAGACTCGGGTCCGGTGGTTGGCGGCTCACTCTGCTTGGACTACCCATCTTACTGATAGGAATACCCGCCGGCTCTTTTTCCAGTCTCACTCTCACTATATGTCTGCAGATAAGACAGGCAGTTTCTTAGCTCACTTAGTCCATGCTGACCGTCCCTCCACAGCTGTCCCTGAAATATTTTCTACAGAGGGGTTACTGGTTTCCAACACCTCTGACATTGCTGACACCTTCTTAACCATTATAAAAATATTTATAGCTCTAGACTGTCTTGCACTCCGGCTGATTTGATGTCATATGTGGCAGCATTTGATCTCCCACATCTGGATCCTGAGGAAAGGTCCTTTTTGGAAGCGCCTTTTACCTTAGAAGAGGTCGAAAATTGCTATTAACTCCTTCCCAGGTGGTAAGGCTCCTGATTCTGATGGTATCCCACTGGAGGTTTACAAGAAACATGCTGATTTATTCATTCCGCGACTGTTAAAACTTTTTAATAATTTACATGATAAAGGTGTATTTCCAGCTTCCTTGTCGGAGGCCATCATTATTGTGATACCTAAACCTGGGAAGGACCCTAAATTTCCAGACGCATACCGTCCTATTTCACTAATACCCACAGATGCAAAAATACTCACTAAAATTCTATCAATTCGTCTTAATCAAGTTATCACTAAGATTGTACATCTGGACCAGACTGGCTTTATGCTGGGACAGTCGACGTCGGTTAATATCAGGCGTCTCTATTCTCATCTCCAGGCCTCTCATGGGGAGGAGTCCTCCTCTGTAGTAGTCTCTCTAGATGCGGCAAAAGCATTTGATTCGGTGGAGTGGCCCTTCCTGTGGGAGGTCATGAGATGTATGGGTGTAGGCCCAATATTCTTGAGATGGGTTCAGTTGTTATATTATAAGCTACTGCTCGTATCTCTGTGAATGGTTTCATTTCGCCCTCATTTGTATTGTCCAGAGGTACTAGGCAGGGATGTCCTTTATCTCCGAGCCTCTTTGCTTTAGCTATTGAGCCATTGGCGTGTCTTCTGCGTACACATCCTGGTATCGTTGGCCTTACCTTGGGTAGCAGGATGGATACGATAGCTTTATACGCAGACGACATGCTGTTATTCCTCCGGAACTACGAGACTGCTGTGCCGCTGGTTCTACAGGTGATTGACAGGTTTAGTAACTATTCTGGCCTTGCCATTAATTGGGACAAATCCTCCATTCTCCCCCCTCAGGGGACGCCCTCCTGTTAACCCATTAATTTCCATACCTCTATGTTGGGTTGACTCCTTTAAATATTTAGGTATTTGGGTGTCTAATAATATGGAGGATTATTCTTCTCTGAATATTTTGCCTTTGTTTTCATATTTGAAGGATAGGATAAAAATTTGGCGCAAACTCCCCCTGACAGTAACAGGACGGGTCAATTTAATCAAAATGATAGTGCAGCCTAAATTTTTATATATTTTTCAACAAGCCCCAATTTATCTTCCTAGATCATTATTTCGGAAGCTGAACAGTATAATATCTTCCTTGATTTGGTTAGATAAACGGCCACGAATAAGGTTGGATGTACTTACTAGGTCAAAAAATTCTGGTGGTTTAGCACTTCCCCATTTTTTATACTATTATTATGCGGCGCAGTCGGCTCATTTACGGCTGTGGGTGCAGGACAGTTCAATTGACTCCCTTCCAGCTCTGTTAGTTTCCCAGGTGTCAGCGGGACATACACCCCTACAAGCTCTGCTCAATGCTTCGGGTTCTCGTAGTGTTCCCGCCTTAGTTTTATAGACTCTGAAAATTTGGCGTGCTGCTCATGCACTAATACAATTTAGCGAGATAGACCCAGAAACCTCTCTTTGGGGTTCCCGACAGCTGTCAGAACTCTCTTCTCTTAATGCTAGAGAGATTTGGGGTAGTAAAGGTATTATTAAGATTCATCAGTTATATCAAGATGGGAATCTTAAATCTTTTACTCAGTTGGTGGAAGAATTTAAACTCCCATCTACATATTTTTTTAGCTATTTACAGCTCCGCCATGCACTGAATACCCAATTTACCAGTAAGCCTCTCTCGTTGCAGCATTCCCCTTTAAAATCTTTTCTTTTACATCTAGGCCCTAAGCGGACACTCTCCTGTCTATATTCATTTCTGCTATCGTATCACCACGCTTCTAATTTGTCTAATTTGAAACAGTGCTGGGAATCGGAGTTAGGTGATCTCACTGATGACGAGTGGAGTGGAGCACTTGCTTGCCCCCGTGTATCTACTGTCTTTGTTCGGTTTCAGCAGATTCAGCTATTTTTACTTCATAGAACTTATTTAACTCCAGTGCGATTGGTGAAGTTTGGAGGGAGGGCTTCGAATATTTGCCCAAAGTGTAATTCAGCCTCTGGAACCTTTTGGCATATGTTATGGGAATGTCCTGGGGTGCAATTCTTTTGGAGCCAAGTCCTCACGGCGATATCTGATATCAATATTCCTCGTTCTATTGTTACTCCAAGATTTTGTTGCCTTGGGATTATAGAGGATGATATTTTAGATAAATACAAATTGCAATGTGCGATAAATTTATGTGTATTAGCTAAAGTTTGTATAGCAAGACTTTGGATGGCCCCTATAAGTCCTGACTTTCAAGCCTGGGTGTCCCTAGTTGCTCTAATGGTGCAGCATGAACGTTATATGTATGTGACACGGAAAGCGGAATCTAAATTTGATAGGATTTGGTCTGGTTGGCTTGAATCAAAGTATGCTTCTTCAGGTCCGTCTGTCTGAGCATTTTATGGAAGGTTTGGGATGTGATACTGAATCTGATCTTTTATAGCTATGCAAATTTTCACATGCTTTATTTAATTTGATATTTTGTGTGATTTCTATATTATATATTATATAGTAATTTATTTTTTTTATTTTTTTATGTCAACAATATTTGTATCTGGTGATGTTATTTTTTGCTATATTTGTCTGCTAGCAGTTATCTATGTATACTGTGTTTAACCATTATTATTATTATTTTCTTTTTTATTTTATTTTATTTTTGTTTAGTTGTTTGAAAATGTTTTTGTTTTGCATATGCAATATAATTAATAAAAATGACTCAATTAAAAAAATAAATAAAATGATATTCAGGTTATGTTGGCGGAACTTAATAAAGCACTCACTTCTAACTTCCAACAACTCTCCACAGACCTCTGCAACGAACTTGCTTCTCTATGTAAACGCACTTCAGCAGTGGAAGCCAAGACGGAATCACTCTCTAAGGGTTTGAATGATGCCTCACATGACATAGATTTTTGCACCGTGAAGTGGAGTCTCTTAACAAAAACAAGGACTTTGAAAACAGGGAAAGACGGAATAACTTGAGAATTCGTAATATTCCTGAAACAGTTTCTCGACAGTCTCTTGAATCGTATCTGAAAGGGATTTTTTCTGATGCTGGTACCCTCTCTCCCTGAGCAATCATTGCTTATAGAAAGGGCCCATAGAGCTCTCAGACCAAATCCAAAAGAAAATGCCCCTCCGAGAGACGTTATCCTAAAGTTTCTGTCCTTTAAAATTAAGGATCAAACTGTGGCCGCTAGTAGACCTACTCCACAGATCTTTTTTGAGGGTTCTCAGGACGTGGCTCCATCAACTATCCTTAAATGCAGAGATTTGCACAACGTTACCAAGGTGTTACGGGACAATGAATACAAATATAGGTGGGGCTTTCCCTTTTGACTGATTGTGGAGGTAAATGGCAGACAACTCTCTGTGCACGACGCTAAGGAAGGCAGAGAACTATTGCATAAACTCCAACTATCTGATACCGATGCCCATACTTTTCGTGAGGGGCAAGATGATCCTGCTCCCTGAGCTATGGGATGTGATGGAGTTCCATTCCTGTCTTTTCTATGCTCTACTCAAAGGTTATATTAATATGTTGTTTGTTCCTTTTTTTAGGATATATGGACTATGATAATATGCACTAAAATTGTATTGCATATGCTTTTCCTTTATTGTTTTCTTTGAACTGGTATTGTATATGGTTTAACTGTATTGGTTGATGGTATCGGGTGGACAGTTCCTCGTCCACTCACTCTCAAACCACCCCCCCCCACTACGTGGGACTAACGAGAGGTGTCTCTCACCATTCATTAGTTTTTGTATAGGTATATTTGCCCTCCCAAACATAACGCCCACTAGAAGTGTTTCTATTTTGAAGTACTTCATACCTTTTATTTTTTTTAAAAGGCGTACTAAAAGTGAATTTCATCCCAATTTTTTTTTTCTTTTTTGGGGATAGAATTGTTCACTTTTCTACTGTTTTCTCTCTCCCCCTCCCCACAATTTTTTTTATTATTTTTGTTGTTATTTTATTTTTATTTTTTTTTCTCTGTATTAGGCAAAATTATAGATTCCTAATAATGTCAGGTTAATAGTTTTGAATCATGTTGCTAACTGTGTTATCGCTTAATGTAAAGGGCCTTAATACCCCCCACTTTTATTTAACAAAATTCAATCTCAATGGGGTGACATAAATTTTTTTGTAAGAGACCCACTTTAAAAAGCAAACTCATCCTTCTCTAGTATAAAAACGATACCCCAGTGTTTTCCACTCTACCCACAGCTCTAAAAAACAGGGGGTGGCTATTATGATTCGTTCATCGGTCCCTTTCCAGTTTCTTTCCTCTAAGAGTGACTTAGACGGGAGATATCTTATTTTGGTTGTGCAACTAGGCTATCAAATCCTAACTATTATGAACTTGTACGCACCCAATACAGGCCAAGCCTGGTTTTTCTGCACCCTGTTAGCAGAAATATCTAAAGTCCGTAGAGGCCTCTATTAATGGGAGAGGATTTCAATGCAATTTTGTCTCCTGACTTGGAAAAAAGCACCCCAAAATACGCCCACCTTCCTCGTTTACCGTATGGCACTCTTCGCAAGACAATCACCGAGGCTGGTCTTTTTGATACTTGGAGGGCCCATAATCCAACCTCTAGGGACTACACATTTTATTCGACCCCGCATGACTCCTATTCTAGGATAAATATGATTTTGGGATGTAGTGGGATACTGAAAATGGTAATCAAGGTTGAGATTGTACCTATTGTGTGGTCAGACCATTCCATGGTTGTAGCTCATATGGACTTATTACACTCTGGACGAGGTCGCCCTTCCTGGAGATTAAATGAGACCCTTCTCCGCATCCCTAAATTTAAAGATTACCTCCTCAATCACATTAAAGAATATTTTAATTTAAATGTCAATCAAGAAGTCCCTTATCCTACAGTGTGGGAAGCACATAAGGCTGTAATCAGGGGGGCGGTAATTAAATACGCTGCACACAGAAAAAAGCAACAAACTAAAAAAATTAGTGATTTAACTGTGCAACTAGAGCAGCTGGAACATTCCCACAAGCGTTCCCACTCTCCCTCGGTGCTTAGACAACTGCAGTGTGTCAGAGGTGAACTGCAATCTGTATTGGCTGAACAGACGGAAAAGTCATTAAGATGGGCAAACCAAAAATTTTACGAAAAAAATAACAAATCTGATACCCTGTTGGCATCACAGTTGAAGGCTAGAAAAGCTTCCCAACCTATAGCAGCTATTCGAAACCATCAGGGAGCTATTACCTACGACCCTGTAGAAATGAACTGCTCTGTTTATGAATATTATAAGGCATTTTATAACCTTCAAGGTCCCCACCGGGCATTACTCCCACCTTCTTCGGCCGTGCAGGAGTATCTTGGTTCATGTAGACTTCTTAAACTCTCTTACATAGCCAAGGCGGACTTGAACGCGCCTGTCACTGGGGAAGAGTTGGAACTAGCCCTAAAATCACAGAAATCCTCTAAGGCTTCTGGCCCTGACGGCTTACCTTCAGTGTACTATAAGTCATTTTCTGCATTGCTCTATCCTCACCTGATTGCAGTTTATAATAGGATATTAGAAGGGTAACATTTTCATCCTGACTCTCTCAAATCTACTATTATAGTACTTCCCAAACCGCAGAAAGATCCCACTTGTCGGACTAACTACAGACCAATATCTTTGATAAACACGGACATAAAGCTGTTCGCAAAGATCTTGGCCAATAGGCTGAATTTGTACTTGCGACAGTTGATTGATGCTGACCAAGTTGGTTTTGTTCCCAAGAGACAGGCCCTAGACAACACCAGACGGACGATCAACTTGATTTCCTACATAAATAAACATAAGATACCGTCTGTGGTGTTGTCACTTAATGCAGAGAAGGCCTTTGATAGGTTATCTTGGCCTTTTATGTTTCAAACTCTACAAACGTATGGTTTCTGTGGTAGTTTTCTGTCGCCCATTAAGGCTCTATACTGTAAACCATCGGCTATAGTATCAACTAATGGCCTCTCCTCACCGTTTTTTATTTTGGGTAGCGGTACAAGACAAGGTTGCCCACTTTCGCCTTTGCTCTATGCCCTGAGCATAGAACCTCTAGCGGCTAAAATTCGGAGTAATCCTGATATGAAGGGGGTGTCTGTGCGAAGCTCACAATACAAAATCTCATTGTTTGCAGACGATTTACTGTTTACTCTGACATCACCTATGACTTCGCTCCATAATCTGCAGGCCGAATGAAATGCTTATGGTGGATGCTCAGGACATAGAGTAAATAGCACCAAATTGGAGGCCTTGGCATTCAACCTCCCTCCTCCATCACAGAAACTTTTAGAGACTAATTTTGATTACATATGGCGACCTAAATCTTTCAAATATTTAGGGATTACTATCACCAAGTAATATGAACATTTATTCCAGGCTAACTATGGAGCTCATTCAGAGTTGGTCGTGAGCGCTGAGCGCTCACAACCAACTCGATGTTGCCCCACAGCGCATGCGCACAACGGAGTCGGCTCCATCGTGCGCATGCGCGAGACCCGGCTAACGACGGGCGCTCCGTCGTTAGGGGTCTCGTAGCAGACGGGGCGAGCTGTCAATGTTGAGTGACAGCTCGCCCCGTTTGCTGGGCGGGCCGGGGGTGTGCCCGGCCAAACAGAGGTGTTCCAGTCGGAACGCTTGCCGCTTGGGGGCGGCCCCACTGACATCATTGCTGATGTCAGTGGGGAACTTCCTGCTCGAACAGAGCAGGAAGCTCCCTGGGGCTTACGAGTGCCCAGACCCTACCCTAGGGTCTGGTCGTAAGCCCCGATGGTTGCGATGGTCTTGACCATCGTGACCATCACCCATGTCGGTCATCAGAGCTGTGGGTGTTAACCCACAGCTTAACGATCGACAAGGAGGCGGCCGTTCAGGATGCAAGCGGCTGCCCTGATTCAGAGAGACCACTTGCATCTAACGACCGCCTCTGAATGAGGCCCTATATCCCTCTAGTGCAATTAAACAAGATTTGTCCAGATGGGCTCCACTCTGCATGTCATGGACAGGTCGTGTTAACGCAGTTAAGATGTCCATCCTTCCTAGGTTATTATACCTATTCCAAACACTCCCAATTGTGGTTCCGACCTCTTATCTTCATGAGGTTCAATCATTATGTGGCTCTTTCAAGTGGTCAGGTAAAAAAACGAGACTCAGTAGGACCTGTCTGTCCAAATCGACGAGTAATGGGGGCTGGGCCTTCCCATCTTTGATAGATATTTTTCCGCAGCACAACTGAGCCACATTACATCATGGCATTCGGAAGAGGGGAGTAGGAAATGGGTAATACTTGAAAATTAACTGGTGGGCACCCATTCGACTAGTTCCCCTCCTTGGCTTCCCCCTAATCTGAGACCAGCCTCGGTTCAAGAAATTCCTTGTTCAAGAGGTGTCCTACAAGTTTGGGACAAACTAAATAAATGCCTACAATTGGCACCATATCCATCCCCCCTGACCCCATTAGGGCGCCATCCTCACTTCCCGTTGGGGTGCGTATACTCTTATATGCATCCTTGGATATCAGCTGGGTTAACTAGATATATTCATATTCTAGGCAATTTCGCCCCCCAAAATTTTGCAGACTTGAGGGAAAAATATGGTTTATCATCTAATTTTCAATTTGCATACTTACAAATTTGCAGTTTCATTCGCTCACTCAGCAAACGTCACAAACTGCGAGAACCTACCACATTCGAGCACAAATGTATTCACAACCCTGGTTGCAAGGGTTTGATATCTATTTTGCATTTGTTGTTAGCCCCCTCATCTCTTGAATTTAAGGAACCATTTCAGCGGACCTGGGAACAAGACCTAGGGATTAGTTTGGAGGACGACGACTGGGCAGATATTAGACAATGGGTTTTCTAAGTCCTCAATTAACACTAATATTAAGGAAAATTTCTTCAAAGTTTATTCGCACTGGTAGATGGTTCCTGTAAAACTACATCAGATTTTCCCAGGGTCTTCGGACTTATGTTGGAGACAATGTGGCCAAACAGGATCCTATCTACATGTATGGTGGCGCTGCCCTGTGATATCCAAACTTTGGGACGAAGTCACATCTTTGGTGTTCAAGGTGTTCAGTGTTTCTCCCCCTAGAGATCCTCTACATATGCTTCTATGCAAACCCACTGGCTCTCTTTCTATACCTCAGAATAAACTTTGTGGTCATATCTATAAAGCTACCAAACTGTTGATCGCCACAAATTGGAAACAAACTGAAGCCCCGGCAATAACCTCATTGTTAAATAAAATATGGTATTTGGCTTCTATGGAATATATCACTGCACTCCTTCACGATTCAGTGAATAAGCTTCATGCTACCTGGGGACCTTGGTATTTTGCATTTCATAGACAGTTGCCCGGAATGGAGTGATTTTGATTTATTGTGAGTGATAAACTATACCGTAGTTTGCCCTTCTTTTATCCCCCCTCTTTTTTCCTTTTATTCCTTTTTTTTTGTTTGTTTTATGTATTTTTGTAACAAATCAAAAATTTGATTGATGTGGATTTTTGTGAAGTTTTACGTTTTGGATATGTTTTTTGATATATTTGAATTGTTGATTATTCAAAAAAATGTTTTTGTGTATGTTAATATTTGTGAAGTATACACCTTTAAAAATTATAAATAAAAAGAGATTACAGAAAAAAAAATGAGGTGGCCTTGCTTGTGGAGGTGCTACTAGAACATACTGTAAACAGACGTTTACTAGTTTGTACTCAGGGAGGTTGTTAGGGATAATGGGACCAAGACTGTTTACATCAGAGGAAAGCAGCCTATATTTCTACAGCTGAATTAGAACTCAGAGCATCTGTGATGTTTGCTGGGCCTACTGGAAGTTATTTTTCAAACAACAGGTGGCGTGCTTCAGATTACCTGCTTTACGCACTGTATGTACCATGTAAATATATTTGTATGTGACCAATATACACAACTACTTTTTGTATTAAACGTATTTGCAGTGCACTTTATTGCACACATCCTGGCAGGAAGATGCTCTGTGCTGCTGCTCCTCATATTTGCCCACCCCATCAATTTGGTGGTTCAGAATTTTCTTTAAAAAATTAATGGGCATGCTGGAGATGCTGTCCGTGGCCATTACAATTTCTGGACATTCATAAACCATAAAATTAAAAAATGGAATTTGTATTTCATTTTGATGAACATCATCTTTTCCACATTTTGGGGAAGTAACCTCCTATGCCGATCACTGACAAGGTTCTCGGCTGTGCTGAAAACTCTTTCAGCTTACACACTGGAGCGTGGGCAACTTAAGGAAAGCAAACCCATTTTTTGTAAGGGACTCCAAATTGCCTCTTATTCCTGCCAGTAGTGAAACGGACTTTCTGACATGCCTATTTGGATGCTATCCCTAAAATAATCATCCACCATTCTCTGAATGGTGACCGTATCAGACAAAGTCACAGTAGACATGTCACTCATTGTAGGCAGTTCTTTCAGACCCAACCAGATGTCTTTAGATTTTGCTGACTGATCTGCATCACCACCAGCAGTGGGTCTCTTAGGATAAATTTTGATTTTTCTGGCAGCCACAGAAACTGAAGGAGGAGATGCTGCTGTGTCACATGCCGCTTGAGCTGACAATTTTTTCACCAACAGTTCTTTGCATCTTTTCAGATTTATGCCCATTGGAAAGATAGACAAGGTATGACTTAAACCTAGGATCAAGTATGGTCGCCAATATATAGTGATCTGATTTCAAGAGATTGATGACCCTTGGATCCTGGCAAAGCAAATGAAGAGCTTGATCTACAAGTCTGACATACTTAGCGGAATCACTCCATTTCAGTTCCTCCTTCAGTCTCTTCAGCTGCTTTTGCAAAAGTCTGATTAGGGCAATGGATAATGAATTTAATATTTAAAACATGTAGTGATCACGTTGTCACTACAGGATCAGAAAAACAACACAGAATACATAAAATAAATAAATAAATAAAAATAAATAAATTAAATATAAATAAAATTGACAGAGTAGAATATAAACACAATTGTCAGTATGCACCATTCAAAATAAGCAGCATTCGATGGCATGAATTTTGTATAGGCTTCTATGGAGCATAATACAGTGCTGCTTAGTAACATATGACATGAAAAAACTGATGAATCCAGTTGTCACAATTGTGACTCAATCCCGAAGGAGATATAGCTGAATATTATTTAGAAAAGCTCCATATTCCATAGTTCAACTCCCAAAAATGGTCAGTATAAATATAATTTCCTGTTCTTCTTTCTGAAGAAACCGCCGATGAGCCTGAGGCGGAGAAACGTGTCACGAGTGCTCACATGCTGACAAGGCCACGAGTTCTGGGTTTTCCGTTTGCCACGAGTTATCTCCCTGCTACATTCAAGAAAGATACAGCGAATGGTAACAATATTGCTGGCTTGTGCACCTGCCATGCAGCACCGCGCTTGATACAAGGGATAATACTGTGGTGATAAATAGAGTGGGATGTATAAACATAAAAAAGTATCCAACACACATGCATGTTGCTTAAAATCACTATTGGAAACCTACCCTAAGACTCTGTAGCCTCACTAAACAGTGTTTCAACCGGACATATAGAAAGCTGTCTTTGTTCTTCTGTATGACAGTGGAATTGCTGCACATAAGAACAGGAAATTATATTTATACTGACCATTTTTGGGAGTTGAACTACGGAATATGGAGCTTTTCTAAATAATATTCAGTTATATCTCCTTCGGGATTGAGTCACAATTGTGACAACTGGATTCATCAGTTTTTTCATGTCATATGTTGCTAAGCAGCACTGTATTATGCTCTATAGAAGCCTATACAAAATTCATGCCATCGAATACTGCTTATTTTGAATGGTGCATACTGACAATTGTGTTTATATTCTACTCTGTCAATTTTATTTATATTTAAATAATTTATTTATTTTTATTTATTTATTTTATGTATTCTGTGTTGTTTTTCTGATCCTGTAGTGACAACGTGATCACTACATGGTTTATGTTTTAAATATTAAATTCATTATCTATTGACTAGCGCCCTCACGTTTCTTCTGATCTTGGTTTTTTCTTTTTTTGGAGTGATCCAGTTATTCTCAAACTGGTAGGGCTAGCTGCTAATAGGTAGAGTGTGTTTCAAACCTAGCCCCCATTGTGTCCACAGGTAGTAGCGCCTTTGGATTTTTCTTTTGTTGATTAGGGCAATGACCTGACTCAAGCTGGCAGTGTCTGAACTAACTTCACGTGTGGCAAGTTCAAAGGGTTTGAGAACCTTGCACAACACGGAAATTATTCTCCACTACTATTCCGTATTTCATTTTGCCATTCAGGTAGGATAAACTAGTGGGCTACAGAACACAGTGACAGAATCACTGAATGTCTTAGTGTATTCAGGCCAAATATGATCCATGAATTCCCAGACAGATTCCGGACAGATGAATTCTTTGCTTGTAATAATCTTTGGCTAACTATAACACCCACCTTTGCCAGGAATTACCAGACACTTTGAAGGCTGTAACTTTGAACTGCTTTATAGAAAACATGTGAATGAAACCTTTCCATACTGCAGAACATGATGGAGAAATCCCTTGAAGTTCAGCACCTAGAGCATCTTTTTTCATGTTCTCTGAGGCCTCTCCTGACTGTGAAGATAGATTCTCCACACTGTAGTATTCCATTGTGACTTTTTAATGGTGATTTCAATGTTGTCCACTGGCTGAGATCCATCTCATCTGAGGGTTGTGTTTTCCCCATGCAAATGAGAAAATTCACATCCAGAAGGTGACTCTTATGTTTAGCCGTGGTGTCAGTCTCTCTTTTGGCAGAATTAGGCTTTAGTTTTTTACAAATATTGTTGAAGCTGGATAATTGGCTGAGACAGGTTCGGTTTAAAACCAGATCTGCACGATGCCATTTCGCGAATGGCAATGAGACGACATTTTGTGACTGGCCGCCCAGCGCCATTTTAGTGAAACTCGCCATTATAAGTACATACGGCACAAAGGGCGGTTGGAGGCTGTTTGTGTCTATTTGAATTGACCTATGAACTATCCTGTAACAAAAGCACCTTTAAGAAGAACCAATGGAATCATATCAAACTTGTCTATTGTATTGACTATCCCTGCAAGAGTATATATGTGCGCTCTCTGACCCCAGTCTTGAGTCTTCTTGCTGTGCTGTTGACGGAGGTTTATAATGTTGATGCCGGTATCTGGGCTCAGAGCGCGTGCGTATATAACAACTGTACTTTGGGTCTGTATGATTTATGTGCGCTAATTGTATTTAGATCACAGTGTGTAACCATCTGTTTTTATATTGAATAATATCTTTTTGTGCTTTGGAACCACATTCAAAGTCTGAAAGCATTTATTTCTTGTGCGACTCATTACGCTGAATAGCGACAATTTTAGAAGGCGTAGGCAGGAAGCGATTGTTAGAAGGAATAGATAGGTAGGAATCAATAGTTGGGGGCTTGCTGTGTTTATCACGCTACCGGTCACTAGGTGACACTCGGTAGCGATCTCTCAGCAAAAGGGTGGAGGTGCCTAGCAGGAGAATGCATTGTGCCTTCGAAATCTGCTATCACTTTGTTGCTGAGAGTCCGCTACCTGTTATTGTGGCTTTAGGAGCAGGGATAAGGGAGGAAAAAGTTTGTTTTCCTTCATCGATAGTTTTTTGTGTTAAAAAGGGGAAGTCGCATTATTGTGTATGCGACCAGGTAGCGTAAAGTCATAATACGTGTTGTGTAGTAATCGCATTATTGTGTATGCGATTAGTCGCACAATAACGTATATGTATTTCCTGTATTACTGCCAAGTGTTTTAAACAAAGCCGTTGAGAGTGCACGGTGATATTGATAGATAAGCATTGTTGTTAATCTTGATCAGTGTTGCCAAAGTCTGGGAAAACGTGTATTTTTCTGCGTAGGAAAAGGGTGTGTAACAGTGAGTATTTGTTGGTAGGGGTAACTTGTTCCCTAGTTAAGGGTATCGTAGGACCCTTAAGTGCTAGGTCCCTGATGACGGCCTAGTAGCTCGGTAGTAGATACCGTTCTAACACATAAGCAGGTGTATCTGTTGTCTTTGTTGTAGTTTTGGCTCTCAGTGTGATTACAGTATTCAGTGATCAGTTAGGGTTATTTGAGCATTGT
This sequence comes from Taudactylus pleione, assembly GCA_031769625.1. NCBI lineage: Eukaryota > Metazoa > Chordata > Amphibia > Anura > Myobatrachidae > Taudactylus > Taudactylus pleione. The sequence goes on from JAUIMM010000952.1 coordinate 112,166, forward strand.
AATTGAACCGCACAGTTTTGGCTAAATTGTGATTGTGAACTGGGTAGAGGGTAGACGAAATCACTGAAAAGGGTAAGTGTTATTGGAATACCTACATGCTAGCAGTTGAAACGTAGTCAAAAAGGGATTAGGTGCGTGAAAGCAGCCTGGTAATTCTTCCATAGGTGTGTAGGCGCATCCTGTTAATATCGTCCGCAGGTAAGTGAAAGTATCTTTACTGCCTTTCACCAGTTTAAATCTCTATTGAAAAGCTTAGGGTTCTCCCAGATGGGGGCCAAGCAAACGGTAGAAATGTTAGATGATATGCTGCTGTTGGAAGCGCCGCTTGGGTCAGCACGCCATATTATGCATACTAAGTACGGTACTTATGCAATTAGGTACTGTGATGTATGGTTTAAAATGACAATGAGGAGTGTTAGACCTTTTCCCCGAATTGGCAGCTTTGATAAGGAGGTATGGAACAATGTCCGAGATAGCATCTGTAGGGTGCGCTTTTGAATGAAAAAGGTAAAATATAACGAGTGTTTAAAATTATGGCGGCGTGAGGGGGATGCGTGGCTTAAAGGTATGCACGCGATGCAAACTAGCGTAGCGAGCACATTACTGGAGAGTGCACCCGCAGCACTAAACTGCAGTGCGTGCGCGCCGCGAGATAGCGCGTACGTGCAGCAAGGTAGCATTGCGGAAGGTATTGCCAGTGGTTCACGCCCTATGCGGATGGGGTGCAGGTACAGTTGTTGAAAAAACCCATAAAAATTTAACAAGTAACTTGTACCCTCTCTTAAGTAATCATAAGGAAAATGTTTATGATGCGGTTGATGAACCTGTTGTTATGTCTGCCATTTCCCATGCTGTACACATATTAGATGCTCCACCACAACAAGCACAAATGGTGCCGCCATCTTCAACAGTGCTAGTACAGGAAGTGTTAACATCCACTGCACACATAGAGGATGTTGTTAACCCTATACATAGCAATAGTAGACTAAATCCCCAGCCAGGTAACAAGGTCAAAAGTAGCAGTGCGGCCGGTCTGCATCCCATCCGAACAATAATGGGAATGCAGATGCGAACGGTGTAGTGCCCACAAGGGAGGTAGCAATGCACTGTCCTTGGACAAGAGTGGAGCTAAACTCCATAATGAATGATTTCCCTGATCCTAAATAGGAATTAGCCAAATGCCAAAGATTTTTGAAAAATTTGGGTAGTGCTCACGAGCCAACCAATAAAAATTGGTGAGTGGTGTTAAGGGCTTGTCTTCCACGCAATACCGACGTGACAAAGTTTATCACGGATTGTGTACTGGATGGAGATGTTCCCTTAACAGACGAAATTAACCAAGGTAACATTTCCCGCACATTATAACTCAATTGGGTGTATATTTTCCAGTAGTAGTTAACTGGAGCAAAATTTTCACCATAAAACAAAAAGAGAGTGAATCTGCAGAGGATTATTGTAACCGAGCTCTGCAGGCTATCACCCAGTACTATGGGTTAGAGGATTTTAAAAATAGCACTCACCACAGGGGAATGATTGTCACTGTACTTATGGATGGTCTAAAAGAGAATCTAAAGACCCGAGTTCAGACCCCACAACCTGGCTGGAGGGGAGTCACTGTAGACACCCTCATAGAGTCCACTATTGAACATGATAAGAACATCTGTAAAAAGAGAGAGACCCAGAGCGAGAAACTAATGGCTGTTATTATTCAAGCTCTAGAAGGAATGACTATAACATCACAGCCAACAGACACACATGCACCTGCACAGCTACACATTCTCACCAATCCTGCACCACCTCAAACACAACCTTACCCCACTTATCACACACAGCCTCAAATCCCATACTATCCACAACCACCATATTTTCCTCAATATCCTTACCCACACCCACCATCTTTTCTTTCCGCTCAATCCACACAGCAATCCATTCACCCACCCCACTCACGAAGGTGATTCAACTGCAACCAAGTGGGACACATAAGTAGGAGCTGTAAGGTGAAGAGGGTAGGACCCCCTAACCAGGGAATACCTGTATATCCCCATACAGGATATACACAGAGTACAGGAAACCCACAACAGTCACCAGCTCCAATTGTGGCCATAAATGCTGTATTGGAGAGTGTGAGTCAAGGCTAGGAGTCAGGTCATACCTGTAGTCTACAGATAGTCAGGTTAACGGAAAGTACTAGGGAGGAACCGGTAATGATGGTTGATGTAACTGGTACTAAATATACTTTTCTTGTAGACCACCAGGTCAGTGATAAAATCTCCCGCTAACTTACAGGTAACCAGCGAGACAGTACCAGCAATGGGTGTAATGGGTAAAGCGCCACATTATCCTTTAACAAACTCCACAGAGGTCACTATCGGGCCATTGCATACCAGGCATTCTTTCCTCCTGGCAGCAGCAGCTCCTACTAACCTACTGGGAAGGGATTTGTTATGTAAGATGGGATGTGTCATATATTGTACCCCTGATGGTGTAGTTTTAGATATCCCTGTGAGAGTTGCGCACGAGGTGAGGGATATGTTGGACACTCCCCAAAGGATAATGTATCACTCTACTGGTTCAGATAAAAATCCATCTCAGGTAGATCAAATGTTATCACAAAACCCAGATTCGCTTTGGACGAAGGATGGACAGGACACTGGATTAATGGCAAACGTAAGTCCTGTAATGGTAAATCTAAACAGTGGTAGGCAAGCTCCTAAAATTCCCCAGTACCCATTAAAACAGGAGGTAGAATTAGGGGTTTATCCCATAATTGAGCGATTGTTACAGCAGGGAATTTTAGTTCATACAGCAAGTGTAGCCAACAGTCCCATCTTTCCTGTAAAGAAGAGTGGTGGGAGGGGTTATAGGCTGGTACAAGACCTCAGAGGGGTTAATAAGGTGGTAGAGAGCCAATTTCCCATAGTGCCAAATCCAGCTGTCATTCTTATGCAGATCCCTCCCAATGCAACCCATTTCACTGTCATTGACCTCTGTTCTGCTTTCTTCTCTGTACCTCTTCATCCTGACTGTCAGTACCTATTCGCCTTTACATACAGGGGTGTACAATACACCTGGACACGATTGCCCCAGGGTTTCATAGACAGCCCCAGTACCTTCTCCAAGGCCTTACACGACTGTTTACAATCTTTTCAACCTGCCAATGGATCTGTTCTAATACAATATGTGGACAATTTATTGCTATGTTCTGATTCGTTTATGTCATGTTTAAATGATACTAAACTTTTGTTGCTTCATCTCTCGCAAACAGGACACAAGGTTGCTAAGGACAAACTACAGCCATGCCAGTCCAGGGTTAAATATTTGGGACACTGCCTAACTCAGGGGTTGCGACATCTCACAAACGACAGAATCCAGGCCATACAGAACATGACACTGACGCAGAATCAACAGCAAATTCGTACCTTCTTGGGAATGTGTGGATACTGCAGAATGTGGATCCCAGGTTTTTCTATTTTGGCCTTGCCATTGCAGGACTTAGGACCTCATTCAGAGTCGGTCGTAAGCGGCTGCTCAGTCGTAGGGGAAAGGGGCCGGATATGCAAATGAAGCGATCGCAAGTTGCGTCGCTAAGATGGGATCGTTAGCTGAACGAGCGAGGGTAAGAAGCAGCCGTAAGACTAAAAACACGCCCCCTTCTGGATCGCAACACACGTCATCTCCGGGGTTATAAGGATTAATCGAGACCATCGGGACCCATCGGAGCTGATCACAGAACTTAAGGCTGACCATACCCTCTCTCAAGCACTATGATCTAGTCAGTGTAAAAACCACCCATGTCACGTGTGCGATGACACTACTACATAGTCAGGCATGCCTGCATTCGGATCTCCACTCCCCCGTTCACAAGCACCTTCCCCTGTTACCACCCACAAACGGCTCATTCTGTCACTCAAACTAATGACTTGGCTGTGTTCTAGGAGTGAGAAATTTCCGATCGCTACAGCTAGTTTGCGCACGCGCATTGCGAATCTTACGCATGCGCAGTTTACCGAACATCACTGGGTACAACCGAGCGGCCGCTTACAACCGACTCTGAATGAAGTCCTTAGTCTCTTCCTCAAAGCCCGATTGTGTCATACACACAGAGGAATCAGAGCAGGCTTTCCTTAATCTTAAGGATAGTCTGACAAGAGCACCTGCATTGGGAATACCTGATTATGAAAAACCTTTTGATTTGTATTGTACGGAAGCTGATGGTTGTGCAGCAGGTGTCCTCACACAAAAACATGGTGATGCCAGTAGACCTGTAGCATACTACAGTGCACAATTGGACACTGTGGTAAGATCACTCCCAACATGTTTAAGAAGTGTAGCAGCAACTGCTCTATTGGTCAGTAAGAGTGAGGATGTGGTACTAGGCCATGATATGATTGTCTATACTCCCCATGCTGTATCTGCTTTGCTAAACTCTGCCCAAACCAGACATGTCTCCTCAGCTAGGTTCACAAAATGGGAACTAGCCTTAATTGCACCTGCAAACATCACCATCAAAAGGTGCAGTACGTTAAATCCAGCTACGTATTTACCATATGTGCAACATGATGCACAAAGGGTGGAGAGAGGTGAGCTGCTGGCAACAGGTGAGTTCTGCAGGTATATTGATGCACATGATTGTATGGAATATCTGAATCAAACCTTTACTGCAAGACCTGACATACATTTAGAAAATGTAGATGTGACATTTTACACGGATGGGAGTTGTCATAGACAAACTGACACTGGAGAGTTATGTACAGGTTATGCTGTGGTAAATGACGAGGACATCATAGAAGCCGAACCTTTAGGAACACCACACTCGGCCCAAGTGACGAAATTGGTGGCACTAAAGAGAGCATGTGAATTAGCGAAAGGTAAATCTGCTAATATCTACACTGACTCTAGGTACGCCTTCGGGGTAGTTCACGATTTCGGTGCCTTAGGGCATCTGAGAAAATTTATGACAGCAGCAGGCATACCAATTGCACATTCCAAACATATAAAAGGACCATTAACAGCAATCCAATTCCCAAAGGCAGTGGCAGTAATTAAGTGTAAAGCCCATACATGTGAGGATGATCCGGTGTCACTGGGCAACAACAGGGCAGACGAAGCTGCAAAATGGGCAGCAGGATTAAAAATGAATGTACCAATTGAACAAATCATGACTTTTCAAACAATTGATATGCTGAAATTAATTGAGATGCAAAATTTGTCTTCTATCCAGGAAAAGTCAGTCTGGAGGTGGGCAAGAGTCCTCTGGACTCTGGAGGGACGGACAAGGTAAGCCAGTGGCTCCCAAGGCATACTACGCCAGCCTGGCTGAGGCAGCGCACGGTCTGACTCATTTGGGAAAACAAGATTTGTGCAAATTGGTGAAAGCATACTGGTGCACACCGGGTTTTTCTTCTCAAGCTGAAAAGAGAACAATGTCCTGTCTGACCTGCTTGAGGAAAAACATTGGGAAAATTATCCTTACCAAACCATCTCACATTCCTCCGACTGACGGACATTTCAAGGTAATACAAATTGATTTCATCCAATTACCACCCTGCAGGAATCTCAAGTATGTATTAGTGTGCACTGATGTGTTTTCTAATTGGGTTGAGGCATACCCAGCTGCCACTAATACTGCTGTGTTCACTGCCAAGAATATTGTTCAGGAGTTTGTGTGCAGATACGGTATCCCTAAAATTACAGAGAGTGACAGGGGTACTCATTTCACAGGTGATGTTTTTCAAAATATGTGTAAACTGAGGGTATTAATAGTCGACTTCATACCCCCTACCGACCGCAAGCCAGTGCCAAGGTGGAGAGGATGAACAGTACTATTAAAAATAAATTAAGTAAGATCATGGCAGAGACTGGACTAGGATGGCCACAAGCATTACCGTTGGTCCTACATAGCATAAGGACCACTCCTAGACCCCCTCTAAATCTGTCCCCCTTTGAAATACTGTTTGGTAGACAACCTCATATGATTATAAGTCCGCAGGAAGATTTGACAGGTAACGAGGTAACTGTAAGGTATCTTATAACAATGAGTAAACAGTTAAAACAGCAAACTGAAATTGTTGTCCCAAACTGTCATGATGTTGAACCTGGAGAATATGTTATGATCAGAAATTTCTTGTGTTCAGGTTGTTTGACTGATCGTTGGGAGGGTCCGTATCAGGTGTTGCTGACGAGTACCACATCTTTGAAGGTGGCCGAGAGTGATACCTGGGTCCATTCCACTCACTGCAAAAAGGTCAACCAACCAGTGGAGAAACAAGGCGGAGATGAGGCAGATAACGTGGACCTGTCGATTGTGAGCTTGTTCCAGGAGGATTAAAAGGTTGCAGTGAGATATCTGAACTAAAGAAATTTGCAGGTCCTTGCTACGGCAATGGACTGGTCTGCTGTGTTCATTTTTGTATTCTCTTCCAGAGTTTCCATCATCCTGGTTTGTTCGGGGATCTCTGGTTTCTGTGATGGGGGACCGATAGAGGAGATGGGAGCTAATGGCAGTATTGATGGAATGCAGTCGAGAGGAGGAGTGCTATGCCAATTAGGGGAGTGTCTGACCAATCTTAGTACTGTAATTGTTAAGAGATCAGCTATTTTGGATACTCGGAGACAGTATGAAGGTCTATCATCTGAGGATTATTGTATGTGTGAGTTCTGTGGGTCCATAATTAATGAGAATTGTATCCAATGGTGTCAACCTAAGTATAATCAGTATTGGGGTGGGTATCCTTTAGAGGACTATCACACCATGGTGGGCAAAATTTTAAACCAAACTGACTGTTGGGTGTGTTCTCACGTGCCCCAAGGACAGCATAATGTAGGATTAGTGCCATTCCCATTAAATGTCTCTGAAATTTTAGAATTGCAAAAAGGGAAGACACTGGATGGAAAATTTATTAATACCAAACCTCCCCATTTTAAGCTCCACCAGTACCAGGCAGATAAAACACTTATATGTTTAAATATCACCAACTCCAATGAACCAGGAAGTTGGGAGGTGACTGGGAATAACCAGACGATGACCTTCTCACAAAGATCTGACCGTGAGCCTATGAATTATGAACTGTTGCGCACAATTAGGTCAGGTGGAAGACAATTCTGGTATAAATATACACTGAGTAACACCAAAGAAATGGTTGGCAGAGTATTAGAAGGGTATTGTGCCAGAGTTATACAACCAGAAACATGTATTAGCCAGATGGGAGAACTTGAGATAGGATCATTTGTTAGGGAAATGTGTTGGATGATTATGATGCATTCTATTCCTTATGTTCACCCGATGATGTATATTTTATATGTGGAAGGAAAGCATATAAGTAGCTCTCTCAAAGTTCCCAAGGTTTATGTTATTTGGGAAGAGTAATTCCAGGAGTTATGACCCTTACACATGGTGAAATGTTTGGTATTCATAAAAACACACCATCACCATATCTTCACACACAGTATGAACACAGAGGAAAAAGAAATATGATACCTGGTGATGTGCATAAAGCCACTCAGTTAATTAGTGAGACAACTGGCTTTTAAGTTTTGGTAGCACTGAATCCCACCAGGATCTCTCGGGGTACACTAAATTTCAGATATATCCAAGACCTTGCTAAATTGATAGATAATATCACCGAGATGTATGATGACACATTCAGGTATACAGGTAGGGAGTTGCAAGCATACAAGAAAGAACTGGTGCAACATAGACTAGTGTTAAATTATTTAACAGCTGTCACTGGAGGGTATTGTGTAACTCTGGCCACCCAATTTGGAGTAAAGTGTTGCACTTACATTACTAATGATACCAGCGATCCCAAGGAGGTGATAGACCAGAAGATGGATGAAATTCTACAGCTAAAATGGGAGTTTCGAAAGAACCATAATGCTTCAGTGGCTGAAGTAGAAGAGAAGGTAGAGGAATGGATTTCATGGTTGAACCCAGTGAAATGGTTCTCAGGTCTAGGAGAGTGGGTCCAGGAAATGGTTGCTAGTATAGGTAAACTCCTGATCCTCATACTGGTTGTCATCATAGTAATTGGCCTATGTGTCAGGTGTGTTCCTACTGTGTTGAAATGTGGAAAATGTAAAAGGTGAATCAAAGGAATGAAATTATGATGGTGGTCAGTAGTAACAATATGAATACTGAGGTAAATGTAGAACTGCATTACAACCCTGAACTAGGAAATACCATCGTATAATGTATTATATTTAGACATGCATAAAATGTGTTATTAAAATGCTATTTTAAAACATCTTAAATAATGTAAGTCCCTATCCCCCCTCAAGACTTCCTTTATAGGATTGGTGGATCCCCACATCTTTCCCATGATCTCCCAAGATCTGCAGTGTGCGTATAAGCATAGTTTTATGTCCCCTCCTAGAGACACATTATTGATGGATTAAGAACCACCTTGTGCCAGCCCATAATATAACATCAAATGATGTCATTATGTAAGCCTAAATTAATTTAAAAATCAGAGTATGATAGCATGTTGTTTGCTATCAAAGTGTGGACTGTTGAAGCCGGATAATTGGCTGAGACAGGATCAGTTTAAAACTAGATCTGCGCAACGCCATTTGCAAATGGCAATGAGATGCCATTTTGCGACTGGCCACCCAGCGTAATTTTAGTGAAAGTCGCCATTATAAGTACATACGGCGATGCTATTATTTAGCATCGTGCGATTCCCATGCAATAGAAAGAAGTTAAAAGTCCTCACCATGTAAATACAGTCACTAAAACATATAACATTATTAACCCTGCAAAACACGTTCCATGGTGTACTCCACAAAACACATAGTCGCACAGTGCTAAATAGCATCTTTTCCCTATTCCCCAATACTTACACACTGCACACTTACATAAAAGGTTCCCTAGTATTAAGGTGTAATATTCAAGGTTTATTCAGTAATTATTAATGTTGTGAAATAAAGATTATTTGATATCTAAGATTTAGTACATAAGCAGACCGTGTTTGGTGTTGTACTGATACACTGTCTCAACAGAATTCCGGTACCATCGGTGAGAAGATCGGAACATGCGTCTGCAAACTATGGACTATAGAGAGTTAAAACATTAAAATGTACTCTGTAATGTTAGCAGCTGAGATTAGCATGCAGCGGGAAAAAGGACACAAAGGGCGGTAGGAGGCTGTTTGTGTCTATTTGAATTGACCTATGAACTATCCTGTAACAAAAGCACCTTTAAGAAGAACCAATGGAATCATGTCAAACTTGTCTATTGTATTGCCTATCCCTGCAAGAGTATATATGTGCGCTCTCTGACCCCAGTCTTGAGTCTTCTTGCTGTGCTGTTGACAGAGGTTTCTAATGCTGATGCCGGTATCTGGGCCCAGAGTGTGTGCGTATATAACAACTGTACCTTTGGTCTGTATGATTTATTTGCGCTAATTGTATTTAGATCACAGTGTGTAACCATCTGTTTTTATATTGAATAATATCTTTTTGTGCTTTGGAACCACATTCAAACTCTGAAATCATTTATTTCTTGTGCAACTCATTACACTGAATAGCGACAATTTTAGAAGGTATAGGCAGGAATAGTGTTTAGAAGGTATAGGCAGGAATCAATTGTTAGAAGGTATAGATAGGTAGGACTCAATAATATTATAAATATTGACTTTAGTTTTTTAGAGCATATATCTTTATAAGCTGTTAGGATAACATTTCTGCTATGTTTAAGATTAAAACAAAAAAAACTTTTTGTAACCCAATAACTTAAAAAAAAAGTTTTCATTGCAATATTAATGCAGCCCCTTGCCAGACAGCAGTACAGCACCCCTGCGCAGCTATGCCAATGACAGGTGTGGCTGACACGCACATAAAAAAAATGTTTATTTATTATTTTGGGCAGAAGCCCCTCGACAGACAGGAGCACAGCACCCCTGCACAGCTACGCCAATGACAGTGACAGCCAGGTGTAAAATTGATAATAAATTCATTAAAAAACAATCCATTGGTTGCAGCCCCTGGCTGTTAATTTGATCATAAATTTATTAAATAAACTATTCATTGGTTGCAACCCCTGGCTGTTAAATTGATCATAAATTAATTTAAAAAAACAATTCATTGGTTGCAGCCCCTGGCTGTTAAATTGATCATAAATTAATTAAAAAAACGATTCATTGGTTGCAGCCCCTGGCTGTTAAATTGATCATAAATTAATTTAAAAAAATCATTGGTTCCTAAACCAATCATATTTAAAATGTCAGGCAGCAATGCCCCAATCAGCACGTAATGGAATGAAAAAGGTACAATATGGAATAGTCCTCGGGCCCTCGCACCCACCCTTATGTTGTATACGCAACAGGACAGTTTAACAAACCAATCATTTCAGCGACAAGGACTGCCAATTGTGGCTCAAATGATTGGTTTGTTTGGACCCCCATAAAACAAGTTGCCAATGTGCTTTGGACATGGAAAAGAAAATAATCCCATACACAAACTGGCTTTACATTACAAGTTGTCATCATCCTCATCCTCGTCCTCCCCATCAGTGTGTACTGTACATCCTCTTCTTCACACAGTGGCCCTCATTCAGACCCACTCACGAGCGGCTGTCCGCTCGCAAGTGGGTCGATGGTCTGCACTGTGCATGCGCACGACGGAGGGAGCTCCATCGTGCGCGAGACGCGACGAGCTAAGGACTTTCCTTCGCTCATAGTGTCTCATCAAAGGGGGCGTGCTGTCGATGTTGACTGACAGCACACCCCCTTTGGTGGGCGTGCCTGCCAGACGGAGGCGTTCCCATGAGAACGCCTACCGTCTGAAGCCGGCCCCACTGACATCACTAGTGATGTCAGTGGGAGTGATTTTGGCTCTGATAGAGCCAAAATCACTCCTGGCCTTGCGGTTGAAAACCTCAACCGCAGGCTGTTGCTCGCAGTTTCGATGGTCAAGACCATCGCGACCATCATCCTGCATGCTCGTATATGCTGTGGGTGGTGACCCACAGCTATACGAGCGTCCAGGAGGACGCTCCATATTACTGGAGGTGGGCCCTGATTCAGAGCGAGCACTCTGGTCAGAGCGTCCGGCTCTGAATCAGGGCCAATATCAATTCATCCCCGCTGGAGTCCACCATAGGCGCCTCTGTCATTTTTTGAGGTAATTGTTGGTAGAGGTCTTCCTCGTGGAATTTGTAATTCATTTTAATGAACATCATCTTTTCCACATTTTGAGGAAGTAACCTCCTACGCCGATCACTGACAAGGTTGCCAGCTGCACTGAAAACTCTTTCAGAGTACACACTGGAGGGTGGGCAGCTTAAGTAATGCAAAGCCAGTTTGTGTATGGGACTCCAAATTGCCTCTTTTTCCTGCCAGTACTGAAAGGGACTGTCTGACATGTCTATTAGGATGTTATCTCTGAAATAGTCCTCCACCATTCTGTGAATGGAGACCGTATCACACATAGTCACGGTAGAAGACATGTCACTAGTAGGCAGTTCTCTCAGGCCCGACCAGATGTGGCAGCACAGACGGTGTAATGGTTAGCGTTACTGCCTCACAGCAATGAGGTAATGGGTTCAATACCCACCATGGCCCTAACTGTATGGAGTTTGTATATTCTCCCTGTGCTTGCGTGGCTTTCCTCCGGGTACTCCAGTTTCTTCCCACACTCCAAAAATATACTGGTAGGTTAACTGGTTCCTAACAAAAATTAACCCTAGTGTGTGTGAGCATGTGGTAGGGAATATAGATTGTAAGCTCCACTGGGGCAGGGACTGATGTGAATGGCCAAATATTCTCTCTGTAAAGCACTGCGGAGTATGTGTGCGCTATATAAATAACTGGTAATAAATATATAAATGTATTTTTTTTCTGGCAGCTGTTGAAACTGAAGATTTTGGTCCTTTAGAAAAAAACTCAAAAGGTAGGACTTAAACCTAGGATCCAGAATGGTGACCAAAATATATTTTTCAGATTTCAATAGATTGATGACTCTTGGATCCTTGTGAAGTGAATCAAGGGCTTGATCCACCAGTCCAACATACTTTGCGCAATCGCTCCGTTTCAGCTCCTCCTTCAGTTTCTCCAGCAGTTTTTGCAAAAGTCTGATGAGGGGAATAACCTGACTCAAGCTGGCAGTGTCTGAACTAACTTCACGTGTGGCAAGTTCAAAGGGTTTGAGAACCTTGCACACTGTGCTTGAGTAAGGTGCATTCCCCCTCCACGGCCTATGTCATAGTCCGCTGTATAGGCCTGGATGGCCTTTTGCTGTTCCTCCATCCGCTGAAGCATATAGAGGGTAGAATTCCACTGAGTTACTACCTCCTACTTCAGCTGATGGAAGGGCAAATTTAACTGTACCTGCTGGTCATGCAATCTTCGACAAGCAGTCGCCGAATGTCTAAAATGTCCGGATATTTTGCGTGCCACCGAGAGCATCTCCTGCACACCCCTGTCATTTTAAAAAAAATGTTGTACCACCAAATTAATTGTGTGAGCAAAACATGAGACGTGTTGGAATTCGCCCAAATGTAATGCTCTCACAATATTGGTGGCATTGTCCGAAATAACAAATCCCAAGGAGAGTCCAAGTGGGGTATGCCATTTAGCAATGATTTCCCTGAGTTTTTCTAAGAGGTTCTCAGCGGTATGCCTCTTAGTGAAACCAGTTATACAAAGAGTAGCCTGCCTCTGTATCAGCTGTCTTTTGGGAGATGTTGCTGCTGCTGTTGCTGTTGTAGGCAATACACCTACCCAGTGGGCTGTCACAGTCATGTAATCCTTAGTTTGCCCTGTCCCACTTGTCCACATATCAGTGGTCAAGTGGACAGTGGGTACAATGGCATTTCTGAGGACATTAATAAGGTTTTTTTTAATGTCCTTGTACAGATTTGGAATTGCTCTTCTAGCGAAGTGGAATGTAGAAGGGATCTGGTAGCGAGGGCACAGGACCTGAATTAACTGTTGAAAACCAATTGCAGTAATGGTGGATACTGGACGCACATCTAATACCAGCAAAGCTGTTATGGCGTCAGTAATCCGCTGTGCAACTGTGTGATTGCTGTCATACTTGTTTGCCCTTGCAAATGATTGTTTAACAGCTAATTGCTTTTAGGAAGATACGCTACAAGTAGTCTTCCTCCTGGTCCCCCTCTGGAATGAAGATATACTGACAGCAACAGCAGCAGCAACAGGCGTAGTCATCAAGGATCCTTCTGAGGAATCACGGATAGGAGAGGAGTCAATCATGTTTGTAATACCAACATTGGATGCAGCAGGACTACTCCCGATGATGAATGAGGATGTTGATGATGTAGGTGTTGGTGTTGGAGATCCAAGGCGCTTGGATCTCAAAGAGAGGGAGCAGGTAGGTGACACTGGACACGTTTTGAGTTTTGGAACTTGGCAACGTACACTTTGATATTAGATGAATGCGCTCCAAGTGACGTAACAAGGAGGAGGTTCCTAGGTGGTTTAGGTCCCTCCCTCTACTCACTCTTGCATGGAAACGGGCACATATGGCTTGACAACTGTTGTCCGGATCGGGATGGAAATAATTCCACACGTGAGAAGTAGATTTTTTTGTCTTTTGTCCCGGCATGACAACAATGGGCTTTGGCTTTTTCAAACCATGGACAACAGTTGTTGCCTTACTTACACAAAGGACATCCTCGGCATCAACATCCTCATCACCAACACCAACATCCTCATCATCCTTAGCGCCTTCACCCACCAAAATATCCTCCTCCTCCATGTGCAATTCCACAGAAGCATCCTCAATGACTACGTGTGCAAGATGCTGACTGCCCTTCCCCACATTTACAGAGGGCACACAAATGTTGGAACTTGGAGGATCCTCCAGTACACTAGTATTTAGGCCGGGCTCACACATGGCAACCACGGACACACTTGCACTCTCCTCGGGGATTTGTGATTTAGATTTCTCAGGGCACACAATTGGTTTTTCCGGAGCTGTCTTAACAACTTTCACATGTTTAATTGGACCACTACTACTACAAGCAGAAGGGCTATCAGAATCAGCAGTCTTCTTCATAAAGTAAGAAGGCCAAGGCCTTATCCTTTCCTTGCCGCTTCATGTAGTGAATGGCATATTGCCAATTTTTTGTTTATCTAAAGTCAAATATCCTTTCAAATTTTTTTTCTTAGTTTCAGTAAAACCTGCTTTACTATTACTACCATATCGATGGCGTGACTTAAGCCCTGGGGCATGGGCCTTCCTAGACGTCGAGGAAGTTGACGGCCTTGCACTGCTGCTGGCAGCTACAACATGTGGTTCTTGGCCTTGCTCTCCTGTCATGTGACAGCCCTCCATATTTTTTCTGCAGTCTAGAAGCAGTGTCACAATCACCAATAGTGTAGCCAAGGTGTGGTTACAAAATTCACACACGTGCAGTCGTACGCACACAGAAAAATATTAGAAAAAAACGACAAATGATGATTTATATTTTTTGTCAGCTCCAGAAGAACTTGGCCCCAGAGTAACGATTGATCACGACTGTAGTCTGTCAGCACAAGGTTGCAACTTGCATTACTTTCTGGATCTTGTCCACTAATGGGGTTAAGCCGAAAACCCACCCACACAAACAAGAAAAAAATATGACACTTTAATTGTATTTTTTTTTTAAGAACGATTGGAGTCTGTCAGCACAAGGTTGCAACGTGTGTTACTTTCTGGATCTTGTCCACTACTACGGTTAAGTCAAAGCCCACCCACACAAACAAGAAAAAAATATGACACTTCTATTGTTTTTTTTTATTGAACACGACTGTAGTCGCTGGATCTTGTGCGCTACTGTGGTTAAGCCTAACACCCACGCACACACAGAAGACAAAAATATATAAGACAGTGACACTTTTTTTTTTTTTGATCACGACTGTAGTTGCTTGATCTTGTGCGCTAATGTGGTTAAGCCTAACACCCACGCACACACAGAAGAAAAAAATATATAAGACAGTGACACTTGTATTGTTTTTTTTTGGATTGAATATGACTGTAGTCGGTGGATCTTGGCCCTGATTCAGACCCACTCGCAAGTGGGCGTACGTACGTTCGGCGTACGTAAAAAAATATTTAAATTCAAGCACTCGCTCGTATTTTCGTACGCAGCTAAAAATCCGCCCCAAACTCAGCCGACCCCTCCTCTAACTAACGAGCGTGCCAAATAGCGAGCGTACATCCCCGAAATGGCTTGAAGGGAATGCACGCACAAGTACAAACCGGAAGTGGGACTGTCAGATTCCGATGACCTGCTCGTTTTTTCTGCCTACCTCCCTCAATCGTATCATGGCAATCAATGTATCAATTAGCTTAATTGTTTTTTTTTTTTCAACACAATGCAATAAACTTTAATCTTGTCCGTGTTTGTATTTGCTCGCAGAATACGTACGGCTGAAACCTTCGCTTTTATTGTTCAAAAGACATGTTAGCCCCAATTAAACAATTGTTCTATTTGTTTGTCTCCCCACAATTTTTCTGTGGTTCATTTCTTTATTTAAATTTGCTTACGCATGTCACTGCATCAAGCCTATCATAACTCTCAAGAGATTTCTGGCCCTGTCGAACACATGACTCATACACTAACCAATAGAATTTGTCCTGTTAATTTCCCAAATACATTAGCCAATCAAATTTTTTTGGGGTGCTTTATTAAAAATATTTTTCCAAAAAAACACCATTGCCATCATGAGATCCGCCGCATTCACCAGGCGCGAACTGCTGGTGCTGACGGAGGTGATGGACAGGCGGATCACCAGTCAGCCTCCACCCATCTCCAATAGGCGAAAGCGTTCCGCATATGCGGAGGTACGTCGACGCCTGCGCTCCTTCGGCTCACGCCGACATATTGGCCAGCTGGAGCGCAGGTGGTCGGACCTGCACCGGCGGACGCCCCGCTTGCTGGCATGCTTTCGCATGCAGATTGCGGAAAGTAAGTGTTCTGGACTGTGGTTTTCAAGTTTATCTTGTGGGCCCTAACTGCGTGTGCATGTTTTCATGTCTGTCCTATTGAGTCATTGTAGTCATATCTGCATGTGCATGTTTTCATGTCTGTCCTATTGAGTCATTGTAGTTATATCTGCATGTGCATGTTTTCATGTCTGTCCTATTGAGTCATTGTAGTCATATCTGCATGTGCATGTTTTCATGTCTGTCCTATTGAGTCATTGTAGTCATATCTGCATGTGCATGTTTTCATGTCTGTCCTATTTAGTCATTGTAGTCATATCTGCATGTGCATGTTTTCATGTCTGTCCTATTTAGTCTTTTTTTTTTTTGGATTCCTGTTGAAACTAACCACAATTTTTTTTGCATTTTTTAGGGGCACAGCAAACACTACGGCGGCATCGCCAGACAAGACGCCGGTCCCGGCCCCTCTCTCCAACCCCCAATTCGTCAATTACCCCCTCCTCCCCAGACCCTGTGGCCGAAATTTCAGGCCTACTTCCCCTCCAGCCCAATTCCCCCTCTCCTCCATCCATCCCTCCTCCAAATACCCCCTCCCAGGATTCCTCAGACACCTTGCCCCTTGGTTTGGGGAATGTAGCCACCTCCGAGGTGGTCCAGGGAGTGGCTTCTGGATCTGGCGTTTTGGAGAACGGTATGTTTTGAAATTTTATTTTGGACACCACAAACTGTTTGTATGTAATCATGTGTCGTCGCCATTTTTTTTGGCTTTCTGTCGCCTTAGGGTATTTTTGGGGGTTGTCTTTACCTGTTCCTGCTGATGTCACCATACACATATCACACCTGTGTGCCTTTTTTTAGGGCCCTTGTATTTTTGGACTACGACATTTTGGGGTTCTGGGTTTTATCCGTGTAATGTTTTTTTGGCCCACAAGCTTTTAAGTTTTGGTTTGCTTGTTTTGTGTTTTTTTAGAATGTTGCTTCATTATCGATTTATTAATCCCCAAACTTTTGTCACCCACAGAGGAACAGAGGCGTCGGGAACAAATAATTAATTGTGTGGGCCGTATGTGGGAGCAGGTCACCGGGCTTATGCAGGGCCTTGACCATCTGTTGGTCCTCCTTAGGAATTAGTTTTTTTTTTATTTTATTTTCGAATTGTTTCATAATAAATCAGTTTTAAATCAAGCTCTGTCATGCGTTTGGAATAAATCCAAGATTCTTTACACTGACATAAGTAGACTCTTCAAGCAAGGATTGCCACAGAATCTCACTACAGATTGTGTGTTGTATTTTGAATGCAAACAGGCACAAGAAATACCTCCCAGTACCAATGTCATTTTCCTTTTTTGTGGTGGTCAACATGATAGTTTACACCATTTTTCAGGTTCCTATTTGGTGGGCAAACTGCTTAGGACAATCTTACGAAGGCAACTGATTGTACAGGATTCCTTGTTGTGTTGGTTAGTACCCCGAAAACATATTACATTTTAGCTCCACTTGCTTCATTACTGGGTTAGCCCTTAGGTAAAATTAACGTTTGGGAGTTTGTTTACACTTGCTTCTAACGTGCCCAAAAAGGAAACAAATTACACTCTCCAAATATTTATTCACAACAGAAATCAAAATACAAAGTGGTCACTCACAAACAAAACACACAGTGATAATCAGAAATACACCACATACCAAAAACACGAAACAAACACACAACAAATCAAGAACTGGTTGACGAAGGTCCATGCCCACATGATTTCAAAAATATGGCGTTGCAATATTGGTGTCAGAATATATTCCCGAAGTTTCCACATAAAGGTTTTTGAAGGGTAGCAGGAAGTAGTCATCGTGGGAGTGCCAAAGATTATGCAAACAAACAGAAGATGGTGCAAGAATTAATATCAAAAAAGATGAACGCTAAAAAACCGTAACACATTGGATATACACACTGTTGTTTGGTCAATAATTACCTAAAATATCGGGCCACCACATCATCGCGTATGGCCCCCCCACATACTGACCTCCGACCAACCTCGGGGGGGGCCATCCTCAGGTAAGGCATCCTCTGGCTGCATTGGAACACCACTCCTTATGGCGATGTTGTGAAAGATCCCACACAGGACCACAATTTTCGAAACCATATCCGGCAAATACATGAGCTCGCCACCAGAGCGTTGGAGGCATCTGAATCTGCCTTTTAAAAGGCCGATACAGCGCTCCACCACTTGCCTGGTGGCTGTAAGTGCGGTATTAAACTCACTTTGTGGACCTGGTGTGGGAGCCAAATAAGGAGTGAGCAGCCAGGGCATGCAAGGGTATCCACTGTCTCCTGTGAAAAAGAATAGACAACATCAGGATCACTGTGTATCAAGCTTAACATTGTTATGTACTAAAGGTCTACACTTACCCAGAAGCCACGCATCACCAGCTTGTAGGTTGGTTAATTTGTGCCATATCCCTGATTACCGGAAGACGAAGGAGTCATGTGCACTTCCTGGTAATTTTGCATTCAGGGACAGGATCTGGAGGGAGGCATCACATACCACCATTACATTCAGGGAGTGATAGTGTTTTCAGTTGCAAAATATTGCCTCCAGCTGTGCTGGAGGCTGAAGTGGTATGTGAGTACCATCCACAACCCCTATGATGTGTGGGAAGCCAGCTATTTGGTAAAAATTGGCCTTGGCCACACTAAGGGCACCCATATCCAAAGGCATTTTAATAAAATGATGGAGGTGCTTGAAAAGTGCCTCCATCACTGCCCTCAGGATCCTGGAAAAGGAGGATTGTGAGATGCCCGCCACTATTCCCACCGTTGTTTGAAACGATCCTGAGGCACAGAAATGTAACACCGCCATAAATTGCGTAAGTGGTGGTATTGCTGTTGGACTGTCAATTTGCCGCTCAAGATCACTCTCTATTAATGAGAGAGTGTCTATGATGATTTTGGGAGGAAGACGGTAGCATCTTAAAACCTCATCATCGAGCATTCCAAAAAGGGTGACACGTGTTCAAAATATCTGGGGCCTTGCACGCCTACGATGCCTACGCCTGGGACGAGATTGAGGTTGGTCGGCTTCCGGGAGCATGGCCAGAACAATCCGCCCAAGATCAACCTGAAATGGCAAGATTGGAATGTAAGGCTTTGGACCCACCCCAAGAGAAAATTAAGAACAACTTAGCTTGATGATACCATCCATTGCTGCTTACATGCCGGGGTATTGTCAAGATACGGCCAAACTGAAATTAATCCAAAAAATAATTTGAAAAATTTTAGTGTGTGTATTTATGTTTCTAAATTTTGTGATAGACAAAACTTAAAATATGCGAAACACACATTTGGACAAAGAGCAAAACGACATTGCACACAGTACATCAAAATGGGTTGAAATGTAAGCCAAAAAAGCCAATGGGCAACCACCAAAAATTTAACAGGATTAATAAGCATTTAAAAATGCGCTAATTAGTTCGCAAATACAAGTTAATAAACAAACTGAGAAAAATGCGCTAATTAGTTTGCAAATACAAGTCACAATAGTAAGTAGTAAAAATGCGCTAATTAGTTCGCAAATACAAGTTAATAAACAAACTGAGAAAAATGCGCTAATTAGTTCGCAAATACAAGTCACAATAGTAAGTAGTAAAAATGCGCTAATTAGTTCGTAAATACAAGTTAATAAACAAACTGAGAAAAATGCGCTAATTAGTTCGCAAATACAAGTCACAATAGTAAGTAGTAAAAATGCGCTAATTAGTTCGCAAATACAAGATAAAAAATGGACTTACCTTGAGCAAATATATAAGATTCCAAATCAAAAGGTCTTTGGGTCCGAAATAAAAAAAAAGCTAAAAGATATGAAATTATGGATCCAAAAATTAAAAACAAGAAGAAACACAATGAGACACCAATTGAACCAAAGTTAGACTTCACAAAACTTACCAAATCAAGAAACGAGGCCAAAAAAAAATATACCAAAAAAGAGAGCGGAAAATAAAAACGCAAATCTAGCAAACAAAATAAACTCCAAACGCCAACTCCTTTATCCGCAAACAAGAAACTCCAACCAAGGTAACCTCCAACAATCCAAAAACGCCACCTCGACTCGAGACACACCAAGCCATAAATAGTGTTTCCTTTCCCGCACAAATTAAGGAGGGATCATAGGAACGCACAATCAATGATGCGGCCGCAAAATAAGGACGCATGTATAAATACGTCACCAAAACACATTTAAATTCTGGTGTATTTCTTGTTTGGACCTCAGACATGGCTACAGACCAGGGAAACAATGGCCAAGAGTCAGGCGGTAAGTCTTTCATGCATTTTGTATCAATGATTAATTTGAAACATAAGATTGGGCAAGTTGTGAATTTGAGAAATCTGAATATTTACACAAATAGGTGAGGAGGCTGACATGGAAGAGGCTGCTGGGCCCAGTATTCCGGCCAAAGCTGCCCAAAAAAAAAGGCAGCCACATTTCACAAGAAAGGAGATGGAGGATTTGATTCAGAAGTGTGTGGATATCCTGCCACAGGCAGACAGGAATATGAGTATAAGCCAGAAGTGGAGAATGTGGGAAGAGGTAGCCGTTGCTGTCAATAGGGTGGGTGATTATGTCCGTCTAGCCCGGGATGTCAAACGGCGGTAAGTAAACACTTGCCCCCCCTAAAAACAAACACCATTTTAAACAAAAGGATAATGGCTTCCATTTTTTCCCACAGATGGGCCGACTTCAAATATCGCCTAAAGCAAAAACTCGCGGACAGGGCTAGGCATGCAAGGGGGACAGGTGGGGGTCCCACCCCTGTGTCATTGGAGTTGACGGATTTAGAAGAGCTGGCACAGGGGTGTGTTCAGCCTGTGGAGGTGTTTGGCGTGTCCAACATGGATACGGACATGCCAGACTTTGCGGCTCCTCATGTTGTCCCAGGTAAATCTTTTGATGTCACCAACTCTGAAATGTTAGTGTGCCAATATATAGATTCTAATGTGAGTCTTTTCTCATTTTTCCTAACAGAGACACAGGCGGATGAGTCTGCTCCAGAGGGGAGCCTTGGCCGCCGAATTTCTGCTGGCTCTGCAGGGGAGGAACCAGTACATCCGGCTGAGGACCCTGCAGAAGCCAGTCCAGGGCAATCCCCCTCGCAGGCAGTGGCCCTCCTCACAGAACTCAATTTCAAATCGGATTTCCATACGGAGATTCTGCAGAGGATGGACGCCAGTCTGCTACGGGTGGCTGAGGCCCTGGAGCAAAATGCTGCGGCCAACGTGACCATTGGTCAGGCCCTGGCGGAAAATACCAGGGCCAACATCCGCATCGCCAATGCCCTGGAGCAGCTCGTTCGCCAGCACATGGTGGAGCCGACCTCCCTTCCTGCCGGAACATCAGGATCCTCCACCTCTGGCACAACATCAGCCAATCCTCCAAATGTGCCTAGCCCTGTGCCTAGTCCAGAGGCCACAACATCTGCCTCTGGACAGGCCAGCCCGATGACATCCCGGACCCGGTCTGGCGCCCTCCCTCCCCCATCCAAACGGGTGAAAAAACGGTGACAGCAATGGCAACTTTTCCCACACTCCTTCTGTGCTTGGCTCATATTCCTTTCTGGTCAAAACTTCCCTCTCCTTTCTTGTGAAATGTTTTTAATTTTTTGTTGTACGTTTATGTCTACAGTTATGTTGGGCCAATTTGTTTGATTTTGGAAATGATCTTTGCCAAAAAAAGATGTCCCCAAATTTTTTATTATTTTAGTTTTGGTTTGACCAATAAATTTACGCCAAAAATCTGACATTGTATTGTGACATTATTGTACAAATGGGTTACATTTAATCCTGGCCCAAAAGGCAAAAACTTGCAAAAAAAACCAAAACAATTTAAAAAAAAAAAGGGCTCTTTAAGGAACGTTTAAAAAAATCACATAACGAGGCAAATTCAACAGGCAAAAATAAAATGGTGAGAAAATTAAAACATGATGACATTATTGTTACAATAGGCCCTAACCACCAAATTGAGGCCAAAATAAACCCCCACAAATGTACGCAAATTGATTGTGTCATCCTGACATTAGCAGCTATGATTTCCACCTGCGTACGCTTTTGTGCTATCCCCAAAAACTGATTTCAAAACACATACCAAGCCGGTTTTCAATCCAACACTAATTGCTTTTCTGACCACCCGTGATTAATCACAACAATATCGTGGAGTCCCGGGACGGAGGAGAAGGCCATCGCCAATGTGGTCGAGTAATCCAGACCCTAAGCTGTGCGAGCATTTTGAAGGGAAAGAGGATCATCCAGTGACATATGAGTCGGTCCGAACACATTTTACGCTCGCATCTGCTAATGTATGTACGCCCCAAAAACGCCTCGCCACGCCTGCGTTTTTCCATCTCCACCCCCGTCAACACCCAAAAACGCCCTGTTCTGTCAATCACATTTGACATGTCACTTCCTGTACGCTATTTGACGAACGAGACCAAAAAAACTCGCAATCTGCCATACGCACATGCGCAGTGTTACACCGACGCATGCGCGGTTAGTCAACATCGGAACGCAACGAGCGTACTGCTGTTTGCGAGTGGCTCTGAATGAGGGCCCTTGGGCCTGATTCAGAGCCGTTCGCTATTTGCGCTCGCTCGTTCAAAAACAAGGGGTGGCTATTCAAATGATCAGTTCGCAAATTGCAGTCTGTTCCCACCTCTAAGTTTGAATGAGCGAGCAAAACATACGCTCGTTTATTTGTTAAAAACGCCCCCTGGCCGCACGCACCATACGTCATGTCCGCTATTTATTAGATTAATCGAGTACATCGACCAGCGTATGAACTGCTCGCTATTCTTGTGGTTGGTTTTTGCTACCACAAACTTGCGAGCAGTTCTGGCTAGAAATTAACCCAGTGACGTGGTCAATGATGCTGCTGTATTAATTATGCACACCCATAAAACGCCCGTTTTGACCTTTAAGCACGCCTGCGTTCGGATCTCCACTCCCCATTTTCAAGCACCTTCCCCTGTTACCACCCACATACGCCTCATTCTGTCACTCAAAATAGCAGGCATTCGCTATATTGCGAGCACATGAATTTCGGCCGCACTGACTGGTTCGCGCATGCGTATAATGATCCGTACGCATGCGCAGATGTGCGAACATCGCTCGGAACGAGCGTACTGCCGCTAGCGAGTGGCTCTGATTGAGGGCCCTTGTGCGCTAATGTGGTTAAGCCTAACACCCACGCACACACAGAAGTAAAAAATATATGACAGTGACACTTGTATTGTTTTTTTTGGATTGAACATGACTGTAGTCGGTGGATCTTATGCGCTAATGTGGTTAAGCCTAACACCCACACACACACAGAAGAAAAAAAAATATAAGACAGTGAACAGTGACACCTGTATTGTTTTTTTTTTATTGAACACGACTGTAGTTGCTGGATATTGTGTGCTACTGTGGTAACACCCACGCACACACTGAAGAAAAAAATATATAAGACAGTGACACTTTTATTGTTTTTCTTTTTTAAGAACGACTGGAGTCGGGCAGCACAAGGTTGCAAGTGCAACATACGTTGCTGGCTGGCTCTTGTGTGCTACTGTGGTTAAGCCTAACACGCATGCACACACAGAAAAATATAAAAAGACACTTTTTCTTTTTTTACTTTTTTTTTTTGGAGTCCAGAACTTGGGCCCAGAGATGGACACAGCACAAGCCCAGGACACAGCAGACAGCCCAGATGGATTAGCAGACAGCACAGTGACAGCACCGTGACCAGAGACCAGAATGGATCAGCACAGACAGCACAGTGATCAGAGAGACCAGAATGGATCAGCAGTCACCAGCCCAGGACACAGCAGATAGCACCATTACCTCTCCCAGCCCTACACTACCCACCCTCCTTGTTCACTTTACACAGCCGGAGTGGAAATGGCGTCTGTTGCGTTGTCCCTTATATACTACATTGATCATAGAGACGAAAGCTCGCGAACCGCGAGATTTCCATCTCTATGGTTTTGCCTCGGTTTCGAGAACCGAGTAAGGCGGGAACCTCCGAGCCTGCTTGGATTCGACTCGGATATGCTAAATTTGGGTGGCCTCGGTTCTCTGAGAACCGAACCCGCTCATCTCTAGTTGTGACACACAGAATGGAAGTTGCTCAATCAATTTACTGGCCCTTAACAGTGCATGTAAGGTAGGGGTTAATCTAGACAATATAAACCTTGTAATGGCCACTGACATCTAGAGATGCTGCTTATACAAAACACAGGCTACAGCAGGGGTGTTCAACCCATGGCCCGCAGGCCACAGGTGGCCGGTGGAGCTGTTCCCCGTAGCCTGTCGTCCGGGAAACCTTGGAGCAGTTCCCCGAGGCCCGCTGTCAGGCTCCATTTGCCGGGCGCCCGCTGAGATTTTGTTGCCAGCGGGTGCCCGGCTCCCCAAGCCAGCTGCAGCCGGAGGCTGTAGCTCACTCCTGAGCTCTGGCTTCTGGCCCCTGTAGTGCACTATGGGAGAGATATCATGATGTCATAGTTCAGAGGAACAGCCAGACGGACCGGATGGCAGCGGACACAGGAGAGGGCACAGTGGTCACAGGAGAGGTAAGTATTAGGTTTTTTTTTTGTGTGTAAGCTGCTTCACTACAGGGGACACTACTATAGGGGGCACTAATACTAGGGGGCATTACTATTGGGGGCCCTACTACTAGGGGGCACTACTACTAGGGAATTAGTACAGGGGGCACTACTAGAGGGAGCATTACTACTAGGGGCACTACCAATGGGGGCATTGCATAGGGGGCACTACATAAGGGGCACCACTACTGGGAGCACTGATTAAGGGGCACCACTACTGGGGGCACTGAATAAGGGGCAGCACTTCTGGAGGCACTGCATAAGGGGCATTACCACTACTGAGGGCACTGAATTAAGTGCACTACCACTACTGGGGGGGGGCATTGCAAAAGGGGCACCACTACAGTGGGCATTGCATAAGAGGCACTGTTGGCATTATGTGTAAGGAGTACCACTGCTGTGGCCATTGCATAAGGGGCACTACTGCTGTGGGCATTGTATAAGGGGCACTACTACTGTGGGCATTATGTGTATTAGGGACACTACTACTGTAGGCATTGTGCATAAGGGGCACTACTACTGTGGGCATTGTGCATAAGGAGCACTACTGCTGTGGGTATTATTTGTAAGGGGCACTACTGTGGGCATTGTATAAGGGGCACTACTACTGTGCAATATGTGTATTACGAGCACTACTACTGTGGGCGTTGTGCATAAGGGGCACTACTACTGTGGGCATTGTGCATAAGGGGCACAAATGTGGGCATTGTGTAAAAGGGGCACTGCTGTGTGCCATACATGAATAAGGGACACTACTATGTGGTGTAATGTGAATCAGGAGTAAATCAAGATTGTGCTACTGTGTGGTATAGTTTAGTGGCCTTCGGGCTTAGTTGGATTTTTTTTATGTGGCCCACACTGTATTAAAGGTTTAAGACCCCTGGGCTACAGTATGCCAATAAAAATATTAACGGGATAAAAATCCTTAAACCCAGCTAATCATGGTCTTCACCTATAGCAGACCCCTTTCCAATACAGGGGGAGATGCTTTCCAGCGCTCGCCTAATAGGTTTGATACCAGCTATGCTGCTAAATGTGTGTGTATGTGTGGGTGTATGTGTGTGTGTGTAATTATGTGTGTGTGTGGGTGTGTGTTGGGGAAGGTTCAATATAATTTTAATTTATTCCCAATGTTCTTCAAAAAAAAAAATAAAGATTGGCTGTGGTACTCTTAGGGGTAAATTTACCATAAGATCTGTATTGGTTTACTGCTTTACAATACTTTAACACCTGATTAGCTTACTTAACTTAAGTTACAAATAAATAAAGACACGGACACCAGAGCTTGGCTAAAAAAGGTCACAGCTTTTTATTTATAAATTAAATTCAATCAACCTAACCAGGGTGGCCAAGAGACGCTGCAACTCAGTTCTAGCTTTCACCTTGCTCAATACTCGGAGGACGACTAAACGACCCCCCTTCAAGACGTACTAACGATGCGAGAGTCTCACTTCCCTCCTGGGCCAATCCGAGGTGCTTTCGCACTAAAACAGCACCCGGGTCCCCCCGCAAAGAGAAGGACAAATTCGCCAGGGGCAATGAGGGACAGTGCCCCCACAAAGTTGTCTTACGCCACCTAAAGCCACTGAGTTGCAGCGAACTCCCGCCATGCTGTGCCTCACCTAAATTGGAAAAAAGCAGATTAGTGAACACAACTTAAATGTGGGTGGGATGGTGGGTTCCGAAATTCCACTGCAAAAGAGGCTGAGCTGCCCTCTAACCCTGCCTTATATATCCTCCATTTAACTCCTCCTATCCCTCTGCCTATAGGATGATCTGGCCACCTGACACAAACCCTTCACTCAGCCAACCAGGCTGTCATATACAAAAACACCTTGCAGAAACCATCAATCTTATCTATCCTCAATCCTATACAGATTTCGTCTACCATAAGATCTGTATTGGTTTACTGCTTTACAATACTTTAACACCTGATTAGCTTACTTAACTTAAGTTACAAATAAATAAAGACACGGACACCAGAGCTTGGCTAAAAAAGGTCACAGCTTTTTATTTATAAATTAAATTCAATCAACCTAACCAGGGTGGCCAAGAGACGCTGCAACTCAGTTCTAGCTTTCACCTTGCTCAATACTCGGAGGACGACTAAACGACCCCCCTTCAAGACGTACTAACGATGCGAGAGTCTCACTTCCCTCCTGGGCCAATCCGAGGTGCTTTCGCACTAAAACAGCACCCGGGTCCCCCCGCAAAGAGAAGGACAAATTCGCCAGGGGCAATGAGGGACAATGCCCCCACAAAGTTGTCTTACGCCACCTAAAGCCACTGAGTTGCAGCGAACTCCCGCCAAAGCCAGGCCCTAAGGAAAGACTGGCCCGCCACCCAAAAACTACACCAAAAATGAGAATAAATCCTTCACAAACAAACTGGTCCCCACAGCATTCAAATGCACACCATCATGACGAAGGAACTTCCCAATATCGCCAACCAAAAAGCCATGACTCACCAAAATTCCTCCAATTTTTTCCACATGCTTGGCAATCGCAACATTCGCTTTCTTACGTGCTCTCTCCAAAGCACCATACTTGCGCACTCCCCTCCATGTCAAACGAGGCATCATTTCAGACCATACAATCCAAATATTGGGCCACTGCAAACGTATCTCGTCCATCACTTCACGAATCCTGACAATCAGCTCCACACCTTTCAACTGGCCCACATCATTGCCACCAACATGTAAAACCAATATATTCGGAACTCCCCACTTAGCCACCGATGAAACTATCAGTGCCAAAACAGATGCAACACGCAAGCCCCTAACACCAATCCAACGCACTCTAAACCTGCGAGGCCACAAAACCTGCTTTTGGGACAACACATATTTTTCCGCCCAAAAAATATATGAGTGACCAAGAAGCCACACCTGCCCCTCTTCTTCCGTCAATGCTGTGGAAAAAGAGAGAACCTAACCGTGAGAAACGCACCAAACCCAATTCCAACGGACACAACTTTAGTAACACATAGCAACTGACTAGCAGGGATGCAGAACTGGGGAAAACAGGAACCCGAGTGAAGAAGAAAAACCAAAAAACCTGCCCGTGAACCAAATGGGTCAAATCATGGCTAACGGGAGGAAAAATTAAAAATCCCTTCACACCCCCAATTGCTCAACGCTAAGCGTTGACCAATTGGCGGGTAAGCAACGTTTTCGGGTTAACGCAGGGTGCGCCCCTATACCTTATCGCAGCGCACGTACTTTTTATATGCAGCTGACTTCCAGCGCCCCACCTTCTGAATGTCCTGCACAGACGCCCCTGAGAGGGCCGCACAAGTAGCAGCGCCAATACGAAAAGAATGCGTGCCATACTCTGAAGGATTCAAACCCAACTCTAACAAACCTTTCTTAAAAACCGCTGCAAATTGAAACTTGGTCAGAGGAGTGCCATCCGCATGAATTAGCCACTGCGCACCCCCACTAGGACGTAACTCCATAAACCTGGCAGCTAACTGAACTGGACAGATGTCTAAATCCCTATTCTTATGCAGAGTAACCCATTTCCCCCTGCCTGTTTGATCTGTTTTGGAGAAACGCAGCTTGCAAAGTATCGCTGAGTCACGAAAAACAATGTCTTTTAACAAAAGACCAGAAACTGTGGAAGTTTTATTGGTAGACACTACCTCGCTAACACGAAACGCCCCAAAAAATGCTACCGCAAAAGCAAGCCTAAAAAGAAAAGTTTCATACAAATCAACCGCTATCTTTCCCATTGAAGTCAACAAGCCAGACAAAAGCTGCAAATCGACTGGCCGGCGAGAGTCTGAACAAGCTGGCGACCCCTTAGCCCAACCCCTCAAAGCCTTCACTAACACGAAAGCCTTGGTGGGGCCATGCAAACCTTTTAATTTGCAGAAAAAGGAGATACCAGCAAGCGCGGAACCTATAAACGCTCTAGATCTGCCCTGCTGATAACGAAACCAAACAAAAGATGAAATCAACTGTTCCGGAGACTTACCCTCCACGTCTGGGAGAGCACAATGCGTGCACCAATCCCGCCAAGCAGCTGAGTAAGCCCGGAAAGTCGATGGAGCAAGCGACTTTAACGCCAAACCTTCTAAGCCGGCCTGATAATCTGCCACACAAACGAGGGGCAGACCAAACCAACGTTAGAAGCCGACGGCACAAGCGCCCGGAAGCGATCAAATTGAAATCGGGACAGCGCGTCTGCAATGTCATTACACACCCCTGGCACATGCTTCGCCCTGAATCTAATATTAAACTCCAAGCAGCGCAAAACTAAATGTCGGAGCAAACGCAAAACAAAATGCGAAGACGAACGCTGATTGTTGATGGCATGAACCACATCCAAATTGTCGCACCAAAATACTACATGACAGTTGCTCAGTCGCACGGACCAAAGTTCAACTGATACGACAATTGGAAAAAGTTCCAGCAGCAACAAGTTATCCGTCAAACCCTCTTCACGCCAAGCTATCAGCCACGGAGCCGCGCACCATTCCCCATTGAAAAAGGCCCCAAAACCGGATGATCCGGCCGCATCCGTAAAAAGTTGAAACGAACTGTTCGCTAATGGAGGCGAAGGCCAAATGCGTTCACCATTAAAGTGTATCAAAAATCTATTCCACATGCGAAGATCCTCCTTTATCTCCGCGGACAGGCGAATGTAGTGATGCGGCCGAACCACGCCAGCTGTTGCCCTCTCCAATATTCTACAAAAGACCCTACCCACAGGAATAATACGGCAAGCAAAATTTAAAGAGCCGAGGAGAGACTGAACTCTACGTAACCTTACTGAATCCTCTGCTAAGCAGACCTCAATAAGACCACGCAGCTTCTCAACCTTATCAATGGGAAGTCTACAACAGCCCTCTATCGTATCTATCTCAATTCCCAAATAAGATAAACAAACAGACGGACCCTCTGTCTTCTCGTTAGCAACGGGAACACCTAAAACTCTAAATAAGGACTGCGCAGAAAAAAGGAGGTCAGCACAAACGTCACTTCTTCCTGGACCCATAAAGAGAAAATCATCTAAATAGTGTGCTATGCCCGTTTGTCCGGTGTCGGCATGGAGACACCACTGAAGAAAGGAGCTGAATTTCTCAAAATAGGCACATAGGAAACCGCGCAGCCCATAGGTAAACACTTATCTACAAAATAGCCCGAATCTAACCTAAAACCCAGAAATCTCATGGCCTCAGGATGCATTGGTAATAAACGAAAAGCTGATTCTATGTCTAATTTAGCCAACAAAGCGCCATGTCCAAAACTACGAACTAAATTCAAGGTATCGTCAAATGATTGGTAAACGACCCTACGACAATTCTCTGGTATGGCATCATTAACAGAACCTCCCTGCGGATATGAAAGATGCTGAATCAACCGAAACTTGCCCGGCACTTTTTTAGGAACTACGCCAACTGGAGAAATACAGAGATTATGCAAGGGAGGACAAGGAAAAGGACCCTCCATCCTCCCCAGCAAAACCTCCGCACACACCTTAACCCTCAATTCCCCGGGAAAATCCCTGGCAGAGCGCAAATTCTGGGATGCCCTAACAATCAACTGCCTGTCAATGGGTAAAGGAAAACCTACTGAAAAACCTTCGTAAAGAAAAAGTGCATCCTCTCTACATGGGTATAAATGTAACCATCTAATAAGAGAATCTAAACGGACTGGAGAACAAGCCTTAACTAGCACTCTTGGGGCCCTCAGCACGGTCCTGGGAAATACCTCCTGCCCCACGTCGACAGTCCTTGGCCGGATGCTCACCTCCGCAGAGACGACAGGAGTGGTGAAAGTGACACCCCGACCCCCTAGTACATTTGGAGTCGTTGTAGGCAAAGCATTTCCCTCTCCCCACTCCTGTCGACCCCTGTCTGTTGGCAGCATAGCTTTTCCGAGGAGGCGCACCGTCCAACGGAGGCCGACGCTGTTGAGAGACCTCTAACCAGACTTCAACATCCTTAACCCCGAAAGGAATAACTGAAGAACCGTCATGTTTTTTCCTAAATTGTGAATCATATTCACGCCATGCCAAGTTACGAGACCTGACGAACATATCGAGCACTAAAAATAGATACCTGAGAATGTTAACGTGCTCCTGCACCCTGGTCTCCAAATAACATGTCGCAAATATGAGCATGCCTTTCAACCACGTATTAAAGTTGCAAAAAGCATCTTCTCCTATGCCTCCCGATTTTTTAGCCTGCACCAAACCTTTCCTCATGTCATCTGTGAGTGAAAACAGGTCTACAAATTTCCCTTTGCGAATTTTGCCTTTTACACTTTTCCGTAAGCCTCGTAGCACCGCAGTATTCGCGCAATGCACTGTATCTGCCCCTGCTTCCTGCGCTTTTGCCCCTGACTCATCAGACCTCCTAGTCTCACCACCTGACTTTTTCGCCAGCCGCCGCGCAACCAGTCTAGCAATTTTACGGGGGCGAGCGGGGGAACCAGAAGAGTGAGATGAAGAAGAAGAAGAGTCAGAAGAAGACAAAGGAGTTTCATACTCACCAGAACCAGATGGAAGCGGACCCGCTTCAGCAGACTTCTCCCTTGACGGCGCCACAGCTTCAGATACCGGTGCCGAATCTTCCTGTCCCGAAGCAGGCAATGAAAGAACTGCGGACACCTCACCACTTGGACCATCAGATACTTCAAGGCCTGGAACTAAGGAAGACGTGTGAGCCACCGCAGAAACGGACCCGGAAACCTCCGGGGTGGGAAGGGACAGGGTGACCGGCTTAGGAGGCGGAATGGCTGGCGCCCGCGGAGGAGGCGACAAACTGGGCGGGGGAAAAACAGGCAGTTTGGCCGGAGTGTGTGCTGAAAGAGGAAACTGGGGGCAAAGGTGGTGGCGCAGCCGCTGCAGGTGGGTAAACTTGCCAAGCTGGCAGGTACGGGTACTGAAACTGCGCATGCTGAAAAGCAGGAGGATATGCCGAAGGAGGGGCCGCGAAATGGGGAGAATAAAAGTGGGCAGGAGGAACAGCAACAGAAGATGACAAAATCGGAGGAACTACGCCTGAGCTCCAAGAAGTCTGACCCCAAGAAGGGCCTGCCATAGAAAGGGGGGGTGGTGCATTAAAGGAGGGTGCCTGGCTGCCGGCTGGGGTGTACCATGGGGGTTGAATAGAAACCGGCACTACGTGCCCAAATGATACTCCAGCAAATGGAGTAGCGGGCAAAGTTGGGGAGCTTAAATTCTGCGCCAAACCCCCCGAAAAATGTGGAAAGGTGCCTGGGAAAAAGGGAGACCCGCACCTAAAATGGCCGCCTGAGGCAAGATGGCCGCCGGGCCCGCCGCATGGGCCAGGCCGGCTGGGCCACCGGAAATCAAAGCGGCAGAGGTCGCAGCCGCGGTGGCCACGATACCACCGGACCCAACATGAGGCCAGGACGGGGCTGAGGTCAGGTGACCTCCGCTGCTTGAATGGGGGAGACCCGCGGAAAATGCGGTGCGCACGTCACTGACGCCGCCGAGAGCCCCCGCCGGAGCCGCAGGCAAAGCAGGTGTGCAAGGGGACCCCAGCGGCGCCAAAGGAGACGCGACGCTGACCGGAGAGAGGGTGAGCAGACAGGGATGCGCAGACCCGTCGCGCGCTGGAGAAGCAGGGGCCGCGATGCTGCCAGAAGAGCTGGCGCCGGGGCGAGGTGGGGATGTAGGCACGCCAGCTGCAGAAGCACGCGGGGAAAGAGTGCAGGCAGAGGAGGGAGCGGACCCAGCAGCCGCTGGGGGGGCGATGACAAGGGGGGCAGAGCCGCTCGGGGTGGATGAATGAAACTGGGAAGGGGAGGTTGGGGGAGATAAGCGGGCGGGAACAGAGCGCAGAGGGCATGAAAATTCAGTCAGCCGGCGGGGAGGGGGGGCATCGCGACGAGGACGAGACATGGTGAAAAAAGACAGTGGTAACAAAGTAAATAGGATAAATATGCCAGAGATACTCAGCCTTTCCGAAATTCCACTGCAAAAGAGGCTGAGCTGCCCTCTAACCCTGCCTTATATATCCTCCATTTAACTCCTCCTATCCCTCTGCCTATAGGATGATCTGGCCACCTGACACAAACCCTTCACTCAGCCAACCAGGCTGTCATATACAAAAACACCTTGCAGAAACCATCAATCTTATCTATCCTCAATCCTATACAGATTTCGTCTACCAAGATTCGTGTTGGAGCCGAGGACCTCATTCAGAGTCGGTTGTAGCGGCCACATGGTCGTACGCCACCGATGTTCGCTATACTGCGCATGCATAAAGTTCGCAATGCGCGTGCGCAAACTATCCGCTACGATCAGAAATTTCTCTCTCCTTGAACACAGCCAGGTCGGTAGTTTGAGTGACAGATTGAGGCGTTTGTGGGTGGTAACAGGGGAAGGTGCTTGAAAACGGGGGAGTGGAGATCCGAACGCAGGCGTGCCTAATTATGCGAACGGCATTTTATGGGAGTGCATACGGTTTATGGGAGTGCATAATTAACAAAGTAGCGTCATGGCACATGTGACATGGGAGCTTTTTACACTGACATGATCGTAGAGCTTAAGAGAGGATATGGTCAACCTTAAGCTCTACGACCAGTTCCGATGGTTCTCGATGGTCTCGATTAATCCTTATATGCCCGGAGATGACGTGCAATGCGTACGAGAAGGGGGCGTATTTTTTTGTCTTCCGGCCGCTTCCTCCCCTTGGTCGGCCAGCTACCGATCCGAACTTAGGGACGCAACTTGCGAGGGAATCATTTGCATATCCGGCCCCTTTTCCCGTACGACCGTGCGGCCGCTTCGACCGACTCTGAATGAGGTCCCGAATCCGTCCGTGTATAAAAACATGGGTAGGATCGATCAGCATCGGAAGGTTTTTTCAAAATAAAATCGGGTATTTACCAAGCTCCCGTGTTTGTCAGGATCGTGTTTTCCAATGGAGTATCTGATCGTTCCTACCCGTGTTCAATCCCAGAGTTTTCTGCCCGTGTTTCCCTCCCGAACAAGCAGTCTGCACATATCAGTGAAATATGTGCAGCCTGCTTATGTGTGTGTTATTAATTAAATGGTAAATAAATTTTTTATTGAAAGATTTACGTGGGTCCCCCCCCACAAAGCATAACCAGCCTCGGGCTCCTGAGCCAGTCCTGGAGAAAATAAGTTAGTAGGGTTTCCGGGTATTTTATGAACCACCACGGGGCTGCTGAGCCAGTCCTGATTTTAAAAATAGGGGGGGGAATGTGTAGGGTTCCCCCTATTTTTAAAACCAGCACCGGACTCAGTTCCAGCCAGGGCGCAATACCACAGCCAGGGGACCCTTTTACCGGGTCTCCCCGGCCAAAGCATTATCACCCCAAGCCGGTCAGCCCAAGCCAGGGATCTCAGGGGAGGTGGGGACACCCGCCCCCAATAAAGGGGTCCCCCCTCTACTGAGCACTCCAGACTTTAGCTGAAGCCCAGGGCTCTTCCCTGCACCCCTGGGAAGTGGGTGCAGGGGTAATAGTGGAGGAAACTATAGTGGTACTATTGTTTTCTACAGTGGAACTACAGGTGCCAGCATGCCTTCCCTTTGGCACTTGTGGAACTACAAGTGCCAGCAGATGGCCGGCACACACCGGGTACTCGTGGATCTGGTACTCGTGTTTTTATTTTGCCAAGACAGCACAAAACTCCCATTCTTGCCATAGTAAATACCCGTGTTTGAGAAATTAACTAAATACTCCCGAACATGCTAATTCGGACCAGCACGATTCTTAGGAAATATACCCCTTAATCTGACCGTGTTACCACCATCAGTTCATGTATTGTTTTTCAGTCCTCTAAATTTAGAACAGAAATCTCCTTTTCACATGGGAAGTTACTGTAGGAAACCTCCCTTAATTACAAATGTATGTCTCCCATCTCCATTCTATCTCCCCTCATGAAACGTATGCAGTGCTTGTCAGCTGCGCGCTAATACAGTCCTTGTGCTCCCAGGACTCAGAGTGGCGCGTGATGTTCCTCATATGGCCCAGATTTGGGAAGCTAATAAACAGTAATGCATTAAATTCATTGAGCTGGAGACAAAAATAGCAGCGAGGCGTCACGGCTGAGTGCTCGGGCTGTGCACGGGCCGCAGGCCGCGCCTTGCTGCGGAGTTTGTAGACCAGGGCGTACAGACATTACAGCGGGGAGTGAACACTGGATAGAATTGTCGGTGTCGTCTCTCCCATTGCTAAAGAACAGGTGTTACGCTGCTGTCAACCTCCGTCAAACAGGACAGAGAACCTTTTTTTTTCATCAATGGAAAGACAATCTCCGTTGTGTTTGTAAAATTGCATTTCCTACAAATGTATTGGGGTATATGTAATAACCTGGGGACTGTAGGCATTGGCGAGTCCTGTGCGAGACTGCCCGATGTTTTAAAGTAGCAGTCAATACCAGGCTGATTTTGCTAATTTAAAACATCGGGCAGTCTCGCACGTCGCACGGGACTCGCCAATGCCTGCAGTCTGCAAACTATTACGTATACGGATTATTATGTATGTGCCATAGTCTGTGAATAGAGCTGGGAAAACTGCAGTCAGTGCACTCTGCCGTGTTATAAAGATGGGGTAGGACGTATCGCGCCATATACGGAATAAGGCAATGATTTTAGGAAAACTTTGACTCATCCCTACCTAAGTGTCAAGCTATGTGGGTAATACCTGTGTATCTGGTTTAAAAGAATATATCATTATTATGCAAATAATTTTGGTATTGTTCTTGTCAGTGTGACAGCTGTCATTGTCACATTGACTTGCAGAATTGGGCAGGTATATTAGCTTTGTGAATTACTGACAAGCATACTTCACTTGTCAGTCAGCAACCTGCTGTTACATGTTTTCATTCTGAGTTGGGTGCATATGCAAGTCACGGCTTAAAGTAACGGCCCATTCATCATCAGAGGTCCGGTAGGGCGACCATATTCAGAGAATTAGGAAAACTTAACATTTTTGGAGTTTGCCTGCGAGAACAAGTAACATCTCCTATGGGAAGGAGTTCCGGGGATGTGATGAGGGATCCGAACAGATCCCTCCGCCGCCTTCTCCCAGCCGCTAATTGCTGGGACAGCTGCTTTTTGGAGCAGCTGTCCCTGCACTGGAGCAATGCTGAATTGAATACTTCCTCATGATTAGGTCCCAGCGTATGAAGTGTACTTTATTTGTGTAAAATGAGTATTTGATGCTTTGTCTTTTGACTTTTAAAACACAGCTGCAGCAGTATCCTCCCGTACATAGGTGTCTTTATAATGGGTGCAAGGTGTGCGGCGCCCCTGGGTCCAGGGGGTCCACACCACACACCCTGCACCCATAGGTAATTATACTTACCTCTTCGCCGATTCCCGAAGTGCTGCTTCACAGAGCCAGATCGGCGCTGCAGAGCAGCAAACACTCACTGGGAAAATGGCGGCGGCCATTTTCCCAGTGATCTGCGCATGCGCAAAAAAGATGTCCCTGGGAAAATAGGCGCAGGCGCCATTTTCCCGGAGACCCGCGCTTGAAGCTAGAATCTACGGCGCTTAGTGCCGCTGAGCCGCAGACAGAGAGGAGGGGGACCAAACGGAGGCTGCACACGATACAACTTCCCCCTGTGTACATCCGTGTGTCCGAATGTGTAAGGTCTGAGGCATCAACTGTCAGCGTCCGTTCGTGCAGTATTGCAGTCCTTAGACGCCACCATCTGTCGCACCAACGAAACTTGCTCCATCCCTGTGGCAGGTGTAGTTTCTCTGTCCCGCTATGGCCTCCTATGTGAGCGGTCGATCACCTATGTACGCAACCGGTTTCACCGACACGTCCATCACGCTCCCATAACACGCCCATAAAATGCATCACCTCCGTGCATGTGCTATGCCTCCTCCCTGTCACTGTCACTTCAAAGCAGATTGGTTGCTATGGGCAACTTCTCCACTGGTCCGCTTCACTTTAAGAGCCGTATTCAATTTGAGCAGACCGCGATACTTTTTCACCTCCCTGAGCTTTCCGCCTACTTCGCCTGTTTTGCAGTCGGAAAAGTATCGCGCATGTGCCCGCGTATCCCCATATTCAATTCGAAAGTACGCGAATACGGGTCCTGGCGAAACTTAAACAAGAGTAAAGTACTGTCAGATTTGGGGAAATCAGCCTGACACCCCCCAAAAGATGTTCTGACATGGGGATTAGCTATGGTACCCCCCGATTTGGCTTGTTGAAGGTATTTGGTGTTTTTAAATGGGCTCAATAGCTGCTAAATAGCATTTTTGTATAAGTGATGCAGAATAGTATTCAGGAAGTTTTTTTTGCAGAAATTAACTTATCCCAGCAAATTTGGGGTACTTGAAAATGGGGCCAGCATATTTTAAAGTTGAAAACTCCACCTGCCGCAAGGCCCTGCAATGAAAAAAACACCTGGGGCATACTTGGGGACCCCCCAGAGTCCAGTTCGCTAGTTTTTAACTTTGTCCCCCAACATATTTTTTTTTCACCCCCAAATTCAAAGTGATTTTTTTGGGGTGTTCTTATGTCTTTTTTTTTTTTAAATTGACACGGATTAACTTTGGGGGACTGTATGAAGGCTGCACTGGGGTTCCTGCAACGTTGCACCCCAGAACCCCAATTCTGCACTTTTTTCCGCCTGCTATTCATAGGCGAAACTTTTCCGCCTATTACATTGCATTGACTTTCCGCCTAGGCGAAAAGTCTTCCAAATTGAATACGGAGTAAAGTCAAAACAGGCGAAAATTACGTCATCGGCGAAAAGTTTCCGCTAAAAACACGCGAAAATGGCTTTTCGACTCAAATTGAATATGGGCCCAAGTGTTTCACTGTGACTAAACAGAGGGAATACGAGGGTGAGTCAAAAATTATCCGCACTCCAGTTAAAACTTCTGTTGGCCGCACTGTCTTATAAACACTTTCCATACTAGGGCGCTGTCTCCCCAGTCACTGCTGTGCAGGTTTGACGTTTGACGTTTTTGAAAGTGTTACGTCCGTTCATTTGTGACTGTGGTGCAAGAAAAAAATGGCTGCCCCACTTGTCATTTGCACGAAAGAGCAGCGTGCAGTGATTCGATTTTTGTGGTCTGAGGGTGTGCCCGGTGCCGATATTTATCGAAGACTTTGTGCACAGTATGGAGAAAGTGTTTTGTCGCAAAGAAATGTATATAAATGCATAGAGAAGTTCAAAGAAGGTCGCACAGGTGTCAGCCATGAAGAAGGAGCCGGACGCCCATCCACGTCCACGACTGATGAGAACATTGACCGTGCATGTGAAAGGATTCTGGGCCTGATTCAGACCCAGTCGCAAGCGCTGAACGCTCGCAACCGGGTCGATGTTTGGCCACTGGGAATGCGCACGATGGAGCTGGCTCCGTCATGCGCGTGCACATGCGCAAGACCCGGCTAGCGATGGGTGCTCCGTCGCTCCGGTCTCGCACCAAAGGGGGCGAGCTGTCGATGGTGAGTGACAGCTCGCCCCGATTGGTGGGTGGGCCGGAGGAGTGGCCGGCCAAACGCTTGCCGTTTGGGGGTGGCCCCACTGACATCACCAGTGATGTCAGTGGGAGAGTTTCCGGCTCTGTTAGAGCCGAAAGTTCTCTGGGGCTTGTGGCCACGAGACCCTACCACAAGGGTCTCGTCGCAAGCCCGATGGTCGCGATGTTCTTGACCATCGCGACCATCAACCTGGCCGCTAGCTATAGCTGTGGGTGGTCAGGTAAGTTAATTATTTTTTTGACTAGGTGGCGTTAGTATCACAGGGCCTCCCCAGGTATTTTTTTTACAATTTATTTTTAGTAACTTTGGCCATATCACATTTCCCATTACAATTATGGGAAATGCAATCTGATTACTAAAAATAAGTGATACTTAGAGGTTGGAGTAGAATTTTACGAATTCTACTCCAATTGCCCTGTAATAACTATAGGTGATACTAAAATAATGTGAAAAGGGTTTGAAAGCACAAAACACCCTTATTCACTTTATTTTAGTAAAAATAATAGAGATGTGCGCTGACCCCCGTGTTTTGGTTTTGGATCTGGATCTCCCCTGGTTTTGGATCTGAATCTGGTTTTGGATTTTTTTCCCTCTGTGTTTTGATTTCGTGTTTTGGTTTTGGATCTGGATTTTTTGCAAAAAATCATAAAAACTGCTAAAACCACATAATTTGGGCCTGTTTTTGTTCCTACAGTATTATTAACCTTAATAACAATGATTTTCAGGCATTTCTAGGCGTGTTTAACCACCTCACAGCTCACAATATTGATTTCACTATTTTTCACCAATATAGGCCAAAGGCTGCAGTGAGCTGGCTGGCTAAAGTAAGCAACAGAGCAGCAGCACAAACGCACGGCAGTTTAACAAAATATAGGACATCTATGAAACATTGCCACACAGCAGTGGCAGACAGATTGGCAGTTTAATAAACTATAATAATGTCAGACGGCAATGCCCCAAATTGTGCCAAATGTAAAGGAAAGAGGTGCAAGATGGAATTGTCCCTCCCACCCACTGTTATGTGGGATATTAAAAAGGACAAGCACAGTTTAACACACCAAGCACTTTAGCGACTAGGACTGACACTTTCGTGGCTGAACTCCTTGGTCTGTTTGAGCCCCACAAAACATTTTTTGGAAGAACTACCTTCAGTTATTAAGGAGGTTGATGATGAGGGTGTTGGTGGTGGAGATTGCATGTTATGGTCCAAACTGCTGGTAACTGATACCGGACTGCTTGTTATTAATTTACACATTATAATTTTGTTAAACAAATTGCATGAACTCACTGCAAATGACGTAACAAGGAGGAGGGGCCTAGATGGTTAACGTCCCTTCCTCTGCTAACTTTGGTTTACAAATGGAACAGATGCCTTCACAACTGTTGTCAGAATTTAGATTAAAATAACTCCACACCCAATACGTGGCTTTTCTGGCTTTCTTTTTATCATTAGCAAGAACTGCTGCCACTGGTGGCTGATCTACGCAAACCACATCCTTATCATCAACATCCACGTTAGCGTCAGATAGGACACAAATTTCCCCCTCATCCTCCTTTTGCACTTCCTCCACACTATCAGCCTCATTTTTTATTATTTCACCATCTAATACTAGCACAGCCTTCATGGCATCAGTGATCCGCTGTGAAACTGGGTGACAGCTGTTATACTTACTTCCTCTATCAAAGGACTGTTTAATAGTCAATTGTTTTTTTAAATTACTTCCGATCATGAATGAGGATGTAGATGATGATGTAGCTGCTGGTGTTGGAGATCGAAGGCGCTTGGATCTCACAGAAAGGGAGCAGGTAGGTGACACTGGACTTGTTACATTTTGAGTTTTGGAACTTGGTGACGTACACTTTGATATTTGATGAATGCGCTCCAAGTGACGTAACAAGGAGGAGGTTCCTAGGTGGTTTAGGTCCCTCCCTCTACCCACTCTTGTATGGCAACGGGCACATATGGCTTGACAACTGTTGTCCGGATTGGGATGGAAATAATTAAACAGGTGAGAAGTAGATTTTTTTGTCTTTCATGACAACAATGGGCATTGGCTTTTTCAAACCATGGGCAACAGCTGTTGCCTTACTAACACAAAGGACATCCTCGGCATCAACATCCTCATCACCAACATCTTCATCATCAACATCCTCATCATCCTTAGCGCCTTCATCCACCAAAATATCCTCCTCCTCCATGTGCAATTCCACAGAAGCATCCTCAATGACTACGTGTGCAAGATGTTGACTGCCCTTCCCCACATTTACAGAGGGCACACAAATGTTGGAACTTGGAGGATCCTCCAGTACACTAGTATTTAGGTCTGGCCCACACATGGCAACCGTGGACACACTTGCACTCTCCTCGGGGATTTGTGATTTCGATTTCTCAGGGCACACAGTTGGTTTTTCCGGAGCTGTCTTAACATCTTTCACATTTTTAATTGGACCACCACCACTACTACTACAAGCAGAAGAGCTATCAGAATCAGCAGTCTTCATAAAGAAAGAAGGCCAAGGCCTTATCCTTTCCTTGCCACTTCGTGTAGTGAATGGCATATTGACAATTTTTTGTTTATCTAAAGTCAAATATCCTTTCAATTTTTTTTTCTTAATTTCAGTAAAACTTGCTTTACCATATCGATGGCGTGACTTAAGCCCTGGGGCATGGGCCTTCCTAGAGGTCGAGGAAGTTGACGGCCTTGCACTGCTGGCGGCAGCTACAACATGTGGTTCTTGGCCTTGCTCTCCTGTCATGTGACAGCCCTCCATATTTTTTCTGCAGTCTAGAAGCAGTGTCACAATCACCAATAGTGTAGCCAAGGTGCGGTTACAAAATTCACACACGTGCAGTCGTGCGCACACACAAAAATATTAGAAAAAAATGACAAATGATTATTTATATTTTTTGTCAGCTCCAGAAGAACTTGGCCCCAGAGTAACGATTGATCACGACTGGAGTCTGTCAGCACAAGGTTGCAACTTGCGTTACTGGCTGGCTCTTGTGCACTGTTGCGGTTAAAGCGAAAACCCACCGACACAAACAAGAGATAAATATGACACTTTTATTGTTTGTTTTTTTTAGAACGACTGTAGTCTGGCAGCACAAGGTTGCAAGTACAACGTGTGTTGCTGGCTGGCTCTTGTGCGCTACTGTGGTTAAGCCTAACATGCATGCACACACAGAAAAATATAAAAAGACACTGATATTTTTTTTTTTTACTTTTTTTGGGGGGGGGAGTCCAGAACTTGGGCCCAGAGATGGACACAGCACAAGCCCAGGACACAGCAGACAGTCCATATGGATCACCTGACAGCACAGTGACAGCACAGTGACCAGAGACCAGAATGGATCAGCACAGACAGCACAGTGACAGTGACAGCACCGTGACCAGAGACCAGAATGGATCACACAGACAGCACAGTGATAGTGACAGCACCGTGAACAGAGACCAGAATGGATCAGCACCAGCCCAGGAGACAGCAGATAGCACCAGCACCTCTCCCAGCCCTACACTACCCACCCTCCCTGTTCAGTCTCCACAGCCGGAGTGAAATGGCGTCTGTCGCGTGGTCCCTATATACTACATTGATCATAGAGACGAAAGCTCGCAAACCGCGAGATTTCCGTCTCTATGGTTTTGCCTCGGTTTTGAGAACCGAGTAAGCCGGGAGCCTCCGAGCCTGCCTGGATCCGACTCAGTTATCTAAAAAAATAATGATAATAAATAAGTGCTGAATAGCTCCACCTGCTGCTCCAAAGTCATATTTAAAACATAACTTTGCTCAATAAATATTTTTCCCTAACGGAAATCATTGCAGTAAATACTACAAAATAATGGAAGAACTGCAGATGCTGGAAATTAGATTTCTGCGCATAGTTTGCAACAGATTTTCCTTAGCAGCATCTGTACCATGGAAACAAACTATGCACTACAGTGATTGTGTCTGTGATGTATGTAGTTTGGAATGATACATGCTGACCGCTTGGGAGCGTGAGGAACAGCGGCTGCTATGACT
This sequence comes from Taudactylus pleione, assembly GCA_031769625.1. NCBI lineage: Eukaryota > Metazoa > Chordata > Amphibia > Anura > Myobatrachidae > Taudactylus > Taudactylus pleione. Next base: position 154,149 of record JAUIMM010000952.1, read on the forward strand.
GTTTACATCTGAGCGCCCACACATAAATCCAAAAGAGGATGGTTGGTCACATGACACAAGCACGTTCCCCAGAAGACAACCTCCATGTCTATCTCCACTGAACCACAAAGTAGTCCACAGCACAGACGGTGCAATGGTTAGCATTACTGCCTCACAGCACCGAGATCGAGGGTTGATTCCCACTACGGCCCTAACTGTGTGGAATTCTCCCTGTACTTACGTGGGTTTCCTCAAGGTGCTCCAGTTTCCTCCCACACTACAGGTTAATTGGCTCCCAGCAAAAATGATCCCTAGTATGTGTGTGCGTGTACATGTGGTAGGGAATATAGGTTGTAAGCTCCACTGCAGAATTTGTGTGCGCTATTTAAATAACTGGTAATAAATAAATATATAACCGACTCCATGATTACAGATCATACTGGCCAACTCTTCCTGATTGTCAGTGAGTCTCCCTGACATAGTAGCAATCTCCCTGACTGCCTGAAGCGTCTAGGGCAGCGGGTTTCAAACGCGGTGCCGCGGCACACTAGAGCGGTTTCCAGTTGTGCCGCTGGAGAAAAGGTGGAGAGCGTGTGCCCAATGTAAAACCCCATAATTTTGGTCAGGGCAGCGCTGGCTCTTCCGGCTGGCTCAGCCGCTGCCCGGGACGAGACCAATGGAGACGCGACGGCAGCGTGACATCATAGGTCATGACCGCCGCGATGCCATCCCACCCACACAGTGCACACTGCTACGCAGTGAGAGGTCCTCCATGACAGGCTTTCGCTGCACCCGCTTCCGTGGCTGACGGGCAGGGAGCACCTTTCTCTGACACACACAGACAGGTAGGGCCCATATCAAATATTATAGTTTCTGAAGAGACCAGTGTGGTTATGTTTTTTTTTTATGTGGGAATAATGTATTGTTATGCCTTCTTTGGGGACAATGCAATGTGGGAGAAATGTGAGTTTTTATGTGGGGACAATGTATTATTTTTCCTTTTGTGGGGACAATCTGGAATATGTTGCTTCTGTGAGGGCTAATGTGTAATATGTTGTTTCTGTGAGGGCTGATGTGTAATATGTTGCTTCTGTGAGGGCTAATATGTAATCTGTTGCTTCTGTGAGGGCTAATGTGTAATCTGTTGCTTCTGTGAGGGCTAATGTGTAATATGTTGCTTCTGTGAGGGCTAATGTGTAATATGTTGCTTCTGTGACGGCTAATGTGTAATAAACTCCCTATCGGCAGATAATGCGTGCAACCACAAAGTTATTAAACCAAGCTTAAATAAAATAAAGAGACAGACCAAGTATATATGCGATCAAAAATATATGGTCAGCTTTATTTATTTTACAATCAGAGTATGGTGGCATAAGAAAGAACGGCCAGTAATCTGACGCCCCACACTTGACTTATGCAAGGATGTAAAACACTCACTGAATGGGCCAAATCCCAATTCAAGTGTAATAGTGATATAAAACTTGCAAGGGCCGATATCCCTCTCAGGCAAGTGAGACGGTATCCAGCCCCATCCCAATGCACTATTTTAGCCCTCTCCGACGAGAGGTGTCTCTGACCCCAGTAGGGTAAAATCAGCCTAACCAGTGCATAGAAGGGGGCGCACCGCCAATTACTGCAGCAAGGTGGACGCTTTATAGATACTGCCGTTCTTTCCCGCCCTTGAAATAAAGCCGACACAAGACACAAGAGGAAAAAAGGGGGAGGGAGGGTGGGAGATCAGATTTCAAAGAGGCAGAATAATGGTGCATACACACTAGACGATATGCTCCCTGAGCGATATCGTCTAGTGTGTCCCCGGCAGGCTGTGCTCAATGTCGTTCATGACATTGAGCACAGCCGCTGAACGATATCATTAGCGATATCGTTCAGCGCCGGGCTCTCTCACCCATTCCCTGACATGCAGCAACCTGACGAGGTCGTCAGGTTGGCCTGCATGTCAGCCCGATGAACGAGGATGACGAACGACCCGCGGGAACGCGAGTCGTCGTCATCGTTCATCTTTTTTGTGTTAAAAATGGACGATAAAGTGGACGACTGAACGATAACGATATCATTATTGTTCAGTCGTCCACTTTGGCCCTCATTCAGAGCCGCTCGTTAGCGGCAGTACGCTCGTTCCGAGCGATGTTTGCACATCTGCGCATGCGTACGCTTTTTAGTACGCATGCGCGAACCAGTCAGTGCGGCCGAAAATCCTTTGTACGCTATATAGCGAGTGCCTGCTATTTTGAGTGACAGAATGAGGCGTATGTGGGTGGTAACAGGGGAAGGTGCTTGAAAATGGGGAGTGGAGATCCGAACGCAGGCGTGCTTAAAGGTCAAAACGGGCGTTTTATGGGTGTGTATATTTAAAACAGCAGCGTCATTGACCACGTCACTGGGTTATTTTATAGCCAGAACTGCACGCAAATTTGTGGTAGCAAACACCAACCACAAGAATAGCGAGCAGTTCATACGCTGGTCGATGTACTCGATTAATCTAATAAATAGCGGACATGACGTAGGATGCGTGCGGCCAGGGGGCGTTTTTAACAAATAAACGAGCGTATGTTTTGCTCGTTCGTTCAGACTTAGAGGCGTGAACACACTGCAATGTGTGTACGGATCATTTAAATAGCCACCCCTTGATTTTAAACGAACGACCGCAAATAGCGTGCGGCTCTGAATGAGGGCCTTTAATCGCCCAGTGTGTACGCACCATAACTCTTCAGACCTACCCACACTCCTACTAACCACACCCCTTACACAACACTCCACCAATCCTAACCTAATGTCAATCTGACCATAAAACACTAACACTCCCCTACCTCCTGTAACTTTATTAACCCCACGCATCCCTGCCTAGGGGTTTATGTGCCCTCTGTTCTATCCGAACCTCGGTTATCTTATGTTGCTTCTATGAGGGCTAATGTGTAATATGTTGCTTCTGTGAGGGCTAATGTGTAATATGTTGCTTCTGTGAGGGCTAATATGTAATATGTTGCCTTCTGTGGAGACCAGAGTGATTGTTTTTATTTTAAGTGGGGACCAATGTGTTTTATGTTTGTTTTCTCTGGGGGCCAATGTGTTTTGTTTTGATTTCTGTGGGAGCCAATGTGATTGTTTTCTTCTGCGGGGGCCAGTGTATGTGTCGTCCCCTCCTGTTGCATCATGGGTCCCAATGTGGGTGTTTTTCTCTGTGGGGGACAGTTGGTGTGCTTTGGAAATGTTAAAATCGAGTTTGGTGTGCCACGCATTGAAAAAGGTTGAAAATCACTGGTCTAGGGGCTAAATTTACTAAAGTGAGAGTTTTTAGAAGTGAGTTTTTGAAGAGATGTTGCCCATATATAAAATCGTCCTAATGAGATGTGATAACTGCAGCAGTGAAGACATGTCAGCCGTACAACGCCTCAGTGGAAATGTTATTCCGGCAATATTACCAGTCACCCAGGAGGGTCGGAATTGTTGTAATAAAATATAAATTTATTTTAAAAAAAACACAAGTCTGTAAAGCTTTATTTGTATCTCGTCATGATCATGCCAATTAAAATTTGGGATGCTTTTACTTTCATCTGAAAGAACTTTTTTTTTTTTTATTGGCATTAACAAACACATTTTCAGATTGGTGTTGTTATGCAAAATTAGAGACTATGGGGCCTATTCATCATCGAAGACCGTATGGCCTCCGATGATGAAGTTTAGAACTCGCTGCGAGGATACCGGAGCAATTCATCATTGCTCCGGTGAGGGGACAGCTGCTCTGAAAAGCAGCTGTCCCCGTGGAAAGTATCGCAGCTACAAAAGCTACTTACCTGCTCCCTGTCATCCGTCGTCCCATAGGAAGGATTGGTGATTCGAGAACAAGCGCCGTCTGAAGATGGCGCTTGTTCTCGGCAGCAAACTCTGAAAACTTTCAGGTTTCGGAGTTTGCCGAACACCGGGGGGGTCATAGGACCCCTACTTATGAATGGCGTTTCCGCATGGTTACCAGGTAATTTATCGTTTGATGAATAGGCCCCTGTATATTTTTCTAAGGATAGTTTGACCACGGCTTGTCTGTGTGTACCCTGTTTATAAGCAAACCAGATCATCAGAATTGTCACAGCGCGGCAAATTATATTACTATACTACTAGTATGCCCATGGCGAACATTTCGGCAATTTGAACCCAGAACATACGTACTGAAAATGCTTTGCTAGATAATGGCTAGATCATATGTTAATATGAAGGAATCTGGGTAATAAAAGATGTGTGTGAAACATAACCGGCTAAGCCACGCCCTTTTATGGTTTTGGGGGATTTTTTTATTGTCAAATTTTGCCAATTTGTAAGTGCGATGATATATTTGGCCATGGACTCTGAAGCAAAATGGACTGTTTCCAGGGGGTATTGCAGGCTGATAGCCCTATAGATAATTTAATATAATATAATATAGATAATGCAGTGTTATTCCGTCTCACCCTCTCCCAGCCACCCCCACAATCAGCGGCTGCCGGCAGCTCTCGTGGAAAGCAGAGAAAAGACGCGTTGCTTTCGAGGCGCAAACCCGGTGCTGATTGGCTGAGAGTTGCGAGCCTGGAATCGACATGTTGGAGAAAGTAGGTGAGGGAAGAGCGCCCCCTACAGCAGCAGCCTCACATGTTGTGCCACTCGCGCACCCTCCCTCACTATGTAATAGCTATCTCATGCAGCCAGGCAGCCAATCAGCAGCCGAACTGGGCAGAACGTAAACAGTGTCCGCACATGGCTAGGGCACCAGGTCTATGTGAGAGCACAGACCACCAGTAGTGCATGAGAACAGCAGCTGGCGGCGGTCACCCCTATCCCGCTTCGCCCGGGTCACTGTGCCGGCTCTGTGTTCTGGTAGTTTTCTACTGTTAGAAAACGGAGGTATTAGTTAGTCTCGCAACAGCCTTGAGGGCTGGTATGCTTGGCTAGCTTCTGCCGTGGAGCAGCCTTGAGGCCTGGTAAGCCTTGGCTTGTTGTGGCCAGTAGGCTGTAGGACAAGATGCAGTCTTTGGGCCATGTATCAGTCTTGGCAGGCTGTGGTGGTCTAAAAATGGACCTGTGCTGCTGGGTTGACACAAGCGGTGGAACGCTGGATTGCGAACTTTGGACACTGGAGTGCGGCCTGTGCCACTGGGTTGACACAAGCAGCTGGACGACAGAACTGTACACTCTGAACTCTGGATGACACAAACGGCAGAGCATGGATATGCAGACCGTGCCGCCTAGATGACACAAACGGCGGATAACAGAAGCAGACAGGAGGACTGGGTACTCGACTGGATAACAGGAGACAACACCAAAACCGGAAACACATGTAACGCTATCACCGGCACCGGAGCAGAGTTCACACCAGAAGGAAATAGATGCAGGAGCCAATCCAGAACGATCCCAGAATGAAGGACAGGAGGTAGGAGGAGTTTCAGCGAACGCTCGCCCTGTGTTCATCTCGTCCTGTATTCGCAGTGCGGCGGATTGTGACAATAACTCCGTAAAAGCCACAATATCCAGATCATCCCTTGTCACTATTGCAGTTAGTTCTGAAATGTTACCTCCTAAGCTCCTAGCATTTGCACTCATAGCATGTTTTCTTAGTGCATCTAGGGGTATTAACTGAGGAGTGCAGGAAACGGGGAGACTCATAGGTAATACAGATACTGGCAGGCTAGAGACACTAGGAATCACGGACTGGAGCAATGCAAGAATACTAGAATTGGAACAGGAACCCAAGCCATCGGGCAGCCTCTCACCTAATGGTCCAAGGACCAATCAGAGCAGAGAACTACTTCAGTGACAAGAAGAACCTGATCTCAAGACAGTATAGTACTGACAGTCTGGACCTGGAAACCAAGCCAGGAATCGGAGTCTTATGTAACCAGGGAAATACTACTGAAACTATATCTCTGGTACAGCTCTGACGCAAGACCTGGACCATAATCCGGAAGGGGAACTCAGGATACAGAGACAGTTTAGGCACACACAACACCTCGATGCTAAAATACTGTGACCCGATCATGCCCTCTAGATCTGGAACCCCACCGCTGATTGTCAGCCCAAGACAAGAGCATACAGTACAGGATAGCCAAAATAGTCAACCTAGTTTATGCAGTAACCCACTATAGCCACAGAGTGCAGTGATACTGGCAACACAGTCCAGATGATGCCCGCACAATGCAGAGTGGAATCCACACAGGTGATAAGATGTGTGGCAACAGCAGATGGTATGCACCGCAGGTACAACAAAAAGTAATCCCCCCAGCACTCAGAATGAAACCAGCAATAAGATTGAAAAACTACATGGTGGTAGATAATTCAGAGATCTCAGTTGCATATATTTGCAAAAATATGGCTAAGCCTCAAGGCCGCGTCACGACGTCTCAGATACTGGAGATCCCTATCACATGGTCTGGGGTGCAGAACCCCAAAAAAGCCGGCGAAGGCCAGCCACCCCAGGGAAGCACACCAGTGAAAGACTAAAGTGTTAATATGTGTTAATAAGAATAAAGCAAAAATTACGTGTTAATAAGTGATACATAGGTGAAAGGTGTAATTAAAATGCTAAGAAAAGAATAATAAAGAAAAAATATATATATAATAATTATATATATATATATATATATATATATATATATATATATAGTAATATATAGTAATATGATCGGGGTAGGGGGTCCCTCTCCTGGGGTAGACGGACGCCTCCTTACACATAGCAGCCAGGAAACAGCAGTGGTCGTGGGTTTTCGTGCAAGCTGGTCGGCACCAGTTTTTATTGTGTGACACAGATAATCAAACAAACAAAACAAAAATAAACCCTAGCCCATCTGGGCTCTAACTAGACAGGTAACTCCCTCTCTACATGTGGCAGGACCTACTGCCTTACCACAAACATAGTACATACCAATGTCACAGTGTCTCAGAACAAAACCTCAATGTCTGCTCTCCCCAGGGTGTGTGAGACACTGCATCAAAACTCTACACAGCTCTTATGAGCCACTTCCAGGTGTAATCATTAATTAGCCTGCTCTCAGGCTGAAAAGCCCAACACCTGAAGCGGCCCTGTGGATGGAGCCCTCCCTTCTCTCTCACTCCCACACCCCCAGGACCCATTATCCGACTTTTACCTAAAGCCGACACTCAGATCTGTTTGTAAAACAGACTCTTCCTGGGGGTTACGATACATATTACAAGAATCTGGGACACACATACATGCCATCCCCAACTTCTCCAGTGCCTCTATCACAATATATATATATATATATATATATTTTAAAAGAAAGTGGTAACGGCGCTTAGTCTCAGTTCAATCAGTTCAAAGTCTAAATGATCATCAGTTGATGCACTCCCCAAATCTTAAGGGTGGCAGCTCCTTCTCCCAAATACTGTTGTTCAGACAGCGTGTTAACCTATAAGACAAAAAGGTGGAGAGAGAGCTCCTCCTAGTGCAGTATTTAAAATTTGTGGTAGCCTCCACCAAGTGTAAACACCTCTATATGAGTGGGGGTGTAACTTAATAAGTGGAATACACCACTTTTGTATCAGCATAAATGACCTTATAGATCCTTGGACCCAAATCCTGTGAACAGCCCGGTATCAGTTCTCCATCATAGAATATATATAAGAAGAGAGAATACCATAGTGTAATACTACACAAATATGTTTAATGGGCACAATAAAACAAAAGCAAATGCCCGTACATAAAAACAAGATATTCAAGGCTTATCTGTGAGTCTGCAGCAGCACATATGTCGCCACCAGAGGATGTCACCTGTCACAAACGTATGCCACCTCAATGCGTTTCGTCCATTCACAATCATAAAGACTTCATCAGGAGGATAACTCATATACATCTTGGCACTTTATATATACCCTAGTAAATTGGCCTGAGTGGTAGGCGTGTGTACCGCCCATATTCGGCTCCAGCTGTTTGCGTTCCGCACTTCCGGAAATAACCCGGAAGTGCGTTTTTTCCCTACCTGCATCCTCTGCCTGTCTCCCGGATCTGTAGATGCTGCAGCCGCTGGTCTGTCTGGCTTGAATGTAGCAGCAGCAGGACCATTTCCCCCCCTTCCCCCCTCCCTCTGCCGGCTCCATCCACTGCAGTGTAAACGTCGCGACCCGTGCTATCCGACCTGGGTCATGCCTGAAATTAGCTGATTGGTTGTTGGGGAGCAGTCACCTCCCACTTTTTATGACCTCACAAGTTTAGCAGGGCAGACTCGGGTTCAGTGTGAACGGGGCTGACCTGGGAATAATACAGATCAAAGGTGCAGTGTAATACCACTTTTATACCAAAGTCCAGGGTCTGACCCAGGATTTGGAACACGTTTCTAACCCGGACCAGACCCCTCTTACACCGTGGCGCCGACGGCAACATTCACACCGGAGCCGAGTCTGCAGTGACCCGACTCTTCCGGCGCAGGTAAGCAGCGCTCTTCTCCTCCCTCCCCCTCCCTCTTACCTCACTCTCTGCAGCTTTCCAGAGGCAAGGGAGGAGGTGGGGAGCTCTGGTCGGGCTGGCACTGGTTGCAGTGGACGCTTGGAGATGATGTCATCATTCAGCCCCACTGAAGCAGCCAATCGGGCAGCATGCAGCATGATCTGGGTTATTGTGACCCGCATCGCGGCGTTTACAATGCATGGTGACACAAGAACGACCGTAGCCAAACCTGCAAGCTACCCGAGTTGGATCCCCGGGTCCCTGTACCGGGGTGGATCCATTTAAGTCGGTGTAAAAGGGGTATAAAACTAAGGTCGGACCTGGGTTTTTGGTGGTAAAGGGGTATAAATCTGTTCGGTTAGCCAATAAAGAGTATTACTGTAATTCCCCCTCATCCTGCAAGAGATAATGGTTGTGCTGTGAGCCTATAGTGGGAGGCGTCCCGTTACTGCATGATAATGTGAGATTACTGAGACTCTTCATATAAAATCCATTCACCATTAATTCATGTATAATTAGGAGTAGGCTGTTTACACTGTGTTGTGACTAAGTACTCTTAAGTAGAAATGCAAACACAATACTGTTTAATTATGCATCAATAGCTGAACAAATTAACACCAAGAATGTTTTTCTAATGCTGGAATGTAGATATAACAGGAAGGAAGACGTATCCGTGGCTAACTGACATTTACTATAATATGTAAGACACAAGCAGTACATGGAAAATTCACAGTCTATGAACAGCAATATGACATGTTCGCCAATGGTTCCCAAACTCGGTCCACTCTAGCAACAGACCAGGTTTTAATGATACTTATTCTTGAGCACAGATGGTTAAATCAAAATGGATGAGGTACTTATTAAGTCACCTGTGCTCAAGCATGGATAGCCTGAAAACCAGGACTGTTAGGGTGACATGAGGACTGAGTTTGGGAACCTCTGTTGTTTAACCCTTTACAATTGACTGCAAAATGTGAAACCATGCATCTTTATTTTAGTCCCTAATAATTTGGGTACTTGTGTACTTTACAGACTCATTGTAGAGAGAACCTAATGAATGTTTTAAATGGTACTTGTGTACTTTATGAAAACAAGTACCGAAAGTTGTCCCCACCTAAAGAAGAAGGATGTCCCCTCGCGGGCTCGCTACGCTCACCACAAGGTTATTTTCCCCCTCTATGTCCACTTGGATGGTAGGGAATGATGCTGGACACTGGCTGATGACGTCAGGGTCCTCTCCGTGAAGTGGATTTAGACATTACCATGATTGATAATAGTAATGACTGTAGGACACTTGGGTTCTCTTCAGTGAGTCTGTATAGTACACAAGTACCATAATTTGTTATTTCACTGATGACTGAATTAAACTGCATGAAATCCTGGCAGCAGTATCATAATAAATATATATGTTTTATATTTTGTAGAATAATTTAATCATAATTTATGGTTTAGTGGTCATTATTATTGACATCACTGGAGGAAGGGGACATGTGTTACTGTAGCTGCTATAACGTAATTTTCAGGTGACTCATAGAAGGGCTTTTCACCTCTAATTGAATATGGCCCATACAAATAGGCTTCTTGGGGGTCTGCAAGGTTGGGCGAGGTGTTTTAGGGATTGCAGGTGCATGCATCAGGTGGCTTTTTCACCTTTTTAAAAAGTTCACTTTAGAGACATAAAAATATGCTAGCACCCATTTTCAAGTACCCAAATTTGCCAGGACTACTTATTTTCACCAAATAATACAGCTTTATGCCATTCTTCACCACTTTTACAAAGACGCTAATAGCAAGCAATTTACACAACTTAAGTACCCCAAACAGTTTTATTAGGGCTATTAGTACATATCTACATTGATTTCCTATGTTAGTGCATCTTTTTCTGGGGTACAGACTGATTTCCCATGGGCTCCCACCCCCCCACCACTTGCATGTGTCCAATCCAGCCCCCCTCCCCCCCTGTGGATGTCCGACCCTCCGGGTTTCCAATACACCCCCCCCTCCTACCCCGTGGGCAATGCGTGTCCGATCCCCCCCCCGTGGGAGTCCGCTCCGCCCTCCCTTCCCGGGTGTCAGATCCGCCGCCCCGATGAAATGTTCACGATTGTATCCAGAGTGCAACTGTGCTCGATGGTTTAGGGGTCTATTTATCAAGCAGTGAAAAGTGTGGAGAAGTGACACAGTGGAGAAGTTGCCCATAGCAACCAATCAGCTTTCAAGTAGCATTCATCAAGTACAGTCTGTAAATTAATAGGTAGGAGCTGATTGGTTGCTATGGGCAACTTCTCCACTGGTCACTTCTCCACGCTTTTCACTACTTGATAAATAGAGCAGTCACATTGCTGAAAAGCCCACTCACAGGGGCCTATTCATTAAAACATAATTATCACGTGATAATTATGGTTTGAACTCGCTGCGAGTTAAAACGCAGTTTAGGAGGCATTCATCATGCCTCATTCATCATGCCTCATTCATCATGCCTCCTCACCTAAACTATCACTTCCAAAAAACTGCTATTTCTACGAAGCCAGTTTTTCGATAGTGATAGACTTCTCTCCGCTCCTGTTCAGTTTTCACTGTCTGTCTTCAATCTTGCGCAGCTTGAAGACAGGCCGCGAAAAGAGTCCTCACCTATCTGCCCTCCCTCCAATTAACCCTGCCGGGGTCTGTCACCGCACCCCACATCCTCGTAAAAACAATGCCCCGCCTGAGACTGTACCCCCCCCATGACCTACTGCACCGAATAAGTCCTCCGCCACAGCTGCTGTGCAGGGGACCTACTCGGCAAAGATGATGCTGCTACCGCTAGAGAGCCCCCACCCCGGGCAGACTTGCTGGCTGACAGCGCTCCTACCCCTCCTGATCACACTCACAAAAAAGCCCATTGTAGGACACCCGCTGCCGCTGCCGCTGCTGTAGCCACTGCCATCACGGGAGACTTTGCCGGCCCCCGTCACGCAACTCAAACCCCGCTGACCGCCGCTGCTGTGCCCTCTTTTCCCCGGCTCACAAGAAGACTGCCCTGGGAGCCAGGAGGGAGCTGTTGCAGGTAAGGGAACGCAGCAGGGAGGGATCTGTTCAGATCCCTCTTCTGTATTGGATGCTGAACGCCACCTCAGAGTGGCGAATAGCATCTCTGTCAAGTTCCGAGAAAAAAAGCTTTTTTCGGAACTTGATGAATTTCATAATTTCCACATCCACATATAGTACTATAGTATGGGGGCTATATAGTACTATAGTATGGGGTCTGTGGAAATTATCGATGCACAATTGTAGCCAGGAGATATCTGTGATATCTCCTGCGTTACATGTTTGATGAATGGGGCTGACACATAATTTCCACAAAAATAGGTGAAAATTAAGTGATGATGAATAGGCCCACAGTGATGAAGTTATCTATTTTCTATTTAGCGCAGATCCTGCTTGTGGAAAGCGCAGGGTGCGCGGTAAATAGGTGAGTAACCTGGGCAGGGATTATATCATGGCTACGGGGAGTCTATATACACTGAAGTGCCAAAAGTCATGGGATAGGTGCCTAGTATCGTGTAGGACCCCCTCTAGGCTGGCAGGTGTGCAGCAACTCGACATGGCATCGATTCCATAAGACCTTTGGAGGGATGTTGACCCATTCTGTCTGTATAGCTTCCCACAACTCCCTGATATTTGTAGGTGCAGGATCTTGTGTGCGAATGGATCTCTCCACCACGTCCCAAAAATGCTCGATTGGGTTCATGTCAGGTGAACGTGGTGGCCCTACCATTCATCGGAACACTCCAGAATGCTCCTTAAAACAGTTCTGGATAACTTGGGACCGATGACATGGTGCATTATCCTGCTGGAATATTCCATCGTTGTGGGGTACATGAAGGGCTGCAAATGGGCATCAAGCAATGCAACGTAGCAGTTACCAGTCAATTACATATTCAGGTGGATCAATGGACGCAACCCATGCCACGTGAACACACTCCACACCATTATGGAACCACCACCAGCCTTCACGGTGCCTTGTAGACAACTGGAATCCATGTCCTCATGGGTTCTGCGCCACCCTACCATCAGCCCAAAACGATTTGAATAGTGACTCATCGGACCAAGCCACATGTTGCCAGTCCTCCAGGGTTCAAATAGCGACGTCACTATCCCAGGTGAGGCGCTGTGTCTGGTGTGTTAACAGGGGCACTTCTGGGGTTTCTTCTGCTATCATATCCTATGGAAGCTAATATTAGCAACTGCGGTGCATGCGTTCTAGCAGAATAGCGATCCTTACTGAATCAGGACCAGAATGTATAACAATACTATGAATTAATGGAACATATTTATTATGAAGCTGTCGTGCTCTGGCCAATAAGAACACTCCAGTTAATTTCAATTACAGTGTAAGAAAGTGACCTGTCAGTAGCATCAGGCTCCCTATAGGGTGAGATTTATCAAACTTTCTAAAGAGATGATGTGAAGAAGTTTCCCAAGGCAACCAATTAGATATTATATTAATATTAAACTAATATTTACGATAGAAATTATTTAGAAGCAGATGGTGGAGGTCGTCTGGTCCAGCTACCACCTGCTCTCCCCCGGGGCTCCTCACATCTCAGGTACTACCTGGTGGTGTCCTAATGACATCACATTGTCTCAGTGATGTCACTGGTGACCAGGAACTGGCTGTCAGGACCGTATGGGTGACAGGTGCACCTTACAGATCATTCACCGCGACACCGGGATAAGAGAATTACACCTCATTGTGCTTACACCAGAAGTATCATTATCCAAGTATATTATTTCCCCACCTCATCAAAATAAATGATGACATTTAAATTGTTACAAATTTTTTTTAATATAAAAACAAAATAAATTTAAGATGAAATAAACTAACATTTTTAAATCAATTTGTTATATATTAATTAGGTGGCGGGTCCTTGTTGCGCTTTAAGACCTGTAATATTGATGTGGAACTTCATGCTCCTGTCTATTTAGAAAGGATGTAGTTGACATCCCGGCTGTTGGGATGCCAGCGGTCAGAATGCCAGCGCCGAAATCCCGACGCAAGCCAGAATCCCGGCACTAGCATCCCGACCGCCACTATCCCGATGGTAAGTAGTGGGGTTAGGTGGAGGGTAAGGGATAGGCACTAGAGGGAGGGTTAGGCTGCAGGGGTGGGAGGAGGTTAGATTTAGGTGGTGGGGAGGGAGTGTTAAGTTCAAGGGTAGGGGTTGGGTTAGGGTACTTACCGGCAGGTGTCGGCATCCTAACTCTGCCTGGATGCTGGCGTCAGTACCTAACCTATTTAGAAGGTTAAAAGTGTTATGATACATTCCGGAGCTTCGTCCCGATGGGTAAAGCCACCTTCAGGTGGCGTTACCAAATAAAAGCTTATGGACAGAAGGAAGCCATGCCAATAGACACCATGCGCAGAAGGACGCCAGAAGGACTTCTGGGTGTACGACCCAGCACTCGCGCCGATATCAGGGCCATGCACGGTGCGATATAGCAGGCAAATCGCACCAATCAGTCGGATCACCTGCTATATCGCCCCATGTATGGGGGCCTTAAAGGAACAACTTGCAGCAGTGGTTTGTAACAGGATGTAGTCGGCATCCGGGATTTCATACACAACCCGTTTGCAACAATGGATGTAACATCTCTTTACACAGTGATTACACATAGAGATGGTGTGGAAGCAGTTAAAGACGCCCTGCGTATGAGTGAGTTTGTGGGGCCACCAGTGGAATTCATCTGTGATTTGACTATGTTTGTGTTGGTTAATAACCATTTTCGGTATGGACAGGCATACTATGTGCAGAATGCTGGAACCGCGATGGGTTCGAATTTGGCGCCACTGTATTTTTATAGTGAAATATGAGGCTACGCATATTTTTCCCATGTACGGTGCCAGCATTCTGCACTATTTTAGATTTATAGATGATATTTTGTTGCTGTTGGCAGGGTACGAAGGAAGATTTTTTGTCAATGGTATCTACCATTAATGGATTAGATAGCCCTATCAGATTTGCATTCCTGCTGACCAGATCGAATTTTTAGATGTGACCATTTTTTTGCGTTGGCAACACCCTATTTCATAAGAGCACAAATGGAAACACTACTCTGTCAGCTTCAAGTCTTCAAGTTTTTTGAAGGATGGGTTTCCCACCTCTCAGTTTGTACGAGTTCCGAGGAACAATTCAGAAACGCAATTGAAAGAAATGTCAACAAGGTCCCTTGAAAGGTGCTCTACGCAGCGTGTGATTGATAGAAGTTTACAGAAAGCACGCCACATTTGGAAGAATCCACAGAACATTAGAAACGAGAGCTTAGACGAGAGGATGGTAGTTACCACCCAATTTGACACAGCAACGTCCGCATTTTCAAAAGCAGTGCGTAAGAACTGGCCGATTGTGGGCACTGATGAAGCCTGCAAAAAAGTTCATAGAAAGCCATTGCTCTCTTTTAGAAGAGGACTGAATGTATCTGCATGTGAAATGCTACGTTACAGTGGCAGCGGCTGTAACACTGTAACGTAGCATTTAGCATGCAGATACACCCGCAGACGCACAGAGAACATAGACATGCTGCATATAAGTTTAATCAGCAGAAGCTGCTTGTGCTATTTATTCACATCGCTGGGTGAATAAGATGCATTTGAAGGTAAAAATACGCACAAAAAGACGCTCGTCGCTACTGGCATGGCGCGACTAGAAGGGCTGTTTAACGCGCCAGGAGTCTAGATGTATGTGGACTCATCTGTAGGGTGTACCACCTGTTAACAAGTAAAGAATTTGCACACTCGCACACTGGTGAATTGATACAGATTTAACATAAATTGCCATGTACATCAAGTTTTGTGATTTATTTTTTAAAATGCCCATGGGGCTTATACTACATCGGAATGACGTCAAGACTGAAAGAAAGAATGGTGTCATGCCTTCAGCATAGGGTTTGTTATGTTGCACTAATTCACATTAGCAGCCCCACCTAGTGGACAGGACAGCAGCAGTTTAAATCTGATCCATTTTGTCCTTCTTAACATTCCATAGCAGTCTAGCAATGCATTCTGGGCTAAAGGAGCTGTAAGCAGCCATTTTCCTTTTCACATGGTACCAGACAGTCAACATTACATATGCTCAACCTGGTACAGCATCCAATGTTTTACCACATCACTTGTCATTACTTATCATCACTCATCACATCACTTATCATCACTCATCATGCACATATGCGCACACATGTGCACACTTGTTTATACGCATCGATCTGTGTACATCCACACAAGTTCCGTTATCGAATAATAAACTCGATTCTTCAGATTACATCTGACTGGATTATTGGTAGAGTATTGGTTCTGCTGGCTGCTCCAAATTTGTTAGACACTTAGTGCGGGGCAGTACAAATGGTGAATCACAGAACATCAATACACCAGGCCTTATCTCCTGGGGCAAGCGACAAAACGGTGGCGTGTCGCTTTTTGGATCATGTACATCAGGTTTCTATGTTAAAATGTATGGTTATTGACCACATTCCTGATCCCCTAAGGGGACGATCTCCCCAAGGGGTTGAATGAAAATAAGTGCTTTTTATGAGACGGTTGTGCCAAGAATTGAATAGACATTCCTTATTGATTTTTTTTTTTTTTAATTTCATTTAATCTATTTAATTTGATTCGATTTGATTATTTTTATTACTAGTATAAGTAGGTTAAAGTTTTCTTTATAGTTAGAATATCATGACAGAATTGTTGGTTAGATTAGGTACAGGTCATTGATTCAGAGAGGCATTGGTGGTGGTGTTTGTAGGTGGGGAACTGTATTTGTGATTTCCGCGGGGGAAATGGAAGTGACATTCTTGCCCGGTTGCCACCTGGATTAATAGAATATTATATGGGGCATTAAGCCCTTTTGTGCCTTATGAAACTGCCAACAGCCGGTCTTGCGATCTGAGCTGGAATGCGGAAGTAGATGTAACGGTGCCCTGCTTTGTTGATGCTCTCTTGTTGCTAGGCATGAGCGTGTGGCTATGCTGTAGACTGAGAATATGTTGTTGATGGGTGTCTGCATCCCGCATATGGAACCCGGAAGCGACGTCATTGCGTGTCAGTGACGGGCAATACAGAGGGACATGGCACACAAGTTTCCAGGTTTGTCGGCGATTTAGGATTAGTTTGTCCCAACGTATTTCGGCATTGGGTTAGTTTTTAATGATGTATGATTCTGTTGGGAGCGGTTGTACTAGATGCCTGGAGGTTTTGAAAATTGTCATAGAGATGTCGGAACCATCGACTTATCTATTGTATTTTCTATTTGAATTGCACTGATGTGATATGGATGTATACTGCTTGCTGGTCTCAGTGGACATGCTGTATATATATGTATAGAAATAAGGACTCACGTCAGGCAGGTACTCGGTAAAGCAGTGTCTTTAGTGGCAGCAGGCAATGCATTTTAGCACACATAAGCTTAGGCCTGGACACACAGGCACATAACATAAATAAACAGGTGAAAGTAAATGTCCCAGCACTCCCACTGCTTAATGGTGAGTCTGCTGCAATGGCCTGCAGCCACAATCTGCCATGCTCTTCTAGCACAGCCAATCTCATCAGTGGCGCTAAAGAAACTTCGCCCTACTAAACTGGCCGCTAGCTGGCGTCAGTACCCAGAGCACTGGGTGTATGAGAGTTTTAAACTCTTTCTGTCTATGTGATGAGCTGCAGCTGGGCCTGTGCAACTGTGAAAACCCGGGGTTCCACACCTCCACTGCCACTGCAGAATGCACAGATCCACTCTCGCCTCCCTGGGAGGGAGTTGATCCCACAGGAATGTGGGTAATTCAGGTGAGAGACAACCCCTCTCACCACAATATATATTGTGATAACTTGGGGTAATTTAGCTCAGTAGAGAGGTCAGTGTTGCAGTGGCTAGTTGCATAATAAGGATCCACATGCAGCTTTTCAGGTTTAAATGAAAATAAATGGAGCTTTACTGTTATCATTAGGGAACAAAATAACAAACAACCAGGACCCACATCCAGGGCACTACCTCACTTCTAGAACCCTGACTATAATAGGCAGCTAGTCTGCAAACATAACAGTCTATCAAAAGTCTCAATCCTGTCTCTCACAGGTATAGATACGGTCTCCTGGCCTTCACACAAAATCTCTCTTGTGGTCCTTCCTGCCTGCAGTTTGGCTGCTACGGCATCACACAAACACAGACAGAGTTTTGTGGTCCTCAGTGCTTGACTGCAGGTCTGGACACCAGCCAACCCTGGCCGTCAGTGTCCTCTCCAGGCTCACTGGGCTCTATTGCTGCCACGGTCCCACTTCGACTGTCTCCTCTGGCAACCTGGTCTAGGGTTGGCCAACGACTATTGATGTTTTAAAACCATCGATGATGGCTGGCCAATGGCAACTAGTTTTGCCATCAGTGGCAGAGAACCATCGATGGATGACTGGGAGCCGATGATTTTTTTTTCTCTTTAAAGGACGGAGCTAAGCCACGCTTTCATTTTTGATTGGGCTGTGGCACGGCATCCCTCAGCGGTGTTGACCATCGAGGGGGTGCAAGCCATCGATGGTTCACCATAGATGGTTTGTGTGTCATCGATGGTAACCACTGATGGTCCCATCAAAGGTAACCATCGATTGACACCCCACCAATGGCCATCCCTAGACTGGCCTGCCTCCTCATTAGCCCTCACCTGGGTTCTATTCACAATGCAGATCTTAGGTTTGGTCACCCTTCTTATACCTACCCTGTGTGGGCGGGTTCCTTCAGCTCCACACAGAATCACTCACTATTGCCACATATATATATATATGTGTGTGTGTGCACAGGATTGGACTTGGATGCCGGGGAGTTGGGGAGATCCCCAGTGGGCCCAAATGATTTGTAGCCATGCCATCTATCACGGGAGGGTGGGGCCTATGGCAACAGGGCGCAGGGTGCAGCGCAGCTGCTTGCCAGACAGCCATCAACTGTGTTGACTGACCTGACAGCGGCTGAAGGTGGCGAGCGCGGCAATCGGGCCCAGCAGCTAATGGCTCACTGCACTACTGGGTAAATCTCATAATACTTTACAAAGGGGTCAGAGGAGCATGTGCTGAGCTCTGATTGGAGGAGCCCATCACATGCTCCTCTGACCTGTGAAGATTAGAAGCAGCTCTGCCGGCTGACTGAGGTTGTGGCCTCCTGTAAGTACATGCAGGGAGGGACTGGAGGCTCCTCTCTTCTCTGCTACCAACAGGTCAGGTAAATCTGGGGCAATCACTAATGTGTGTTTGTTTTTCTGTGGGGGCCAAATTGTCTTTTTTTTCCCCGTGGTGGCTAATGTTTTTTTTTTTTCTGTGGGACCAAAGTGATTAGTTTTGTTTTTCTGTGGGGGCCAATGTATTTTTTATTATTTTCTATCTGTGGGAGCTAATGTGTTTATTTTTTTTCTGTTAGGACCAATGTCTGTTTCTATCTATGGGGGACAGCAAGATTTATTTTTGTATTGTGGGGGCCAATTTGTTTAATTTTTTTTTACTATGGTAGCCAATGTGTTTTATTTAACTCGTGGGGGCCAATGTGAGTGTCTTTTTTCCTGTGGTGGGGGCCAATGTGTGTTTTAATGGCTGGCTACTCCTCTTTGGTCAAATGGAAACACCCTTTTCAGCATTCCCCTGGTGGGCCCCCCATGCCACAGTCGAACCCCGTATACGTATGTTTTATATATACATGGAGTGAGAGAGTGAGTATCTACAGTATGTAATGTGTATATATATATATATATATATATATATAGTATCTGACCCAGAGTTCGCCAGGTCACCTCGGATGCCCGCTGCTCTTCCCCCCTCTGCCCTATCCTGTTCTCTCCCCCACTCTGTTTTCGATACAGAGAGGTCCCAGCCCAGATCTATCCCCCTCCCAGATCTGTTGAGACTATATATATATATACACTACCGTTCAAAAGTTTGGGGTCACCCAGACAATTTTGTGTTTTACATGAAAACTGACTTTTATTTATCAAATGAGTTGCAAAATGAATAGAACATATAGTGAAGACATTGGTAAGGTTAGAAATAATGATTTTTATTTGAAATAATAATTTTGTCCTTCAAACTTTGCTTTCGTCAAAGAATGCTCCTTTTGCAGCAATTACAGCATTGCAGACCTTTGGCATTCTAGCTGTTAATTTGTTGAGGTAATCTGAAGAAATGTCACCCCACGCTTCCTGAAGCACCTCCCACAATTTGGATTGGCTTGATGGGCACTTCTTGCGTACCATACGGTCAAGCTGCTCCCACAACAGCTCAATGGGGTTGAAATCTGGTGACTGCGCTGGCCACTCCATTACAGACAGAATACCAGCTGCCTGCCTAAATAGTTCTTGCATAATTTGGAGGTGTGCTTTAGGTCATTGTCCTGTTGGAGGAGGAAATTGGCTCCAATCAAGCGCTGTCCACAGGGTATGGCATGGCAAAATGGAGTGATAGCCTTCCTTATTCAAAATCCCTTTTACCTTGTACAAATCTTCCACTTTATCAGCAACAAAGCAGCCCCAGACCATCACATTACCTCCACCATGCTTGATAGATGGCGTCAGGCACTCTTCCAGCATCTTTTCACTTGTTCTGCGTCTCACAAATGTTCTTCTGTGTTATCCAAACACCTCAAACTTCGATTCGTCTGTCCATAACACTTTTTTCCAATCTTCCTCTGTCCAATTGCCCATATTAATCTTTTCCTTTTATTGGCCAGTCTCAGATATGGCTTTTTCTTTGCCACTCTGCCTAGAAGGCCAGCATCCCAGAGTCGCCTCTTCACTGTAGACGTTGACACTTGCGCATTGCGGGTACCATTTAATGAAGTTGCCAGTTGAGGACTTGTGAGGTGTCTATTTCTCAAACTAGAGACTCTAATGTACTTGTCTTCTTGCACAGTTGTGCACCGGTGGCCTCCCACTTCTCTTTCTACTCTGGTTAGAGCCTGTTTGTGCTGTCCTCTGAAGGGAGTAGTACACACCGTTGTAGGAAATGTTCAGTTTCTTGGCAAGTTCTTGGATGGAATAGCCTTCATTTCTAAGAACAAGAATAGACTGTCGAGTTTCACATGAAAGTTCTCTTTTTCTGGCCATTTGGAGAGTATAATCCACCCAGGGCAGTTTCTAGGGTCTGAGGCTCCCAGTGCGAGCAGTCAAAATGCAACCCCCCCCCTCTTCTCCCAAGAAGCAGTAATATTGTGGAGTGGGCATGGCCTCATCGTGAGTGGGTGTGGTATCACAGTAAGGGAGCGTGATCTCGAAAGACCACAGAATGTCAGCCACTGTGACTACTGAGTACAGGGGTGTCTAACCTGTCAGAGGCAAAGCGCTTAAAAATATATGCAGCTAAATCAAAGACAGACAGCATGCGCGCACTCAAAAAATGGGGTGTGGCCTAGCTGTCACAAGCCCACACAGCATTTCTGTGTGCATGCCTTTGGTGTGACATTTGCAGAAGTATGACCTTGTATCACACCCGTTTTTAGTCACGTTGGGAGCGAGCCCAGCACATTGAAGATACAAGCCAGATCCACATAAAATATACTGTAATAAGCCAGGTCCACATAAAATACACTGTAATAAGCCAGATCCACATAAAATACACTGCAACAAACCACTTCCACATAAAATATATTGGAAAAGCCAGAGGCACATAAACTACGTTTTAAAACCACATCCACCTCAAATACATTATTACATCCAGAACCACATAAAACACATTGAAAAAACAAGATTCACATAATACACACTTCATTCCAGCCCCCTCCCTTACCATTCCAGCCCCCTCCCTTACCATTCCAGCCCCTCCCTTACCATTCCATCCCGACAGGTCTTAGGCTTCCCCCCCACTGGCTCTCAGGCAAAAGTGCCCATTATGCAGTGCCCCCTATAGTTGTCACCATATGCAGTGCCCCCTGTATTTATGCCCCTTATGCAGTGCCCACAGTGGTAGTGCAACTTATGCAGAGCCCACAGTAGTGGTGCCCTTTACGCAGTGCACCCAGTAGTAGTGCCCCCAGGAGTGGTGCCCCCTATGCCATGCCACCATTAGTAGTGCCCCCTGTAGTCATACCCCCATCAGTAATGCCCCCAATAGTAATGGTCCCTGTTGTAGTGCCCCAGTAGTAGTGTCCCCAGTTGTATTGCCCCCAATAGTAATGCCCCCTGTAGTAGTGTCCCCAGTATTAATGCCCCTGTATTAGTGCCCCCAATAGTAATGCTCCCTTTGTAGTAGTGCCCCAAGTAGTAGTGCCCCCAGTAGTAGTGCCCCTAGGCCCTGAGTAATGCCCCCAGTAGTGGTGCCTCCTAAACAATGCCCCCAGTAGAAGTGCCCCCCTAGTAATGTCCCCAGTAGTAGTGCCCGGGTGCCCCTAGTAGTGGTGTCTCCCCCAGCAGAAGTGTCCCCAGAGTAATGTCCCTAGCAGTAGTGCCCAGGTGCCCCCAGTGGCAGTGTCTCTCCCAGCAGAAGTGCCCCCAGAGTAATGTCCCCAGTAGTAGTGCCCGGGTGCCCCAGTGGTAGTGCGTCCCCCAGTAGAAGTGCCCCCCTTATAATGTCCCTACTAGTAGTGCCCGGGTGCCCCCAGTGGTAGTGCCTCCCCCAGCAGACGTGTCCCCCTTATAATGTCCCTAGTAGTAGTGCCCAGGTGCCCCCAGTAGTAGTGTCTCCCCCATTAGAAGTGCCCGTCTTGTAATGTCCCTAGTAGCTGTGCCCAGGTACCCCCAGTAGTGGTGTCTCCCCCAGTAGAAGTGCCCCCAGAGTAATGTCCCTAGTAGCTGTGCCCGGGTGCCCCCAGTAGTGGTGGCTCCCCCAGCAGAAGTGCCCCCAGAGTAATGTCCCTAGTAGTAGTGCCCGGGTGCCCCCAGTGGTAGTGCCTCCCCCAGCAGACGTGCCCCCCTTATAATGTCCCTAGTAGTAGTGCCTGGGTGCCCCCAGTAGTAGTGTCTCCCCCATTAGAAGTGCCCCCCTTGTAATGGCCCTAGTAGTAGTGCCCGGGTGCCCCCAGTAATGGTGTCTCCCCCAGTAGAAGTGCCCCCCTTGTAATGTCCCTAGTACCTTGCCTGGGTGCCCCCAGTAGTGATGGCTCCCCCAGCAGAAGTGTCCCCAGAGTAATGTCCCTAGTAGTAGCGCCCGGGTGCCCCCAGTGGTAGTGCCTACCCCAGCAGACGTGCCCCCCCCAAGTATTGTCCCTAGTAAAAGCTGCCTGCACAAAAAAAACAAAACACTAATACTTACCTTCAGCCCCGCTCCGGCGTCCGCTCCCCTCGCCTGCTCCTCTGCACTATGGGAAAGACGTCA
Organism: Taudactylus pleione; assembly: GCA_031769625.1. Lineage (NCBI taxonomy): Eukaryota > Metazoa > Chordata > Amphibia > Anura > Myobatrachidae > Taudactylus > Taudactylus pleione. Next base: position 176,879 of record JAUIMM010000952.1, read on the forward strand.
TGACGTCCTCCCATAGTGCACACTGGGGGAGCTGCTCTGCCGGGCGCCCGCTGGTAACTGAATCTCAGCGGGTACCCGGCAGTTCACAAGCTGTTTCTGCAGCAGGGGTCGGAGGCGGTGCGCTCCGTGAGATTGCACGGGTCGCCTGCCCCTACAAACGGCCCTGAATCCACCCCACAAATCTGATGCTCCAAATACTCAACTAGCTCAAAGGAAGACCAGTTTTATAGCTTCTCTAATGAGCAAACCCATTTCAGCTGTGCTAAAATAATTGCACAAGGGTTTTTAAGTGTTTTCTAATCATCCATTAGTCTTCTAACGCGCTTAGCAAACACAATGTACCATTAGAACACTGGAGTGATGGTTGTTGGAAATGGGCCTATATACACCTATGTAGATATTCATTTAAAAAACAGAAGTTTGCAGCTAGTATAGTCATTTACCACATTAACAATATATAGAGTGCAGGGACAGATTTGCCGCTAGGCAACCTAAGCGGCCACCTAGGGACCGGCTGGTCCCAAGGGGCCCGTGACCAGGCCCCCCAAACACTGTCCCTGGGGAGAACCTGCCGCGCTGTTTGGGACCTGCTGCTACTAGCACCGACCGGGAGACATGACAGTCACACATACCGGTAATGTAGTAGCAGCACATCGGAGGCCTGGCTGCTACTAAGCTGGGGGAGAAGGAGGCAGAGTTGAGGCCGGGGCTGGCCGGCCCTATCATTCTAAGCAGGAAGGGGCGGGCTCGTGGATGCAGCTGCTGCTGAATGGAGTGCCACAGTGAGGAGGATGACGCAGCGCCCACGGCGCAGACAGTCAGTAACAGTAATTCACTGTCACTCCCCCGCTGTGCCGCTGTTAAGGCTGGAGCTACAGTACTTGAAGAGGAGAGCCATGCAGGTCCACGGGCGCGGTGCAAATGGAGGTCATAGGCAGGTAAATTTGCTGGGGCTGGTGGGGAGGGGAGAAATGTGCTGTACTGTGAAGGGACGGGGGTCTATGCTGGGAGGGGGTCTGTGAGGGGAGGGGGGACCTGTGCCATCAGGGTAGAGGTTCTATGGTTGATGAGATGGGTCTGTAAGGGGAGGGGGTTTCTGTACTGTGAGGGGAGAGGAGACGGGGGGAGGGTCTGTGCCGTGATGGGGTCTATGGCTGCTGAGAGGGGTCTGTGAGGGAAGGGGGTGTCTGTACTTTGAGGGGAGAGGAGTCAGTGAGGGAGGGTGGGTCTGTGCTGTGATGGCAGGGGGGACCTGTGGTGTGAGGGGAGAGGGTCTATGGCTGCTGAGAGGGGTCCGTGAGGGGAGGGGGTGCCTGTATTGGGAGGGGAGAGAGACTGGGAGGAGGGTCTGTGCGTGATGGGGTCTATGGCTGTTGAGAGGGGTCTGTGAGGGGAGGGGGTGTCTCTACTGTCAGGGGAGAGGAGTGTGTGGGGGAGGGGGGTCTGTGCTGTGAGGGGAGAGGGATGGGAATGATGGGTGCTATGTAAGAGGGCAGTATATAGTGCTGTCAGGTGGGCAGTGAAGGGGCCAGGATTTCAGTGTGACTATAACAACCAGAAGCTGTGTGCATACACACATTTATTTATGAAAGGAATATACATATATATATATATTGCTAGCGGCATTAGCTGTGCCACTCTCTACCCCTCACAGTGCTAACTCCCATGTGCCTGCTGGTGCTGCCATATCAAAAGCGTTAAACTTTACCTGGCAGTGGCTGAGGAGACATGATGGGTGAAGCCTGTGTGGGTTGCTACAAGTACAAGTACTGGTTAGTGTGTTTGGTGGAGCCGGGAAGGCAGCTGGACTCCCTGAAACTGTGGGAAGGTGTAGCCGAACGTCAGAGAGGATTAATACACTGAAGGGAGGAGAGCAACTACTGGCTTAAAGACGACTGAGTGAAGAGTCAGGGTAGCGTCAAAAGCCCACTAATAGGAAGACGCGGTAGCTGATGATGTCATTTTTCAAAAGAGCATCAGGAATAGCATTCCAGCTGAAATATATATAATATATATATATATATATATATAACTCATTTCATACATATTTAAGTTACATTATGTATAATACACAGCAAGCTACATATACATATTTAAAACAGAATGATATATACATATATATAAGTATATATGTTAGATAGAAAGAAAGAGGGGGCGCTCAGTGCCAGATTAATGTCCACATGGGCCTGGAGCTGATATTTATGAAGGGCCTATTGCAGAGGTTCCCAAACTTTTTTTGAATCACGACGCCCTAGAGTATCAGCATTGTTTTCACGGCACCCCTAAACCAAACATTTGTTATTGAGATATCCTGAAAAAATGTAGTGAAGTAGTGAAGTGAAGTAAATTGTGCTGACCGGTCCTTAGGCACAGTTATGTGGTTGTGAACAGGTTTGAGCTTTTGTTTGTCCACATATTTACATTACATTGACCATAAATAATTTGATTTGGTGTGAACCACCAACCTGAGGCACCCCTGCAAGTGTCCCGAGGCACCCCAGGTGCCACAGCACACAGTTTGGGAACCACTGGCCTATTGTGTGCCGCTGCAGGGGGTGTGACAGTCGCTGCGATGGTGTAACTAGAGATGTGAGGGCGTGAGCTGCGAGGTGTGGTCTGCACAGGGGGTGTGGCCAGTGCCATGGGTGTGGCTATAGTGGAGCAATTACAAGAAAAAGTTGCGCTCTGTGTGAAATGGTATGACCTCTATTGTCTGTCTTTCATTAAGTGCTAGAATAGTTTAAATAAAAGAAAAAAAAAATCTAAATTGTTCACTGATCATTGTCATATTTCTGTAAGTGTTCATCCCACATCCCTAGTCACTGCTGTAAATTAATAAATGAACGGCCTTCTTTAGCTGTTCCTTTTTAAAAAATAAATATCTTCAATGGTAATACTGGACTAGGGCAGTAAGGGCTACCTTACTGTACAGCTGTGTATGCATGAGTTTGTTTGGGCATTAAGTTTTTTTGTTAATTAAAAAAAAATAAAGTTTAAAATAAAAAAAAATATTTAAAATGATAAAAAAAACTCAGAAGTCTTTACATATAAAAAATATATCTTTTTTGTTTGTTTGTTTTTTAAAATGTAATCTGTTATTGCCATCCTGAGATAGTGCTAATAGAACAGGTAGGACGAGGACGGGATGTACTAAAGGGGAAAATGCGGTAAAACCCTGAAAATGCAGTTTTTGGGGGTTTTACCGCATTCCCCATATGTACAAAGCACCAATGGGTAATGCCATCTTCAGGTGGAGTTACCCAATAGAAGCCTATCGGCTTCTTATCGGTACGCTCCCCCTTGGGAGGGATCCGATCGGATGCACACATATTAGCGTTCCCACTAGGCTGTTTTAGCGGGGCGTGGCGCCCTGCCCTCTTTCTGGAAGGCAAAAAGCGCCCTGCCCTCCAGAAGGAGGGCAAAAAGCGCCCTGCCCTAACAGCCTGCAGGAACTGTCTTCACCCGCGGGTCGCAGCGTCCCGCGGGTGAAGAAATGTGCGGTGACCCGGTCACCGCCAGAGAATAGATGCGCCCGGCATCTATTCTCCCTGTCTGCAGGGCTTGGGGGCTGCCCGGCGTGTCCGTAAGTGCCGGGCACGCCCCCAAGAGTGACGTAAAGGGGACGCGTCTTATAGACACGCCCCCTTGTCGATGACCACGCCCCCTGCTCGGACACGAACGTGCCCTCTCTAGCTCCGGCGCCCTGCCTCGCGCCGGAGCTAGAGTGAACACTACATATACAGAGTGACTGTGCAGTATAGCTTGGAGTCGAAGGAGCTGTGAGACAGAACTGCTCAGCACAGTGCAAACTGGACGGACCAGCAGAGGGGATGGGATGGTGAGCACAAGGGGGGGGGGGGGGGAATCTTAGGGATCTTCATAAACCAAATTTCTGGGGCCCCTATACACCTTAATCCAGGGCCTGTCGCTCTTCCTGTTTGTGCTGACACTGTCCCTTTGGGAACGATGGGGTGGGTGTGACATCACACATGTGCAGAGGTGGTACTCTATACAACGCAAGGAGGGCTTCTGAAGTCTTCCAAATCGCTCGCCGCTCCTTGCACTCCCAGCTCTGGGTCCAAGTCAAGAATCGGTCCCCTTATGTGCACCTCAAGCTCCTGTACCCTCTTAATTTACCACTTGCGGTTAAGATGCCAGTGGACGGGATGTATACCAAAGCTGGAATCCTAACTCCCGTCAGGAAGCCGATGCTGTGATCCCAAAGGGATCAAGATACCAACGTCAGCATACCGAACACCGGCATCCCGGAGGTAAGTATACGGGTAAGGGTTAGCCCAGTGTTGGGGGGGATAGGGACCTCCCAGGGAGGATTAGGCTGCGGGGAGGGGGGTTTAGGGTTAGGTACCACCAGGGGGAGGTTACGGTTAGGCACCAACCCGGGAGGGTTTGGTTTAGGGTGTGGGAAGGGGGGTTAGGGTTAGGCACCACCCGGGGGAGGTTAGGCACCGCCAGGGTAGGGTTAGAGGAAGAAAGGGGGAGGGGTACGGTACTTATATTGGGATGCTGCTGTCGGTCTTCTGACCGGCGGCATCCTGTCCAGCCAGGAGCGTTGTAAGAGAGGAGGGGGCCCCTCCTCTCTCCCTGGTGGCTGGCAGCCGACTGACGCGGCTAGCCAGCCACCGGAGCCTTAGTAGACTCTGGGCACTAGAGTGTGCCCGGAAACTACTGCTCATGCGCAGAACACTGGAAAATGGCAGCGGCGGCCATTTTTCCGGTGTTCTGAGCAGCAGTGACACCCGACGCAAGACCTCGGACAGGTAAGTTTAAAAAAAATATGGGTGCAGTGTGTGCGGTGCGGGGCCCCCCTGGACACGGGGCCCGTGTGCCCCGCACACACTGCACCCATTATAGATACGCCCCTGTGTCCAGCGGTATATCATACAGGTCCTGTGTGTGTATGTATGTGTATATATATGTGTGTGTGTGTGTGTGTATATATGTATATATAATATATATATATATATACACACACTGTACATACATGCATATATATACACACATATATATATATATATATATATATACTATAAACACATATTTACACTTACATATATACACATTTACATACATATATATTATATACACATTACAATATATCTATCTATCTATATATATATACTAGTATAAACACATATTTACACTTACATATATACACATTTACATACATATATATTATATACACATTACAATATATCTATCTATATATATATATATATATATATATATATATATACACAGTATATATAGATAGATAGATAGATAGATAGATAGATAGATAGATAGATAGATAGATAGACAGACAGACACAGACATTACACCCACCTCTGGTTAACAGCTCAGTTGCCAAGGAGGGGTGAGGGGTCAATGGCTGGGCTTTAGAAAACCCCGGGGCACAGTTTTTAGCATCCCGATATACAGATGAAGGGGCGGCGCTTAACACGATTTGGGGGCGGGGCTTAGCGAGATTCGGGGGCGGAGCTTAGCACAACTCATATTGCACTGTCGGCCTGCCCGGAGGCGGAGTTTCGGACAGTCTGGGGGCGGAGCTATGAGCAGGCCCGAGGATAACCGGGGATTCGGGCAATGGGGCCGGGGGTGGAAGGAATGGGAGATAATCCTGCAGAATGGACGGGGCTTTGGAACGCTGTAGTGGACTGGTGACAGGAAAAGTTTTTTTTCCTGTCAAAACAGCAAGCACTGCAGTAGGTCCTGTGGGCCTATTTTCATGGGGTGGCCTGGAGCTGCAGCTCCACCCGCCCCATTGTTAATCCGGCCCTGGGGGCGCTCCATATTGTAAAACAGCTTGGCCACTGGGTACCCACGTTATGGCATTGTTAAATTACTCCACCATCCAGGCTGAAGAGTCCAATAATGAAAATATAGTGCTATGGATTGTTTGAAGGAGGGGGGCCCCAAACTGGTATCTTGCCTAGGGTCCCCTGAGATCTAAATCCGGCTCTGATAGACTGTATTTCTGATTAATTTTATGTTATCTTCATTGAAGAAAACAGTGCTTTTCTTTCAAAAATAAGGACATTTCTAAGTGACCCCAAACTTTTGAACGGCAGTATAAATATATATATATATATATATATATATATATATATATATATGTAGAGAGAGTAGGTGGCACTGCTGGTCAGCGTAAATTTGATTTATAATGCCATAGTTTCAGGGCTTTGCGCCCCTTTGTCAAGGTTACATAAAAAATAATAAACGTGAGTTCTTACCTTCAATAGTTCACCCTTGTGTGTGTGTGTTGCTTGTGGGGACTCGCACTTCCGCACATTGCAGGGCGCGTCCCCCACCGATGACATATGTTGCATCCGGGCTCCCTGGCTGCCTAGGAGACCTTGATGCCACGTACATAACAGCAACTGTATCAAGATGATAATAAAATTGGCATTACAGCCACAGGAAACGGGAGTGCCGGACCGATTGGACTTCTATCTATATATATACACACATATATATACTGCAAAAAATGTCCGGCACTCCACAAAAACCTGATACTTGCCCGGGTGCCTTCCAATGGAAAAACTGCCAAACATGTATGGAAATAACAGCGGCACTCACAGGACTTGCGTAAAGAAGACTCACGACTCAGGAAGGTCAAAGTTCAACGTTTTAGTCTGGCGACTTTTATCAAGAACTACAGACAGAGGATACAGTGCATACCTTTATACCCAGTGACATCCCATAGTGACAAAGTACACCGCTCACCACGCCGCTGATGATGTCATCAACACGGGACAAGGCGCTTGCGCAATGATGTAATCGCGCACAACGTGGTTGCCATGGTAAGTAACCAGGACGACTAAATGTAAATACACAGAACAGGCTCTGCAACGAAAGCGTGCTGCAATCCCCGCCGCTTGCGCACTGGGGAGCCTGCACGCTGTCGCTGTGAAAAGGCAGACACATAGAAATACTGTGTAATGATTCCCGGTGGGGTGGCAAAGCGAGCGGTGGCATACAAATTAAACAATAATGTGAATACAGAAACAACATTATGATACATGTGGATTATGGCAACACAATTTCAATGTAATAAATTATCATATTATCGATCTTGTTACATAAGAAAGCTTGTATCATGTAATATTCGTGATAATCACAGGTAAGTGACATATATCTTAGGTAATGTTGACAATCAGAACCAACAGGTCAAACATGTTATCAAGCTCTTACGCGAATATGAGGCCAAGCAATGTATCTATAGAAATGTATGTATATAAATGATCAATATATGAACTTGTGAGGATGAAATAACCTCCACATGACCAAAACTGAACATGTGAAGCCTATGGGCTAATAAATGAGTGGTTCTGACCCAGCCAAGAACGAAAGAATGTAAAATATAAGGCTGATATGGAACAAATGGCAGGTCATATGGCTCTGACAGGTCTGCAATATAATATAGACTGGTGGATCCCAAAAGGGAACTCTGCAGTACACATTACAAATGATGAAAACACTGCCCAACTGGATGAATCTGATAAGAGTCCATCCACTGTGTGAACTAAGGAAAAGTGACGTCAAATGCAAACGGATGAACATCAGATAAGGATAACTCCATGTTACAGCACCAGGTATTCCTAGATGGTCTCCCATTCAAGTACTAGCCTGGCCTACACTGCTTAGCTTCAAAGATCAGACGGTATAAGGCATATCCAGTGTAGTATGGCTGTAGCAGAAAAATGATAAATCCAAGTGTGATCATCCTGCATATGTCTAAGACCGAGACAACAACGAATCAACACACAGCAGATGGCTCCAAACAAATCCATGCCCCCTGGCATTAAGAAGAGAACAATCAACTTGAAAATTACAAACATATAAAATAAGCAGAGCAATGATGAAACCTGAAGATGTGGGTAACAACTACCCTGTAAGTATGAGTGTAACTGCACTGTGTCGCAGTAATGTGAGGAAGACCTCAGAAAAAACAGGAAAAGGAGAGTTGTTCGTTGAGACCAAATGGTGATATGGTGTTCATTTTATGAATCCAAAATGTTTCAAGTTGTAACAGCTTTTTATCCCTATCCCTCCTCGTTTGTTGATGGGGACATGATCGATTAGTTTATATACCAGGGTAGATAATGAATGTCGGAAGTTCTTGAAGTGACGAGCCACTGGCTGGTCTATTTCCTTTCCTTCTAATGCTTGTCGAATTGCTGTGCGGTGTTGTGCCATTCTGATTCTGGCAGTGCAAGTTGTCTTTCCGATGTAAGCCAGTCCACAAGGACACCGTATCATGTACACCACACATTTGGTGGTGCACGTTAGTATATGTGTAATGGGGAAGCGTTTCCCTGAATGTGGGTGTACCACATCTGGGCCAGTTTCCATGAAGCTGCATGTCGTGCAACCAGTGCACCGATAGCATCCTGGTTTTTTGAATAAGAAATGTTGTTCAGGAATGACGGGACCATAGTTGATATCATTGTTATACAAGCCAGTCTTTCAAATTTTTCCCTCGTTTGTAGCCCAGCATAATCCTGGAGTTTTTAAAAGACTTGATGGAATTGTCGGTATTGATTAACGGCCAAAGACGTTTGGCAGTAGTGTTGATAAATTTGCTGGCAATGTTGTGTTGGTTAACAAATAACATCGTATCTGTTTTATTACTTGTTGTTTTAATCCCTTTGTCTGTCACTTCATGTACAGAAATTGCCTTGGATTTGGCTGCAGTCAGATCTTTAAGTCTGTACCCACGTTGTACAAATTTATTTATCATGCAGTCAATTTCTTGTTCAGCTCGAACTGGATCACTGGTGATTCTTAGTGCACGCAAAAACTGAGAATATGGGAAACTTCTTTTGAGCGATGTGGGGTGTTGGCTCTGTGCATGTAGTAAGGTGTTACTGTCAGTCGGTTTATGGTAAATGGAGGTCTGAAAATCGGTACCGGACCAATGGATATTTATATCCAAAAAATGCACATCGCTGTGACTTTGTTCATGAGTGAAAGTAATATATTGATGCATTGTATTGATCTTAGACATAACCGAGGTGAATTCCACTTCCGTGCCGGACCACAAAACCAATATATCGTCGATATATCGAACAAAAAAGATTAGGAATTTGTTGAATTCCGGATTGTGGAGAAAAAGTTCTTTTTCAACAAAAAACATGTAGATATTGGCAAACGAAGGTGCCACATGGGAACCCATGGCACAACCCTTCCTCTGAAGAAAAAAATTATTGTCAAAAAGAAAATAGTTATTATTCAAGGTCTGTTTCAATAGACACAGGGAAAAATCTATATTAGGGCCTTTGTAATTAGAATGTGATCTCAGAAAGGCACCCATATATTCACAACCCTCCTGTTGTGGTATACTGGTGTAAAGCGAATTGACGTCTATCGTGCACAATAATAAATCCTGTGGTAGATTATTCAGACTGTGCAATTTATCCAGATAAAAAATTTGAAAGACTGGCTTGTACACAATGATATCAACTATGGTCCCGTCATTCCTGAACAACATTTCTTATTCAAAAAACCAGGATGCTATCGGTGCACTGGTTGCACGACATGCAGCTTCATGGAAACTGGCCCAGATGTGGTACACCCACACTCAGGGAAACGCTTCCCCATTAGACATATACTAACGTGCACCACCAAATGTGTGGTGTACATGATACGGTGTCCTTGTGAACTGGCTTACATCGGAAAGACAACTTGCACTGCCAGAATCAGAATGGCACAACACCGCACAGCAATTCGACAAGCATTAGAAGGAAAGGAAATAGACCAGCCAGTGGCTCGTCACTTCAAGAACTTCCGACATTCATTATCTACCCTGGTATATAAACTAAGCGATCATGTCCCCATCAACAAACGAGGAGGGGATAGGGATAAAAAGCTGTTACAACTTGAAACATTTTGGATTCATAATATGAACACCATATCACCATTTGGTCTCAACGAACAACTCTCCTTTTCCTGTTTTTTCAGAGGTCTTCCTCACATTACTGCGACACAGTGCAGTTACACTCATACTTACAGGGTAGTTGTTACCCACATCTTCAGGTTTCATCATTGCTCTGCTTATTTAATATGTTTGTAATTTTCAAGTTGATTGTTCTCTTCTTAATGCCAGGGGGCATGGATTTGTTTGGAGCCATCTGCTGTGTGTTGATTCGTTGTTGTCTCGGTTTTAGACATATGCAGGATGATCACACTTGGATTTATCATTTTTCTGCTACAGCCATACTACACTGGATATGCCTTATACCGTCTGATCTTTGAAGCTAAGCAGTGTAGGCCAGGCTAGTACTTGAATGGGAGACCATCTAGGAATACCTGGTGCTGTAACATGGAGTTATCCTTATCTGATGTTCATCCGTTTGCATTTGACGTCACTTTTCCTTAGTTCACACAGTGGATGGACTCTTATCAGATTCATCCAGTTGGACAGTGTTTTCATCATTTGTAATGTGTACTGCAGAGTTCCCTTTTGGGATCCACCAGTCTATATTATATGGCAGACCTGTCTCAGCCATATGACCTGCCATTTGTTCCATATCAGCCTTATATTTTACATTCTTTCGTTCTTGGCTGGGTCAGAACCACTCATTTATTAGCCCATAGGCTTCACATGTTCAGTTTTGGTCATGTGGAGGTTATTTCATCCTCACAAGTTCATATATTGATCATTTATATACATACATTTCTATAGATACATCGCTTGGCCTCATATTCGCATGAAGAGCTTGAAAACATGTTTGACCTGTTGGTTCTGATTGTCAACATTACCTAAGATATATGTCACTTACCTGTGGTTATCACGAATATTACATGATACATGCTTTCTTATGTAACAAGATCGATAATATGATAATTTATTACATTGAAATAGTGTTGCCATAATCCACATGTATCATAATGTTGTTTCTGTATTCACATTATTGTTTAATTTGTATGCCACCGCTCGCTTTGCCACCCCACCGGGAATCATTACACAGTATTTCTATGTGTCTGCCTTTTCACAGCGACAGCGTGCCCGCTCCCCAGTGCGCAAGCGGCGGGGATTGCAGCACGCTTTCGTTGCAGAGCCTGTTCTGTGTATTTACATTTAGTCGTCCTGGTTACTTACCATGGCAACCACGTTGTGCGCGATTACATCATTGCGCAAGCGCCTTGTCCTGTGTTGATGACGTCATCAGCGGCGTGGTGAGCGGTGTACTTTGTCACTATGGGATGTCACTGGGTATAAAGGTATGCACTGTATCCTCTGTCTGTAGTTCTTGATAAAAGTTGCCAGACTGAAACGTTGAACTTTGACCTTCCTGAGTCGTGAGTCTTCTTTACGCAAGTCCTGTGAGTGCCGCCGTTATTTCCACACATATATATATATATATATATATATATATATAGTGTGGTATATTGAGACAAATCCCAATAGCATGATTGGACACACTAGATCACATGACCGTGCATTACTTCCCAATGACCGCACACCTCATGCCTGACCTCATGCCTGATTTAATTTTCCACTGTAATCAAAATCACAAAGCCACAGCTGTATTACTCCACAAGTGTAAACAATAACATCTCTCACAGAGACACTACTCTCAGAAAAGCAGCACATCACTGACAAAAATACACATTTTCTAACAGAATTTTTTTTAAAAAGGACTTGACATCAGTCCTCACCAAACAGGACTGGTACAATGGTGATCTATTCAAATAACCTGAACAGGACTTATCTGAACAGCCACTTCAGAATCCAGCTGAGCAAACAGCGAGCAGGCAGCCTTGTCCCTGAAGAACCACTGAGCAGTTCCTGCCACTACGCGATGCCGCCGGTCTCAATACCGACAGGGGAATCCCGACAAGGGATTTAAGATAGATTTAAGATTTCTCCGCCGTATGCTTGTCATAACATTTCATGAGTTTAATTTCCGCTTTTTCCAAGTTTAACACAAAATTCAATCCAACATCTCTGATGTAATCTCACAGACACGTCTTCCTCATCCGCCATGACGAAACGTATGAAGATCTTCCAGTCGCTGTGACCTAACAAAGACTATGGCAGTCCAACCGTAGGTTCAGACACGTCGATGTATGAGCTTCACAGTAACCAGCATAGCGTTGCCACGTCTACCTATGGGACAGAAAGACAGAGGCAGGCTCATTACTTTTCAGTCAGTCCTCGTACTGATATATTTTGTGAATAAAAGTGCTACGTCCAAATCTTTTGTCAGTTTTTAGTGAGCAATTTATTTTTAACTCTTAATATCTTTGTTTCTTCTAAACATAACATAACACCTTCATCCACTCGCCTCCTCAAATGTAGACGTGACAAAGGTTGTACACAGGAGTATATTTAATAAAATGAGAGTTTTTAGAAGTGGAGATGTTGCTCATAGCAACCAATCAGCTTCTAGCTATTATCTTCTGGAAGGTGCTAGTTAAATGTTAAGTAGAATCTGATTGGTTGCTATGGGCCGTGGCGGCCACTTTCCCGTCGTTTGCGCATGCGCAGTACAGGGAAAATAGCTGTCACGGCCATTTTCCTGGTGATCTGTGCATATACTATAGACTCTGGGCACACTCTAGTGCCCAGAGTCTATAACTCTGGTGCTGGCCACTCACAGCTCAGTGCGCTGCCGGCCACCGGGCGGAGAGGAGGGGGCCTGTGTTGGAGACTGCACACGGGCCCCCTCCTCTCTAGAAACGCCACCTCTGTTATTGAGGGATTCTCAGAAAAAGATTGGTCGAAGCCACTAGATGATATGTTGGGCTCCCCGCCTGCCACCAGAAAGGCCATATCTGCCCATTATATATTCTTATGCTCTCCCATAGACCATACCATTAGTCATTCGGGAGTACAACAGTGGCTCATAAATTTCCCAGATCTTAATTGCCACTTATTAATGAAAAATTTAATCTCCTCATGTCACTTAATCCCTTCAATGCAATACCAGGAATTGTTTTATAATATATTTCACAGAGCTTACTACTCACCTCACAGACAATTTTTGGCGGGAATGTCCACTTCTCATGAATGCCACCGCTGCCGAACACCTCGGGTAGATCTTTTTCACTGCCTCTGGGCATGCCCTCTAATAAGATGCTTTTGGATTCAGTTAAAAAAAAAAATTCACAGCAGAATGGGCCATTTTTGGTATTATACCGGAGAGTCAGCGAGTATCCAAGGGATACTAGCAATTAGTGCAGCTGTACGCAAGTCCATTCTACAGGAGTGTATTCTAACACCAGGGGCGTTTCTAGAGAGGACGGGGCCCGTGTGCAGTCTCCGACATGGGTCCCCTCCTCTCTGTCTGGCGGCCGGCAGCACAGTGAGCCGTGCATGGCCAGCGCTGGAGTTATAGACTCTGGGCACTAGAGTGCGCCCAGAGTCTATAGAGTGTCGAAGCCGGATGATTGGCTGAGACCAAATCTTTTCAATTAATATCTGGCGACGCCATTTTGCGTCGCGTCCGATGATGCCATTTTGCGTCGTCAGCACGGTACCATTGTGTACGACGCTATACTTGGTTATTAGCGTCATGCGTCTGCTTAACTACTGCATATTGTTGAAAGTCCAATCAAAACCTATACGCATGTTAGATAATACGTATAAAATATACAAGACGCACAATGCACAATTGCGCTGTACATCAAAGCACAGATCTATACAATTAGCGCAAAAAGCAAGCAAACACATAAGGCACAAGCCAATACATACGAGTGCGCACTGGTCCCAGTATACAGTCATCTCTCCAGAAGCCTGTGGTCATCCAAGAAGAATGGCCATATACTATAACCAGCACCCAGGCTATATACCTTACAGAACAAAGAGACTAGTTGACAGATTTCCATTGGGTCTTGCTCCTGGACATTCTGGTACGATGCAGGTAATAGGACAGTTCATACAGTGTCACTAGGGGTATGTCCCAGTTCCTCAGATGTTGCTTTGTGTGATTTTCCCGCTGAAGAACTGGTTTAAACTAAACAAAGACACTACATACAGAGGAACATTCTAACCACTCATTTCCTATAATTCATATCTTGCAGACGCATGATGCAATCTCCTTGCCGATAGAACCAGAGATCTGCAAATAAAAATGATTTAGAATGGTACTAAACTTGACTTGTCTCCTAGTCTCTATACCTTAAACATCATATACTTTACATTTCACAACATAAATATTAGCTAATAAAACCTCTATTATTAAGCTCAATGCCTGGGAACCTTTTTATAAGTGATTGCATGTGTGAAAGTGAGAATATTGTGTAAAGTCGCTAGTATGCGTTGTGCCTCTATGTGTTTAGTGCTTATCTGTGCTTTGATGAACAGCGCAAATGTGCATTGTGCATCTTGTATATTTTATATGTATTATTTAATGTGCGTATAGGTTATGATAGGACTTTCAACAATATGCGGTAGCAACGCAGACGCACAACGCTAATAATCAAATATAGCATCGCACACAATGGTTTCGTGCTGATGACACAAAATGGTGTCGCCAGATATTAATTTAAGATTTGGTCTCAGCCAATCATCTGGCTTCGACAGTCCACCCTTTGATAGCAACCAAAATGCTATCACACTCTAGTCTTAATCTATTCAGTCATTCACTATAAAATATTAGTCAATGTTATATTATGGGATGGCACAATTCGGTTATTAAAACATCAATAATGCGCCCCTGAGAGGGACATAAAACTACCATTATATGCACACCGCGGATCTCTGTAGACCATGGGAAAGATGTGGGGATGCACCTAACCTATAAAGGAAGTCTAGAAGGGGATAGGGACTTACATTATTTAGGATGTTTAAAATAACATTTAATAATACATTTCATGCATGGCTAAATCTATACATCATCTGATGGTACATTCTAGTTCAGGATTGTACTGCAGTTCTTCATTTACCTTAGTACTCATACTATTACTACTAACTACCATCATAATTTCATTCTCCCGGTTTGCCTTAGCATTACATTATCCACACTTCAACACAGCAGGAACACATCTGACACATAAGCCAATTATTAAGATGACAGTCAATATGAGGATCAGGAGCTTACCTACACTAGCAATCATTTCCTGAACCCCCTCTCCTAGACCGGAGAACCATTTTACAGGGTTCAACCACGAGAACCACTCTTCTACCTTTTTCTGTACCTCAGTCAATGAGGCATTATGGTTCTTTCAAAATTCCCATTTCAGCTGCAGAATCTCGTCCATCTTCTGGTCTATTTCCTCTTTGGGATCACTAGTATTATTTGTGATGTAAGTGCAACACTCGACACCAATTTGGGTGGCCAAAGTCACACAGTATCCACCAGTTACAGCTGTTAAATAATTTAACACTAGTCTATGTTGCACAAGTTCTTTCTTATAGGCCTGTAGCTCCTTACCAGTGTACCTGAACGTGTCATCATACAACTCGGTGATATTATTTATTAATTTAGCAAGGTTTAATGTATCTAAAATTTAAAGTACCCCGAGTGATCCTGGTGGGATCTAATGCTATCAAAATTTGGAAGCCAGTTGTTTCGCTAATCAACTGTGTGGCTGTATGTACATCACCAGGTATCATATTTCTTTTGTCTATGTGTTCATACAGTGTGTGAAGATATGGTGATGGTGTGTTTTTATGAATACCAAGCATTTCACCATGTGTAAGGGTCATAACCTCTGTGAGTACCCTTTCCAGGTAACATAAACCTTCAGAACTCAGAGTGAGCTACTTGTACGCTTTCCTTCCACATATAAAGTACACATCGTCTGGGAGTACATAAGGGATAGAATGCATCATTACCATTAAACACATTTCTCTGACAAAGGATCCTATCCCAGTTCTCCCATTTGGCTAATACATGTCTCTGGTTGTATAATATATGCACAGTACCCTACTGGTACTCTGCCAACCATCTCCTTGATGGGACTATGAGTATACCTATACCGGAAATATCTCCCACTGGTAGTAATGTCATGTACAAGTTTATCATCTAGTGGTCTATTATCAGCTCTGTGTGAGAAGGTCATTGTCTGATTGTTCACGGTCACATCCCAACTTCCTGGTTTATTGAAATTGGTGAAGTTTAAACATAAGAGAATTCTATCTACTTGGTACGGGTGGAGCTTAAAATTTGGAGGTTTGGATTTAACGAATTTCCTGTCCAGCATTTCCCCATTATGTAATCCAAGAACCTCAGAGACATTTAACGGGAGTGGTACTAAAACTACATTATGTTGTCCCTGAGGCACATGAGTGCAAACCCAACACTCAGTCTGGTTTAAGACCTTCCCCACTAAGGAATGATAATCCTCTAAAGGATGCTCACCCAAATACAGATTACTCTTGGACTGGCATCGCTTGGATTCACTTTTCATCAATTAGGGATCCACAGTTTGCACACATACAGTATTCCTCAGACAATAGACCTTCACACTGACTCCCGAGTTTCTAGGATGATAGATCCCTTAATTACTGTACTGGGTTTTGCCAAATACCACCCTAATGGTTTTATCGCTCCTTCTCCTGACCCTACTGCATCGATATCACCATCAACCTCCCTCTCCGTCATCTGTCCTCTGTCACACAAACAGAAAATATTGAAACAAATGAGTATGATGAAAACCCTGGAAGGAAACACAAACACAACCCCAGCCCACCACTCCATTGCTGGAATAGTGGTCTGCAAATTTCCCCAGCTCAGGTGTCCCACTGCAATCTCTAACTCTCCCGAAACAGGCTCGCAATCTACAGGTCCACGTTATCTGTCTCGACTCTGCCTTGTATCTCCTCCGAGTGATTGACCTTTCTGCAGGGAGTGGAATGGACCCAGGTATCTCTCTGCTACTTTCAACGATGTTGTACTTGTCAGCAACACTTGATACGGTCCTTTCCACCGGTCTGTCAAACAACCTGAATGTAAGAAATTTTGGATCATAACATATTCTCCAAGTTCAACATCATGAGTCAGTGTAGATATTAGCTGACTTACCTTCTGCCAGTTCACATGCTCTCCTTAATGCCACCAGTTCAGCCACCTCTGCTGAATGAGGTGGTTCAGCTTTTATAACATCCTCGTCATCTACAAAAGCATAACCTGTGTACAATTCTCCGGTGTTAGTTTGTCTATGACAACTCCCATCCGTGTAAAACGTCACATCTACATGTTCTAATGGTGTATCACGTATATCAGGTCTTGCAGTAAAGGTCTGATTCAAATACTCCATGCAATCATGTGTATCAGTATACCTGCAAATCTCGCCTTCAACCAGCGACTCACCTCTCTCCACCCTTTGTGCATCCTGAGGCACATACGGTAAAAACGTTGCTGGGTTTAACATACTGCACCGTTTAATGGTGATATTTGAAGGTGACATTAGAGCTAGTTCCCATTTCGTGAACCTAGCTGAGGAAACGTGTCTAGTTTGGGCAGAATTCAGCAAAGCAGATACAGCATGTGGTGTATAAACAATCATATCATGGCCTAATACTACATCCTCACTCTTACTGACCAAAAGAGCAGTTGCTGCTACACTTCTTAAACACGTTGGGAGTGATCTTGCCACAGTGTCCAATTGTGCACTGTAGTATGCTACAGGTCTACTTGCATCACCATGTTTTTGTGTGAGGAACCTGCTGCGCAACCATCAGCCTCTGTAAAATATAAATCAAAAGGTTTTTCGTAATCTGGTATTCCCAATGCAGGTGCTCTTGTCAGACTGTCCTTAAGGTTAAGGAAAGCCTGCCCTGTTTCTTCAGTGTGTGTGACACGGTCGGGTTTTGAGGATGACACCAATTCCTGCAAAGGTAATGCCAGAATAGAAAAACCTGGGATCCACGTCCTGCAGTATCCGCACATGCCCAAGTAGGTACGGATTTGCTGTTGGTTCTGCAGCAGTGTCATGGTCTGTATGGCCTGTATTCTGTCAGTTGTCAAATGTCGTAAGCCCTGTTTTAGACAGTGTCCCAAATATTTAACCCTAGTCTGGCATGGCTGTAATTTGTATTTAGCAACCTTGTGTCCTGTTTGTGAGAGATGAAGCAACAGTAGTTTAGTATCATTTAAACATGACATAAACGAATCAGAGCACAACATCAAATCATCTACATATTGAATTAGAACAGATCCATTGCCTGGTTGAAAAGATTACAAACAGTCATGTAAGGCCTGAGAGAAAATACTGGAGCTATCTATGAAACCCTGGGGAAATCATGTCCATGTATATTGTACCACCCTGTAGGTGAATGCAAAGAGATATTGACAGTCAGGGTGAAGAGGGACAGAGAAGAAGGCAGAACATAGGTCAATGACAGTAAAATGGGTTGCAGATGCTGGAATTTGCATGAGGGTGACAGCTGGATTGGGCACTACAGGGAATTGGCTCTCAACTACTTTGTTTACACCCCTAAGGTCCTTTATTAACCTATAGCCCCTCCCCCCAGCCTTCTTCACTGGAAAAATGGGACTATTAGCTGGGCTAGCTGTACGCATTAAAATCCCGTTATAACAACCTTTCATTTATTGGGTAAACCCCTAGCTCTGCCTCTGGTTTTAACGGGTATTGAGGGATTTTTGGAGCTTGCCTATTACTTTTTAAATTTACCAATACAGGGAATACATTTGCCATCAATCCAGTGTCCTGTCCATCCTTGGTCCAAAGTGAACCCGGTATTTGAGATAACATCTCTTTTACTTGGGATATGCTTTGTTCTAAAATGGTACAGTGAAGCATTAATCTTTGTGGAGTGTCCAATATATCCCTTACCTCAAGCGCAACCTTCTCTGGGATATCTAGGAATATACCATCAGGGGTACAGTAAATGACACATCACATTTTACATAACAAATCCCTTCCCAGTAGGTTAGTAGGAGCCGCTGCCGCCAGAAGGAATGCTCGGTTTGCAGCGGCCCGATAGTAACCTCTGCAGATTTGGTTAAAGGATAATGCTGCACTTTACCCGTTACTCCCATTGCTGGTACTGTCTCGTTACTCCCATTGCTGGTACTGTCTTGTTGGTCACCTGTAAATTTGATGGAGAATTTAACACGGATTTGGTCGCCCCTGTGTCTACAAGAAAAGAGTGTTTAGTACCAGCTATATCTACTGTCATTGTAGGTTCTTCCCTAGTACTCTCAGTTAACCTGACTGGCTGTAGACTGC
Source organism: Taudactylus pleione (assembly GCA_031769625.1). NCBI lineage: Eukaryota > Metazoa > Chordata > Amphibia > Anura > Myobatrachidae > Taudactylus > Taudactylus pleione. Next base: position 196,043 of record JAUIMM010000952.1, read on the forward strand.
AGGTATGACCTGACCCCTAGAGCTGACTATCATTCTCCAGTAAAGCATTCACGGCCATTTTGTGAGCCGGCGACGGCTGAAATCCTTTTGGTGTGAACCTATGTGTTTTCTTATTATTTGTCCCCCAATTTTTCTTTTGACAGTTTCTACTTATGTGTCCTTTCTGGTTACATTTGTATTTCATTATGTTGAAAAGTTGTCGCTGTGTAGGTTGTTGTGCGTAGAGAGGGCCTGATTCAGAGCTGAACGCTCTGACCAGAGCGCTCGCTCTGAATCAGGGCCCTCCTACCTTTTTTTGGGGCGTCCTCATGGATGCTCGCATAGCTGTGGGTTACCACCCACAGCTATAGCGAGCGTCCATGATGATGGTCGCGATGGTCTTGACCATCGCGACCATCGGGCTTGTGACGGAGACCCTGCGGTAGGGTCTCGCTGCCGCAAGCCCTGGAGTGATTTTGGCTCTATCAGAGCCAAAATCACTCCCACTGACATCACAAGTGATGTCAGTGGGGCCGGCTTGAGATGGTAGGCGTTCCCATGGGAACGCCTCCGTCTGGCAGGCACGCCCCTGGCACGCCCACCAAAGGGGGCGTGCTGTCAATCAACATCGACAGCACGCCCCCTTTGGTGCGAGACCCGGAGCGATGGTGAGCCCGTCGCTCGCCAGGTCTCGCACAAGCGCACGCTGGAGCTCCCTCCGTCGTGCGCATGCGCAGTGGGGAACATCGACCCGCTTGCGAGCGTCCTGCCGCTCGCGAGCGGGTCTGAATGACCCCCAGAGTTTGTGGTTGGGTGTGGTATGTGGTTTGTGGCTGACCACCCACAGCTAGAGCGAGCGGCCAGGAAGACCATCACGACCATCGGGCTTGTGACGAGACCCTTGTGGTAGGGTCTCGTGGCCGCAAGCCCCAGAGAGATTTCTCTCAATACTGACATCACTCGTGATGTCAGTGGGGCCGCCCCCAAACAGTAGGCGTTCACATGGGAATGCCTCCATTTGCGCAGCCACTCCCCCGGGCCGCCCACCAAAGGGGGCGAGCTGTCACTCAACATCGACAGCTCGCCCCCTTTGTTGCGAGACCCGGAGCGACGGAGTGCCCGATGCTATCCGGGTCTCGCACATGCGCACGACAGAGCTGGCTCCATCGTGCGCATGCGCACTGGCCCACCATCGACCCGGTTGTGAGCGCACAGCGCTTGCGACTGGGTCTGAATCAGGCCCTGAGTTCACTTTGGACCAAGAATGGACAGGACACTGGATTGATGGCAAATGTATCTCCTGTAATGGTAAATTTAAAAAGTAATAGGCAAGCTTCAAAAATCCCTCAGTACCCATTAACACCAGAGGTAGAGCTAGGGATTTATCCTTTATTTGAGAGGTTGTTACAACAGGGGATTTTAATTTGTACAGCTAGCCCAGCTAATAGTCCCATTTTTCCAGTGAAGAAGGCTGGGAGGAGGGGCTATAGGTTAGTACAGGACCTTAGGGGTATAAACAAAGTAGCTGAGAGCCAATTCCCCATAGTGCCCAATCCAGCTGTCATCCTCATGCAAATTCCACCATCTGCAACCCATTTCACTGTCATTGACCTATGTTCTGCCTTCTTCTCTGTCCCTCTTCACCCTGACTGTCAATATCTATTTGCATTCACCTACAGGTGGGTACAATATACATGGACACGATTGCCCCAGGGTTTCATAGATAGCCCCAGTATTTTCTCTCAGGCCTTACACGACTGTTTGCAATCTTTTCAACCAGGCAATGGATCTGTTCTAATTCAATATGTAGACGATTTGTTGTTGTGCTCTGATTCGTTTATGTCATGTTTAAATGATACTAAACTATTGTTGCTGCATCTCTCACAGACAGGACACAAGGTTGCTAAGGACAAATTCCAGCCATGCCAGACTAAGGTTAAATACTTGGGATGCTGTCTAACCCAGGGGCTACGGCATTTGACAAATGACAAAATACAGGCCATACAGACCATGACACTGCTGCAAAACCACTGCTGCAAGTTATGAATTATAGGGAATTAGTGATTAGAATGTATACCTCTGTATGTAGTGTTTTTGGCTAGTTTAAACCAGTTCTTCAGCGGGAAAACCACACAAAACAACGTCTGAGGAACTGGGACATACCCCCAGTGATGCTATATGAACTGACCTATGATCTGCATCGTACCAGAATGTCCAGGAGCAAGAACCAATAGTAATCTGTCAACTAGTCTCTTTGTTCTGTAAGGTATATAACCTTAGTACTGATTATAGTATACAGCCATACTCCTTGGATGACCGCAGGCTTCTGGATTGATGACTGTATACTTGGACCAGTGCGCACGCATATGTATCGGCTTGTACCTTTGTATTTACTTGCTTTTTGCGCTATTTGTCTAGATCACAGCGCGTTATACTTTTCATTGAATAATATAACGTTTTGTGCTTTGGAACCACAATTGGATTAGAAAGCAATTATTTCTTATGCGACTTGCAGCGCTAAATAGCGACATTTAAGTATAGAGATTTAGGGGTATTAATTGTAGTATGCACTGGTCACCGGGAAAATGGCCAAGGCGGCCATTTTCCCTGTACTGCGCATGCGCAAACGGCGTAAAAATGGCCATGGCGGCCATTTTCCAGTCGTTTTTACAGCGCCGGACCCCATGCAGACGAGGGACTCCGGAGAGGTAAGTAGTACTAGGGGTGCAGGGTGTGCAGTGCGGGGCTCCCCTGGACCCAGGGGCCCTTGCTCCCCGCACACCCTGCACCCATTATAGATACGCCCCTGTCTGACACCCCCACCCTTCTTAAGATTATTTAAACAGAAAATCCACCACATTTTTCAGATGGATTGGTTGGAGACAACTTTAAATAAAGACAAACTAGTTGCTAAATTCTTCAACTCCTGGGAGAGTCACATCTCCATACTGCCAATGGACTTCCAGAGTCGTATTAAGTATTCGCTTCACCATACAGATTGGTATGAAACCAGAACTCTATTGGATGACCCTCCCATATTACTAGAGAACTAACTTTTCTTTAATAGGATATCTATTGACTTTGGATTATCCTTGGCTTTCCTCGTCTCTAGAGTGATCCTGGGTAACATAAATCTTCAGAATATTGGCTGAACTGTAAGGTCTGTACCTACGTCTTTAGGAGAACTACTGCTTTGTTTGTTCATACCAATATGTAACTTCGTATTTTATTGTGTGTGATTGCAGATGCATATATGTACACACTTATATATCCTTTATTGTATTATATCACGTTTGATTATTGTATATTGATGTGATGTTCAAATAAAAAATATTTAAAAAGAAAAAAAAAAAAACTTTAGTGGCACTGGCCCGATGGCTGAGGTCTATGAATGCAGATTACTCTGCCATCAGTGGCGTAACTACGGCCCCCGCAGCGGCTTGGGGGCGCCAGGGGCCGTTGCTTCACCACTGCCTGACTGAGCGTGCTGGCATCTGAAGTAATCGGAGGCTAAGGAAGCCTCTGATCACTTCAGAGGCCAGCATTCCCAGTCATGCAGGGGTTCTGCATAATCGACACTGCTACAGGGGGGCCTACATAATTGGCACTGCTACAGGGGGGCCTGCATAATGGACACTGCTACAGGGGGCATTGCATAAGGGGCACAACTATAGGAGGCCTACTGCAGAGGGCACTGTATAAGTGGCTCAGTGTGGCATAATTTGTTATAAGGGCATTACTCAGTGACATTATGGGCCAAATGTAATAGGTAGTCTGTTTTGGTAAATTGCGAGTTTGGTGCTAAACTCGCAATTTTTCACAACTCTCCAATGTAATAGGGTGTCTGTTCACTAAAACTCGCATTTTTCAGAGTTACTAAAACTCTCCATTCTCAAACTCACATCCAGATGTTTTCACATTGAAAACAATCAACTCGCCCAATGTAATAGAGTGTCTGTTTCAGACTCGCAAAAAAAAGATTACCAAAAGTCCCCAAATAATAGACCTGCTTCAGGCTAGCGAGTACATCCTGAACAGGTCAGATTAACACAGAAACATGCACATATCCATGAGATATGTACATGTTTCTGTGTGTACTTATGTTAAATGTTATAAAATAAAAAAAAATGACGTGCACCCCCTCCCCAAAAGCATAACCAGCCCCGGGCTTTATAAAGCCTGTTCTGGTTCTAAAAATACAGGGGCCAAAATGCGTAGTGGGCCCCTGTATATTAAGAACCAGCACAGGGCTTTGTTGAGCTGGTTCTGGAAAATCAGGGGACAAAACGAGTAGGGGTCCCCTGAAAATTCCTGAACCAGCACCGAACTCTTTCTAGCAGGGGGATAATGCCACAGCCAGGGAAAACCTTTCACCGGTTTCCCCGGCCAAAGCATTATCCCTGACTGCTAGTCAGTCCAGGCTGGGGATCCCTGGGGAGTTGGGTACCCCACCAATAAAGGGGTACCCCTCTCCAGGGCACCCCAGGCCTAGACTGATAGCCCGGGGCTATCCCCGGCGCCCTAGGGCGGTGGGTGCCGGGTTGATAGTGTAAAGTGAAAGTGTAAAATTAAATTTACCATATTGTCTTTATTTGTAGAACCACAAGTACCAGCAAGCCTCCCCTGCATGCTGGTATTTGGAGAACCACAAATACCAGCATGCGGGCATTACGGGCCCCCTGGCACTTGTAGTTCCACAACTAAAGAAATACGTAAATAAACAAACTTACACCGTGAAAGTATAATTTTAATAAAACATACATGCACACTCACACTCACACATACTCACCTATTATCCGAAGTAATCCATAGGGGTGTACCTGAAAAAAAAAACCATACTCACCTCTCCTATGCGTAGATCACGTCCTCTTCTCCAAGTAGGCAATCCAGGGGTTAAAATAAAAAACGCTAAAAACTCGATCCATGCGGACTGAGCAAAGGTATGTGTGTACACATGCCTTTGCTCCGCGCAAATGACCGGGGCACACGTGTGCCCTGTCAGTGCAGGGGCCGCCAGCCAATCAGGGAGCATCTCCGTCGGAGCAGCTCCCTGTTATGCCACTGTCTGCCATCAATGGCTAAATCATTTAATGGTTTTCTACTGATGTTTTACAATCATCGGCCATTAAAGATAAATCGATCTCTATCACAATGAAGGTATTATGCAGTCCCAGAATTCTAGGTCATAGAGGTGACATCTAGTAACAATAATAACTCACTGTAGGGGGAGCTTTAGTCCTTACATCCTAATGAACACAACAATTACAAACAATGACACCAGAACACAGATATTATGTACAGGAGCTTATAAATAGTGACAAATGTAAAAAGAAATAGTGGGCGCTAGTCAGGGTACAGTTAAAAAAGGTATTTAATAAGGGGCAATAGAAGTACCTCCAAGGGATAAAGACACATATAGAAATACATAAATGATGATATTCAAAACATGTAAATACAACAATTAATAAAAAAATAAAAAAATAAAATAAAAATATATAAATAAAAATAAAAATAAAAATGAAAAAATAATAATAAATAAAAAATAACCAATAAGATAAATCCTAAAAAACTAAAAATACCTAATGAAGTTAATATGAAATTATATAATAAATACACAGTATATGCATATACAATAATTATAAAACAGCATGCACCACTCCTCGTATGGTGCTGCGCATAAGACTACATAAATGTATTAAACCACAGAGCAATTGCTGTTTGATAAACCCAGATGTAGCAATGTTGCATCAATTAGGATACTAAAATCACTTAGCAAGAGAGATACACATATCCTTCAAAAAGCTGTATACATTTGTATCAGAAGTGATTCCTGCTAATATGTTCCCAAAAGAGAAAATTATCTGAAGCAAGATATAGATGGATCGTAGCTCATACGTGTATAGCAATCCCAGTTAGAGCTATAAATGGATCCAAACCAAATATTTGGTAATTAGAGGCTGTGGATATGCAGCATGGGTTGTCAGACGGGAGAGAGTAGATCACATGCATGTGTGTTTGTAAAATGTCCCGCTCAGTTTTTCTGCCCTGAATGTGTCCCTTATATTCAGATCAAGTCCTGCATGGTCAGCAAGCCGGCAGCAGTGTTTTACCAGTATGGTGGTCAAATCAGCAGGGACCCACGATCAGGGGGACAGTAGCCCATGTACTCAATGTCTCTCCACAGCGGGCACTCGTGTAACGCGTTGCTCCGCCTATACGCCCATCAGCGGTTTCCTCAGACAGTGTAGCACAAACACCTGGCAGTCGCTATAAATACCATCTTCAATTAAGCGGATCACAGGTGTTGTCTCCAAATTTGTTGTAGCGCATGCGCACTTTCATAATAGTATTTCTTCCGTTGATAATAGAAGTGTTCTCCTCACTTCAATTGTGCTTGCGTATTCAGCTGTCACATCAAACTCCGTTCTATATATGTAAAACAGCCAATAATACAGATGGCAACATAGTATTCATAAGCTGATTGCTAGAGATGTTTGCCAAGTATCCGATTGTAAAAATAGCAGTCTTCTATTTGTGTATTAACTGCAACTATCCATCACTTGCTCTGAAAAAAGCGTGCACTTTGCACAATAATAATTGTTTACAAAAGATATTAGTACCAATATGTATAGCAATAGAAATATATACATGAAAAATTATATTAAAAAACATATAACCATATATATATTAAATAAAAAATAATAAATAATAAAAAGAAATAAAAAAAAGAAAACGAAAAATAAAAAATATAATAAAGAAGAAAAAAATATATATAATAAAAATAAAGAATATATATATTAAATAATAAAAATACACATGCATATGAATGAAAGTAAAATAAATATAGATAACTGCCTATACGTATACCATATTATTAAAAGTGCTGGAACACAATATTAAATTTATTCTTAAACACAATTATTTCACCTTTGATTCACGGTTTTATTTACAATTACCGGGGACTGCCATGGGAACCTGTTTGCCCCGAGCTTTGCCAACCTATACATGGGTCGGTTCGAAGAACAACATGTGTGGGGTCGGCGGCTCGGGGCGAGCCTGGTTCTCTATGGCAGGTATATAGATGATTTGTTTTTTGTTTGGGATGGGGATTTAGTTTCACTTCAATTATTTTTGGACAATTTAAATCACAATTCATTTGGGTTGAAGTTTACCAGCACTATGAGTTCCACTTCCATTAACTATCTAGATATCACATTATACATTGGGGTAGATGGTGATGTTACGACTAAAACCTATATTAAAGAGGTTGACCAGAGCAGGTATTTGAACTACAAGAGTAATCACTTAAAAATTTGGAAAGATAATATTCCTAAAGGACAGTTCCTTCGCATTAAAAGGAACTGCTCTAAATTTGAGGAATTTGAGAAACAAGCTAGGGTTCTCTATACATCTTTCTCCGAGCAGGGTTACCCTACGAATCTACTTGATAAAGCTCTCAGAGATGTTAGTGAGCTAGATACAGCCAATACTATGCAAAGAAAAATAGTGAGTGAGGAGTCAAAAGAAAGGACCACGACATTTGTGACCACCTGTAACTCTTATGCTAGAGAGATTAAGAAAATTATAAATAGAAATCTTCCATTATTGCAGCTGGATGCACATATAGGTCCATACATAACACCAAGTAAAGCAGTAATTTTCAAAAAATCAGAAAACCTTAAAAATAGATTAGCCCCAAGCCACTTTAAAAGAATTGATGATAATAACTCCATAAATACTCTTAATTGGCTTCCCCCAAAACCTCCAGGTTTTCATAGATGTGGTGTTACTGGTTGCACCACATGTAAACATACTGGGAGGAAAACTACTCATTTTACGTCATATGTTTCTGAAGAAACATTCTGCATTAAGGATTTCTTAAATTGCAAATCCACCCATGTAATCTATGTTGTGGAATGTGGTTGCGGCCTCCAGTATGTAGGCCGTACAACCAGATCTCTACACACTAGGTTCATGGAACATAGAAGAAACTTTGTCAAGAAAATTAGAACACATCCACTCTCCAAACATGTCACTATGTGTCAAGGTGAAGAGCTAAAGAACATTCTGGTTAAAGCGATAGACCATGTGAAACCAACCAAGAGAGGGGGCGACAGATTCAATGTTTTATGTAAACGAGAGGCCTACTGGATTTTTCGACTAAAAACTCTTTTTCCACAAGGTCTGAATGACACAGTGGAGCTTAATAATATAGGTTAGTGTTCATTCATGTTGGGTGGTATTGGTCATATGGTTACACAGGTATCTTTTATATTTTATATATATTTTATATATATATTATATATTCTTTACTTTTTATTTTCTAGTTATCACTGAGCATTGGTGGATGAGCTCTGGAGCTATACAATATCTATTCATCCATTTAGATATTTTACCATTCATCTATATATTTTTCTAACTATATTGATTAATTTTGATATTTAGTTAGGCAATAATTCCTATATATTAATACCTCATGTATTTCACTTATGTTTTTGATTTTTGGGTCACTATGTGGTTTATAGGGGCCGTATTATGGGTCCATATATCTTTCCTCCCTTCTTCTTTTTTCATAGTAGACAAATTGAAAAGTAATGAATTATAAGTATGGTATAGCTTAGCCTAATAGAGTCATAATATGCTATATACAAGTAGTCATTTGACATTTCAATATATCTGTCAAAGAATCGTCTTTTTGATTTTTTTGTACATATGGCATTTTCATATATAAATAGAAGTTTTAGGGTTAATATTGTGTTCCAGCACTTTTAATAATATGGTATACGTATAGGCAGTTATCTATATTTATTTTACTTTCATTCATATGCATGTGTATTTTTATTATTTAATATATATATTCTTTATTTTTATTATATATTTTTTTCTTCTTTATTTTATTTTATTTTTTATTTTATTTATTTATTTATTTTTATTATTTATTATTTTTTATTTAATATATATATGGTTATATGTTTTTTAATATAATTTTTCATGTATATATTTCTATTGCTATACATATTGGTACTAATATCTTTTGTAAACAATTATTATTGTGCAAAGTGCATGCTTTTTTCAGAGCAAGTGACGGATAGTTGCAGTTAATACACAAATAGAAGACTGCTATTTTTACAATCGGATACTTGGCAAACATCTCTAGCAATCAGCTTATGAATACTATGTTGCCATCTGTATTATTGGCTGTTTTACATATATAGAACGGAGTTTGATGTGACAGCTGAATACGCAAGCACAATTGAAGTGAGGAGAACACTTCTATTATCAACGGAAGAAATACTATTATGAAAGTGCGCATGCGCTACAACAAATTTGGAGACAACACCTGTGATCTGCTTAATTGAAGATGGTATTTATAGCGACTGCCGGGTGTTTGTGCTACACTGTCTGAGGAAACCGCTGATGGGCGTATAGGTGGAGAAACGCGTTACACGAGTGCCCGCTGTGGAGAGACATTGAGTACATGGGCTACTGTCCCCCTGATCGTGGGTCCCTGCTGATTTGACCACCATACTGGTAAAACACTGCTGCCGGCTTGCTGACCATGCAGGACTTGATCTGAATATAAGGGACACATTCAGGGCAGAAAAACTGAGCGGGACATTTTACAAACACACATGCATGTGATCTACTCTCTCCCGTCTGACAACCCATGCTGCATATCCACAGCCTCTAATTACCAAATATTTGGTTTGGATCCATTTATAGCTCTAACTGGGATTGCTATACACGTATGAGCTACGATCCATCTATATCTTGCTTCAGAGAATTTTCTCTTTTGGGAACATATTAGCAGGAATCACTTCAGATACAAATGTATACAGCTTTTTGAAGGATATGTGTATCTCTCTTGCTAAGTGATTTTAGTATCCTAATTGATGCAACATTGCTACATCTGGGTTTATCAAACAGCAATTGCTCTGTGGTTTAATACATTTATGTAGTCTTATGCGCAGCACCATACGAGGAGTGGTGCATGCTGTTTTATAATTATTGTATATGCATATACTGTGTATTTATTATATCATTTCATATTAACTTCATTAGGTATTTTTCATTTTTTAGGATTTATCTTATTGGTTATTTTTTATTTATTATTATTTTTTCATTTTTATTTATATATTTTTATTTTATTTTTTTATTTTTTTCTTAATTGTTGTATTTACATGTTTTGAATATCATCATTTATGTATTTCTATATGTGTCTTTATCCCTTGGAGGTACTTCTATTGCCCCTTATTAAATACCTTTTTTAACTGTACCCTGACTAGCGCCCACTATTTCTTTTTACATTTGTCACTGCTTTTTTGGGGAGTTTCCAGTTTTCCCCACTGTAGAGGGCAGGCTTTTCATTGGGTTTATTTTGAATGCAGCAATTAATACGATCTCTAAAACAGGTATTAGCGCTTTTTGTTTTTTTCATCAACAGCTTATAAATAGGTTAGCATCACTTATGATGTCTAATAAAGTATAATATTATTATATAAGCATATTAATGTAGCATACGGATTAGTAGCCCTGGCAGTGCGCAGAGCACATTGCAGGCACAGGATCCTATCGGAACCCCTGTCCCTGTGGGTTCTGGTTAGTACATGCCACCGATAAAATAGCATCCTGCAATGCGATCTAGGAGATAACATTGCGCCATACTTTCCGACTTTTCTGGCTACCCCCTACATGAGGGAGCAGCCAAGTCGGTGCAGCAGGGGGCGTGGCGGCAGCATAAGTGGGCAGAGTAGGGGCGTGGTTGCGCAATTGCGTCATCACGGCCCCACCCCCCCACTTTACAATGCCCATATTACCGGCATTTTGGACGGGGCTACACACGACACGATTCAGTGTGACTCGCGTCATCGGTCCCCCCGGACGGCCCACTTCCGCTCGATAAGTGGGTGCAACCGGTGGGGCACGAGGGAGGACAAGGGGGCAGCCGCCAATCCGGGAGAGTTGCCTTCTCTTGCAGGGGGCCGGGTGTGACACCTTTTTTCGGGAAGCTCCCGGCCGTTCCTGGAGAGTAGGTAACCATGCATTGAGGCCCAAATGGCATTAGAAATACGATGTTTGATACATGCCCCTCTATGTACATTGCCTCTGGTGTGTGAGCACCTATGGTAAAGGAATTCAATTGTAACTACTAGGACCGGGACTGAAGTGGATGAATGGAGTCCTCTAACAGCACAGTGACCAATAACATGTATATACAGTCAGGTCCATAAATATTGGGACATTGACAGGATTTTCATATTTTGTCCTCTATTCACCACCACAATGGCTTTGAAATGAAACAAACAACATGTGATTTAACTGCAGGCTTTCAGATTTAATTTGAGGGTAATTACATCCAAGTCAGGTGAACGGTATAGGAATTACAACGGTTTCTATATGTGCCTCCCACTTTTTAAGGGGCCAAAAGTAATGGGACAAACTAAACAATCCTAAATCTAACTTTCACTTTTTAATACTTTGTTGCAAATCCTTTGCAGACAATTACAGCCTGAAGTCTGGAACGCATAGACATCACCAGACACTGGGTTTCATCCCTGGTGATGCTCTGCCAGGCCTCTACTGCAAATGTCTTCAGTTCCTGCTTGTTCTTGGGGCATTTTCCCTTCAGTTTTGTCTTCATCAAGTGAAATGCATACTCGGATTCAGGTCAGGGGATTGACTTGGCCATTGCATAACATTCCACTTTTTAGCCTTAAAAAACTCTTTGGTTGCTTTTGCAGTATGCTTCGGGTCATTGTCCAGCTGCACTGTGAAGCGCCGTCCAATGAGTTCTGAAGCATTTGACTGAATATGAGCATATAATATTGCCCGAAACACTTCAGAATTCATTCTGCTGCTTTTGTCAGCAGTCACATCATCAATAAATACAAGGGAACCAGTTCCATTGGCAGCCATACATGCCCACGCCATGACACTACCACCACCATGCTTCACTGATGAGGTGGTATGTTTTGGATCATGAGCACTTCCTTTCATTCTCTTCTCTTCCCATCACTCTGGTACAAGTTGATCTTTGTCTCATCTGTCAATAGGATGTTGTTCCAGAACTGTAATGGCTTTTTTAGATGTTGTTTGGCAAACTCTAATCTGGTCTTCCTGTTTTTGTGGCTCACCAATGGTGGTGAACCCTCTATATTCACTCTTGTGAAGTCTTCTCTTGATTGTTGACTTTGACACATATACATCCACCTCCTGGAGAGTGTTCTTGATTTGGCCAACTGTTGTGAAGGGGTTTTTCTTCACCAGGGAAATAATTCTTTTGTCATCCACCACAGTTGTTTTCCGTGGTTTTCCGGGTCTTTTGGTGTTGCTGAGCTCTCCGGTGCGTTGTTTCTTTTTAAGAATGTTTCAAACAGTTGATTTGGCCACACCTAATGTTTTTGATATCTCTCTGATGGGTTTGTTTTGATTTTTCAGCCTAATGATGGCTTGCTTCACTGATAGTGACAGCTCTTTGGATCTCATATTGAGAGTTGACAGCAACTGATTCCAAATGCAAATGTCACACCTAGAATCAACTCCAGACCTTTTACCTGCTTAATTGATAATGAAATAATGAAGGAATAGCCCACACCTGTCCATGAAATAGCTTTTGAGTTGATAGTCCCATTACTTTTGGCCCCTTAAAAAGTGGGAGGCACATATAGAAACCGTTGTAATTCCTACACCGTTCACCCGATTTGGATGTAATTACCCTCAAATTAAATCTGAAAGTCTGCAGTTAAAGCACATATTTTTTGTTTCATTTCAAAACTATTGTGGTGGTGAATAGAGGCCAAAATCTAAAAATTCTGTCAATGTCCCAATATTTATGGACCTGACTGTAATAGTAATTATGCAATTGACGGGTTAGGGTCTGTGACGTGTGTATAACACTCACATTTAGCTAACCTTAATCTATGCAGCACATTGAATTAATAACTTAGAACCATCATCCAGGCTTTGTGCAATCGTCCGCACATGCAGAATAGGAACTGATATTAACATTTGGATTTCAAAAAGACGTGTCCGTGTGCTGCTGCTGAGCTGTATACAATATACATACAGAATGAGGACAGGTACTGAGCATTACAGACAGGGTACAGAATTACAGTGCAATGGTTGTACTGTGCACATACAGATACATAACATGTGCAGATACTGAGAACATTACACTGAGAATACAAAACGAGAAATGGAAGATGCAACTGTACATACAGAATGAGAACAAACAGATGCTGACTATTAGAACGACAGATGAAATTGTACTGTGCACAAACTTAATATTACACCCATCGTACAAGATATAACAAATAGTAAATGCATACATACATAATACATGCATACATAATACATGCATACACAATAAGAACAAATGCTGACTATGAAAATGACAGAGAAGTTGTGTTGCGCACATATATAACAAGCAAATACTGAGAATAATGCTCCCAGTACACAAGACATAAGAAATGCTAGATACATATAAAATAAATTTAAAAAAAATGCTCCATACATACAAAATACATAAAAAATAAGAACAAATGCGTATATTAGAATGACAGTGACGTTGTACTGCGCACTAACACAACACGTACAGGTACTGAGAATATTATGCCCAGCATAGAAAACATAAGAAATGGTAGATGCAGCTGTACGTACATACATACATTCATACATACAGGTTGAGTCTCCCATATCCAAATATTCAGAAATACGGAATATTCAGAAATACGGAATATTTTTAGCATGACTGAGAAAGTGAAACCTTTGCTTTCTGATGGTTCAATGTGCACAAACTTAGTTTAAAGCACAAACTTATTAAAATAGAGTATAAAATAACCGTCAGCCTGTGTGTATAAGGTGTATATGAAACATAAATGAATTTCATGTATGTACACAAACTTTTTTTGATGCACAAAAAAATTATTACAAATATTGTAAAAAATTACCTGCAGGCTGTATATATAAGGTGTATATAGAACATAAATGCATTCTGTGTTTACACTTGGGTCCCATTCCCAAGACATTTCATTATGGTATGCAAATATTCCAAAATACGGAATATTCCGATATCCAAAATACCTCTGGTCCCAAGCATTTTGGATATGGGAGACTCAACCTGTACATACATACATTCATACATACCAGAGTTGCCGATTTCTAGCTCCCTCCTTCCGGGAGGGAGCTGTCGGGGCTCCTCATGGGGGGGGGGGGTGTCACTCCAAAAGGGTGGGGCATGGGCGTGACAGCATGATCGCATCATCACGGCCCGCCCCCTCTTCACAATGCCGAGATTAATTGTATTGTGAAGCAGGGGGCGGGGCCACGATGATGCAATTTAGCGCGAATCACATCACCGCCCCCCCCCCCTGCTGCCGGGGATCATACTGTATTCGCAGGGGGGAGCCAGATGGATCGCCGGGGACCGGGAAGCTTGCCTGCCTTTCCGGGGGGCGGGGAGCGGCACCCGATTTTCGGGAGGCTCCCGGCCGAATCAGGAAGGTAGGCAAGTATGATACACACATGCATACAAAATAAAAACAGATGCTGACTATTACAATGACAGATGAAGTTGTACTGTACACATATAAACACAAGCAGATACTGAAAATATTGCACCCAGCATACAAAACATAAGAAATGGTAAATGTGGATGCACACACATACAACATAGGAGCATATGCTGACTATTAAAATTACAGCAAACACGAGTACTGATAATATTGAGCCCAGCAAACAAAATATAACACATAATAGATGAGGCTGTACATGCATGCATACATACATACATACGTACATACAAAATAAGAACAGAGGCTGGTTTAGAAGCACAGTGAAGTTGTACTTTGTTCAAACATAACAAGAGCAGATACTAAGAATATTACACTACGGGCTTTATGGGCCTGATTCAGAGCCGGACGCAATTAGCGCTCGCTCGTCCAGAAAATAGGGGTGGCTATTCAAATGAACCGTTCACTGTTTGCGGTCTGTTCACGCCTCTAGGTCTGAACGAGCGAACAAAACTTGCGGTCGTTTTTTGGATAACTACGCCCCCTGGCCGCTCGCATCCTACGTCATGTCCGCTATTTATTAGATTAATCGAGTACATCGACCAGCGTATGAACTGCTCGTTATTCTTGTGGTTGGTTTTTGCTACCACAATTTTGCGAGCAGTTCTGGCTATTAAATAACCCAGTGACGTGGTCAATGACGCTGCTGTTTTAAATATGCACACCCATAAAACGCCCGTTTTGACCTTTAAGCACGCCTGCGTTCTGATCTCCACTCCCCGTTTTCAAGCACCTTCCCCTGTTACCACCCACATACGCCTCCTCCTGTCACTCAAATTATCAGGCATTCGCTATTTTGCGAGCACATGAATTTCAACCGCACTGACTGGTTCGCGCATGTGTATAACGATCCGTACGCATGCGCAGTTGGGCAAACATCGCTCGAAGCGAACGAGAGGCCGCTTACGAGCGGCTCTGAATCAGGCCCTATATTCAATTAGAAGCGAAAAGTCGGAGGTCGGACTTTTCGCCGTCATCGCAGGTTTTCCAGCATATCCCCATATTCAATTAGGAATCTGCGAAAACGGGACACGGCGGAAAGGTAAGTAACAAAAAGCCCTGTCACTTTTGGGGAAATCAGCCTGTCGCCCCCCAAAAGATGGTCTGACATGGGGGATCACTATGGGTACCCCCGAATTGGCCTGCTAAAGGTATTTGAGGTTCTTAAACGGTCTCGGCAGGTGCTTTTATGCGTCTTTGGAAATGTGGTGAAGAATAGCATTTAGCAAAATTTTTTGTGGAAAACTAGTCCCATCGAATTTGGGGTACATGAAAATGAGTGCAAGTATATTTTGAAGTCCCTAAACTGAACTTTTAAAAATAATTAAAAATCCTCCTGCCGCAACCAAGCGCATTCTAAAAAAATACCTGCCGCATACTTGGGGACCCTCCCCCTGAGTCTATTTCGATAGTTTATAAGTTTGTCCCCAAGCTTTTTTTTTTCACCCCCAAAACGAAAGTAAATTTTTTGTGGGTGTCCAGTTGAACATTTTATTTTATTTTTGACACAGAATACCTTTAGGGGACATTCCAAAGGGTGTAGGGTACTTTTTTTTAAGTCTGCACCCCAAATCCCCAATTCTGCACTTTTTTTCACCACCTATTCTATGGTGAAAATGTATTCCCATATTCAATTTCAAATACTTTTCGCGGGTGCGAAAAGTCTTTGTCAAAAATCAAGGATAAGTTTTTACCATAGAATAGGCGAAAATGACGTCATCATTTGAGGCACCCGTTTGCGCAGCCTAATTGAATATGGCCCTAAGCATACAAAACATAAGACATTATGGGGCCTATTCATTAAACCTAAAAATTCTCTGGAGATAATTAGCTTTAGAACTCGCATGGAGTTCTAGCTAATTATAGGTGGAATTCATCATTCCACCTCTCCATAAGTATCTATTCCGAAAAGCTGTCATTTTTGCGATGACAGCTTTTCGGGAAATAGATACTTTTCCCTCTGTACACTACCTTATCGCATCTGGAAACAGTGCTGCGCATGCGCTGTTACATCTGTAAAACCAGTGCATGCGCAGCACTGCCTACAGATGCGGTAAGTTTGTGTACCCCCCTCCGCTCACCTCCCCCCCTGACTTACCTGTCCGCGCAGCAGCCTCCGGCTCTGTCCTGCTGGTCTGTCATGTGGTTTTTTTGTCTAAACTTTCTTGTTCTCTGTTGGGGAGCACACATGTCCGACCAACCTTCGGAGCCTGAGGATGGAGCAGAGCGCCGGAGGGACTCGTCGGGGGACCTGCACACGCGGATACAGGTAAGTTTCACCTGCTATTCGCCACCTCACAGTGGCGAATAGTAACTGCATCAAATTCCGAAAATTGATAATTTTCGGAATTTGATGAATACCACAATTTCCACATCCCCATACTAATGTATGGGGAGTGTGGAAATTAACGCAGGGGAACTTAGCAAGGAGATATCTGTGATATCTCCTGTGCTAAGTGGCTACATGAATACCAAAATAACGTTATTTAAGGAAAATGTCCTTAAAAACGTTATTTTAGTGTTGATGAATAGGCCCCTGAAACTGTGGATGCTGATGACCACAATGACAGGCGAAGGTGTACTGTGCACACGCACAACAGATACTCAGAGTTAAGGCCCTCATACATCAGAGATTGATTGCAGCAATCGTGCAATTTGCAATCGATTGTGTATAAAAATCTTTCCCTTTTTCAATCGATTGTGGCAATTCTGCAATCGATTGAAATAGGGAAAGATTTTTATACACAATCGATTGCTGCAATCAATTGCTGATGTATGGGGGCTTTTACACCCAGCATGCAGAAGCAGAAAAGATGCACTATATACAGTCCTCCATCCAGTTACAAATGGATCCACCATACATAACAATGCTAGTAGTGCAGTTGATCATTTAGGGGACTCTGCAATCATTGGGAGTCATTGTAACATTGCAATTAGCATCGCACACAGATTGTGCACGTGTTACAACAAGTAATTAGTAAAAATTAAATTTTAACTTTTTTTTTGTTTTGTTTTTGTTTTGCAGCAACATGAAC
The DNA here is from genome assembly GCA_031769625.1 of Taudactylus pleione. NCBI lineage: Eukaryota > Metazoa > Chordata > Amphibia > Anura > Myobatrachidae > Taudactylus > Taudactylus pleione. The sequence continues at coordinate 213,627 of JAUIMM010000952.1, forward strand.
TGCAATGTAAGAGGGGTTAGTAGCCCAGCCCCTGGCCGTGCCCACTGAGGGGGAAAGGTGTGGCCAGCCTGGGAAACATACAGGCAGTTTCCTGCTTCCTAAGCAGCAGCTGTGGCTGAGAGCGGAGGAGACAGCTCAGGATGATGAAGGGGAAACAGTGACTGCACTGTCTGCACACACAGAGGGGGCACTGTGCCTGGCTGCACCCCCCAGCATTGGCCCATGCCACCACTGGCCTGAGCAACACTCATCCTCTTATCAACTTGAGTGATATCTCCCCCCACCAATGCTCTTGGATTGACATATAAGGAAGGGTCTCCTGTGAATGACAGATTGGGACACAACGGTGCCCTTATTACCCCGCAGGATGAGTGAGGGAGAAGTGGTGTATTCTGGATGGCTGAGGAAATCCCCACCTGAGAAAAAGTTGCGGAGATATGTGAGTACCAATGCCAGTACATGGCGCTGATCGCTGGGCATCACAGTGCTGGGACCAGGTGCTCCACTCATTATTGTGCCAGTGCCTGGTGCTGATCACTGGGCATCACAGTGCTGGGAGCTGATTCACCACTCATTATTGTGCCAGTGCCTGGTGCTGATCGCTGGGTATCACAGGGCTGGGAGCTGATGCACCACTCATTATTGTGCCAGTGCCTGGTGCTGGTCACTGGGCATCACAGTGCTGGGAGCTGATGCACCACTCATTATTGTGCCAGTGCCTGGTGCTGATCGCTGGGTATCACAGGGCTGGGAGCTGATGCACCACTCATTATTGTGCCAGTGCCTGGTGCTGATCACTGGGCATCACAGTGCTGGGAGCTGATTCACCACTCATTATTGTGCCAGTGCCTGGTGCTGATCACTGGGCATTACAGTGCTGGAAGCTGATGCACCACTCATTATTGTGCCAGTGCTTGGTGCTGATCACTGGGCATCACGATGCTGGGAGCTGGTGCACCACTCATTATTGTGCCAGTGCCTGGTGCAGATCACCGGGCACCACATTGCTGGGAGCTGGTGCACCACTCATTGTGCCATGTGCTGATCACTGGGCATCACAGTGCTGGGAGCGATTGCTGCACTCATCATTGTGCCTGATGCTTCTGATCAGCGTGCAGTCACCACTCCTTGTGTCTGTCTGTGTGTGTACTGGGCTGGCAGGGAGGAGGAGGAGGAGGAGGAGGAGGAGGGAGGCGAGTACAGGTGGGAGACAGAGCTGCACCTGTCACACTGTAACAGTGTAACACCTGCATCCCTTAACCCCTCCCGTGCCGGCGCCCGCATCCCAGGACATTCATCATCCACTCCTTTGGCCAGCGCCCATGGGGTTAAGCCAGTCATCCTCGGGTGGGGCTCTCTTCTCATACATATAGTTGTTGGAATTTATTAATACAGCCATTAGTTACCATTGTGCTCCTGCAGAGCCCAAGCTTTGTGGTTTGCACAGCCCCCCCCCCCCCAACCTTGTGCTATACATTATACTCACCCCCCAGCCATGTGTTATACAGCGACCCCCCTTCCCTCTGTGTTAAACAGTTGCCACAAGCCTCTTGTTTTATACAGTGCTCCCCTGTTATATAGTGTCCCCCCCATGCATTTTATTATACAGTGTCTCTCGTTATGCTGTCACCCCCCAGCCTTGTGTTATACAGTGACCTCCACCCCATGTGTTATACAGTAGTACCCCCCTCCCCTAGCCTTGTACTATACAGTGCTCCCCTGTTATATAGTGTCCCCCATAGCATTTTATTATACAGTGTCTTTCGTTATGCTGTCAGCCCCCAGCCTTGTGTTATACAGTGACCTCCACCCCATGTGTTATACAGTAGTACCCCCCCCTAGCCTTGTACTATACAGTGCTCCCCTGTTTACAGAGTACCCTCTGTGTTGTACAGTTCCCACTCTGTCTTATACAGTGCCCCCCATCCTTGTATTATACAGTACCCCCACAGCCTTGTATTATTATACAGTGCCCCCAAGCCTTGTATTATACAGTGCTCCCCTATTATATAGTGTCCCCCCTAGCCTTGTATTATACAGTGCTCCCCTCTGTTATACAGTACCCCCTCAGCCTTGTATTATTATACAGTGCTCCCCTCTGTTATACAGTACTCCCACAGCCTTGTATTATTATACAGTGCCCCCCAAGCCTTGTATTATACAGAACTCCCCTGTTATATAGTGTCCCCCCTAGCCTTGTATTATACAGTGCTCCCCTCTGTTATACAGTACCCTCTCAGCCTTGTATTATTATACAGTACCCCCTAGCCTTGTTTTATACAGTGCTCCCCTGTTATACAGTTTACCCTCTGTGTTGTACAGTGCCCCCTCTGTCTTATACAGTGCCCCCCATCCTTGTATTATACAGTGTTCCCCTCTGTTATACAGTGCCCCCACAGCCTTGTATTATTATACAGTGCTCCACATAGCCTTGTATTATACAGTGCTCCCCTGTTATACAGAGTACCCTCTGTGTTGTACAGTGCCCCCTCTGTCTTATACAGTGCCCCCCGTCCTTGTATTATACAGTGCTCCCCTCTGTTATACAATGCCCCCACAGCCTTGTATTATTATACAGTGCCCCACATAGCCTTGTATTAAACAGTGCCCCCCCCAGCCTTGTGTAATACAGTGACGCCCCCACCCCATGTGTTATACAGTACACCCCTCCAAGCCTCGTATTAAACAGTGCTCCCCTCTGTTATACAGTACCCCCTCAGCCTTGTATTATACAGTGCTCCCCTCTGTTATACAGTACCCCCTCAGCCTTGTATTATACAGTGCTCCCCTCTGTTATACAGTACCCCCTCAGCCTTGTATTATTATACAGTGCCCCCCAAGCCTTGTATTATACAGAACTCCCCTGTTATATAGTGTCCCCCCTAGCCTTGTATTATACAGTGCCCCCCATCCTTGTATTATACAGTGCCCCCCATCCTTGTATTATACAGTACCCCCCTCAGCCTTGTATTATACAGTGCCCCCCATCCTTGTATTATACAGTGCTCCCCTCTGTTATACAGTACCCCCCTCAGCCTTGTATTATTATACAGTGCCCCCCAAGCCTTGTATTATACAGAACTCCCCTGTTATATAGTGTCCCCCCTAGCCTTGTATTATACAGTGCCCCCCATCCTTGTATTATACAGTGCCCCCCATCCTTGTATTATACAGTACCCCCTCAGCCTTGTATTATACAGTACCCCCTCAGCCTTGTATTATACAGTACCCCCTCAGCCTTGTATTATACAGTGCTCCCCTCTGTTATACAGTACCCCCTCAGCCTTGTATTATTATACAGTGCCCCCCAAGCCTTGTATTATACAGAACTCCCCTGTTATATAGTGTCCCCCCTAGCCTTGTATTATACAGTGCCCCCCATCCTTGTATTATACAGTGCCCCCCATCCTTGTATTATACAGTACCCCCTCAGCCTTGTATTATACAGTGCCCCCCATCCTTGTATTATACAGTGCTCCCCTCTGTTATACAGTACCCCCCTCAGCCTTGTATTATTATACAGTGCCCCCCAAGCCTTGTATTATACAGAACTCCCCTGTTATATAGTGTCCCCCCTAGCCTTGTATTATACAGTGCCCCCCATCCTTGTATTATACAGTGCCCCCCATCCTTGTATTATACAGTACCCCCTCAGCCTTGTATTATACAGTACCCCCTCAGCCTTGTATTATACAGTACCCCCTCAGCCTTGTATTATACAGTGCTCCCCTCTGTTATACAGTACCCCCTCAGCCTTGTATTATTATACAGTGCCCCCCAAGCCTTGTATTATACAGAACTCCCCTGTTATATAGTGTCCCCCCTAGCCTTGTATTATACAGTGCCCCCCATCCTTGTATTATACAGTGCCCCCCATCCTTGTATTATACAGTACCCCCCTCAGCCTTGTATTATACAGTGCCCCCCATCCTTGTATTATACAGTGCTCCCCTCTGTTATACAGTACCCCCCTCAGCCTTGTATTATTATACAGTGCCCCCCAAGCCTTGTATTATACAGAACTCCCCTGTTATATAGTGTCCCCCCTAGCCTTGTATTATACAGTGCCCCCCATCCTTGTATTATACAGTGCCCCCCATCCTTGTATTATACAGTACCCCCTCAGCCTTGTATTATACAGTACCCCCTCAGCCTTGTATTATACAGTACCCCCTCAGCCTTGTATTATACAGTGCTCCCCTCTGTTATACAGTACCCCCTCAGCCTTGTATTATTATACAGTGCCCCCCAAGCCTTGTATTATACAGAACTCCCCTGTTATATAGTGTCCCCCCCTAGCCTTGTATTATACAGTGCCCCCCATCCTTGTATTATACAGTGCCCCCCATCCTTGTATTATACAGTACCCCCTCAGCCTTGTATTATACAGTGCCCCCCATCCTTGTATTATACAGTGCTCCCCTCTGTTATACAGTACCCCCTCAGCCTTGTATTATTATACAGTGCCCCCCAAGCCTTGTATTATACAGAACTCCCCTGTTATATAGTGTCCCCCCTAGCCTTGTATTATACAGTGCCCCCCATCCTTGTATTATACAGTGCCCCCCATCCTTGTATTATACAGTACCCCCTCAGCCTTGTATTATACAGTACCCCCTCAGCCTTGTATTATACAGTACCCCCTCAGCCTTGTATTATACAGTGCTCCCCTCTGTTATACAGTACCCCCCTCAGCCTTGTATTATTATACAGTGCCCCCCAAGCCTTGTATTATACAGAACTCCCCTGTTATATAGTGTCCCCCCTAGCCTTGTATTATACAGTGCCCCCCATCCTTGTATTATACAGTGCCCCCCATCCTTGTATTATACAGTACCCCCCTCAGCCTTGTATTATACAGTGCCCCCCCATCCTTGTATTATACAGTGCTCCCCTCTGTTATACAGTACCCCCTCAGCCTTGTATTATTATACAGTGCCCCCCAAGCCTTGTATTATACAGAACTCCCCTGTTATATAGTGTCCCCCCTAGCCTTGTATTATACAGTGCCCCCCATCCTTGTATTATACAGTGCCCCCCCATCCTTGTATTATACAGTACCCCCTCAGCCTTGTATTATACAGTACCCCCTCAGCCTTGTATTATACAGTACCCCCCTCAGCCTTGTATTATACAGTGCTCCCCTCTGTTATACAGTACCCCCTCAGCCTTGTATTATTATACAGTGCCCCCCAAGCCTTGTATTATACAGAACTCCCCTGTTATATAGTGTCCCCCCTAGCCTTGTATTATACAGTGCCCCCCATCCTTGTATTATACAGTGCCCCCCATCCTTGTATTATACAGTACCCCCCTCAGCCTTGTATTATACAGTGCCCCCCATCCTTGTATTATACAGTGCTCCCCTCTGTTATACAGTACCCCCTCAGCCTTGTATTATTATACAGTGCCCCCCAAGCCTTGTATTATACAGAACTCCCCTGTTATATAGTGTCCCCCCTAGCCTTGTATTATACAGTGCCCCCCATCCTTGTATTATACAGTGCCCCCCATCCTTGTATTATACAGTACCCCCCTCAGCCTTGTATTATACAGTACCCCCTCAGCCTTGTATTATACAGTACCCCCCTCAGCCTTGTATTATACAGTGCTCCCCTCTGTTATACAGTACCCCCTCAGCCTTGTATTATTATACAGTGCCCCCCAAGCCTTGTATTATACAGAACTCCCCTGTTATATAGTGTCCCCCCTAGCCTTGTATTATACAGTGCCCCCCATCCTTGTATTATACAGTGCCCCCCATCCTTGTATTATACAGTACCCCCCTCAGCCTTGTATTATACAGTGCCCCCCCATCCTTGTATTATACAGTGCTCCCCTCTGTTATACAGTACCCCCTCAGCCTTGTATTATTATACAGTGCCCCCCAAGCCTTGTATTATACAGAACTCCCCTGTTATATAGTGTCCCCCCCTAGCCTTGTATTATACAGTGCCCCCCATCCTTGTATTATACAGTGCCCCCCATCCTTGTATTATACAGTACCCCCTCAGCCTTGTATTATACAGTACCCCCTCAGCCTTGTATTATACAGTACCCCCTCAGCCTTGTATTATACAGTGCTCCCCTCTGTTATACAGTACCCCCTCAGCCTTGTATTATTATACAGTGCCCCCCAAGCCTTGTATTATACAGAACTCCCCTGTTATATAGTGTCCCCCCTAGCCTTGTATTATACAGTGCCCCCCATCCTTGTATTATACAGTGCCCCCCATCCTTGTATTATACAGTACCCCCTCAGCCTTGTATTATACAGTGCCCCCCATCCTTGTATTATACAGTGCTCCCCTCTGTTATACAGTACCCCCTCAGCCTTGTATTATTATACAGTGCCCCCCAAGCCTTGTATTATACAGAACTCCCCTGTTATATAGTGTCCCCCCTAGCCTTGTATTATACAGTGCCCCCCATCCTTGTATTATACAGTGCCCCCCATCCTTGTATTATACAGTACCCCCTCAGCCTTGTATTATACAGTGCCCCCCATCCTTGTATTATACAGTGCTCCCCTCTGTTATACAGTACCCCCTCAGCCTTGTATTATTATACAGTGCCCCCCAAGCCTTGTATTATACAGAACTCCCCTGTTATATAGTGTCCCCCCTAGCCTTGTATTATACAGTGCCCCCCATCCTTGTATTATACAGTACCCCCCTCAGCCTTGTATTATACAGTGCCCCCCATCCTTGTATTATACAGTGTCCCCCATCCTTGTATTATACAGTACCCCCTCAGCCTTGTATTATACAGTACCCCCTCAGCCTTGTATTATACAGTACCCCCCTCAGCCTTGTATTATACAGTACCCCCCTCAGCCTTGTATTATACAGTACCCCCTCAGCCTTGTATTATACAGTACCCCCCTCAGCCTTGTATTATACAGTACCCCCCTCAGCCTTGTATTATACAGTACCCCCTCAGCCTTGTATTATACAGTACCCCCTCAGCCTTGTATTATACAGTACCCCCTCAGCCTTGTATTATACAGTACCCCCTCAGCCTTGTATTATACAGTACCCCCTCAGCCTTGTATTATACAGTACCCCCTCAGCCTTGTATTATACAGTACCCCCCTCAGCCTTGTATTATACAGTACCCCCTCAGCCTTGTATTATACAGTACCCCCCTCAGCCTTGTATTATACAGTACCCCCTCAGCCTTGTATTATACAGTACCCCCTCAGCCTTGTATTATACAGTACCCCCTCAGCCTTGTATTATACAGTACCCCCCTCAGCCTTGTATTATACAGTACCCCCTCAGCCTTGTATTATACAGTACCCCCTCAGCCTTGTATTATACAGTACCCCCTCAGCCTTGTATTATACAGTGCCCTCCCCCCTTGTGTGCTGTCAGCTATATAAATGGACAGTTTCTACACAACAAGTTGGACAAGTTGAGTTGTTTGAGCTGCTGTCAAGATTAACCCATAACTAACTGGCTGGGAGGAGGCTTCTTGCTGTCTCTGAGTTTATCAATGACATAGGAGTAAATGTAAGCTCTTGAGGGGAGTTAACTCCTTTTTTGCCAATTCTGCGGGTACAGCGCTAGTGACTGTGCCTGGCCTGTTATATAATATGTTCACTGTAAGGTTCGTTAGGGGACAATGGGAATACAGCAGAGGCTGTGAGAGGACCAGAGGGTGAGGATGCAGCATGAATAATTATAACCAGGACAGACACTGACTTCTGGGCTCAGCGATCTCCACCCTGCTTACACTACACTCTACACTGGGCAGCTCCACTCCAAGCACACCCTGGCAGGGACTGCTGCGACTTGTAGTCCTACATCAGCTAGTGAGCCACCCACGCAATCTCTATTCTGCGGGTGACCTAGTGCCTCTCTTTCACACTGTGCAGTAGTTTCTGCTTTTCCCAATTACTTGCCATTGGCAGCTGCATGGGATGCCTTTATTAGGTGGCGTTAAAGGCGTTTCTTTGAGCTGAACTGAGTAATACAAGACCTTAGGCGCAGTTTGGAAATAAGTGGTAAAGACAGGGGCATCTATAGCCACAGACATGTGCAAAGGACTGGGTTTGCCAGGCATGCCTATGAGCCTAGGGCCTTTATTCTGCATACCCTCCAACATGACCCCTTCCACCAGGTACATAATGCTCTGCTCTTGGATTTCCACTTAATGTATGATTACGTACAGGACTTGAGTTATTGCTGGGTCTACCCGGGTCGCAGCTCAGTGTAAAAGGGTCCCTGATAAATAACCCGGGTCAGGTGACCTGGCAATAGAACCCAGGTAGCTACCAGGGTCGGACCCAGGATGGACCTGGGTAATGGTGTAGTGTAAACGGCGCCACCCAGGTTCTCCGACCTGGGTCATGCCTAAATTTAGCTGATTGGTGGTTGTGGAGCAGTCACCTCCCACTTTTTATGACCTCACAAGTTTATCAGGGCTGCCACAGGTTCAGTGTGAATGTGGCTGACCTGGGAATAACCCAGATCGATGGTGCTATGTAAACAGTGTCTGACCTGGGTTGGAACCATCTCTGAAAACATAGGTCGGACCTGGGTTTTTGGTGTAAAAGAGGTATTAGGGGCACATGTATCAAAGCTCGATGTGAGATAAAATTGTGAGATATATATCACCAACCAATCAGCTCCTAACTATTGTTTTTTAAACACAGCCTGCAAAATGTAAGTTAGAAGCTGATTGGTTAGTCATATATATCTAATGCTGGGCACACACTATACAATTATGTGTCCAATCTGGCTGGTTGGAATGAAAACCTGGTAATGTATGGGAGCGAATGACAATCGACCATTTTCTCACAAAAACAGGAAAACAGACAAAAATGGTCGTTCAGACAAATTGGTTAAAACACACGAATTTAACCAATTTGAACAATTGTTTTTTGTACGTTGTCCAGTGTTTAAGACCATATGATGGACTGTCATTTGCTCCCATACATTACCAGGTTTTCATTCCAACTAGCCAGATTGGACAGATATCTGACAGATAATTGTATAGTGTATGCCCAGCATCACAAATTTATCTCGCATCAAGCTTTGATACATATGCCCCTTAATGTATGAATACATATTACAATCACCTGTGTTTACTTTAAATACAATGCTCAGCAATTGACTTGTTCAACACAGGTGACTGCAATCATAAATGAAGTGGGAAGTCTGTGAACAGAGCATTTGTACCTGGTGGAAGGGGTCATGTTGGAGGGTCTGTGGTTTGCATTCCTGTCTGCTGGAATGACAGTGGTAAATGTTTACCACACATGGTGCAATGTACAGGCTGGCATGTGGCTCGCCGCTCAGTACTACAGATGCTGCAGCACAGAACCTAGGCCCTGCTGGTGCTGATAAACTGGAGTTGTATGGAGCTGGGGGAAGATGGGTTCTTTGTGCAACTGGTTGGTTATTATAAATGACACTGGATAGTGGTGTAGTATATATGTGATGCACCAGGAGCCTCTGGCCTATGGAGAGTAACAGCCAGCACTTGCATAGGCTTCTAGCAGTGGCTACTTGATACTGACCAAGGCTCAGGTATCATCAGTTATGTTATCGGTATTGTTACAGATCATGCATGTGGGAAATGATTGCAAATCTTAAAGACTCATTTAAATGCCCCCTCCCCTTTAGAATGTAAGCTCTCACGAGCAGGGCCCTCTTCCCTCATGTGATTCTCCTTCACTTACTCCTACTGTAATTTACAACAGCACCTAACCCTTGGTTACAGACACAAAGAGGGGAATTCAATATGAAACGTAAACTTCACTGTCGAAGTTAACGTTTCATATCGGAGTTTTTACCTGCGTTAAAGTATCGGGCGTGCGCCCGCTTATACCCGTATTCAATATGAAATTAACGAAAACGGGAGCCTGCGAAGTTGGATTTGTGTAAAGTTACGAATTTTTCCTTAAAATAATTGTAGGACCCCCCTAAAGTTGTAAAAACACGGGGGATCACTATGGGTACCCCCGTTTTAGCCTTTAATTGTAAGTCGGGGATTTAAATAGCTGCAGCAGGTGTTTTTTCCCGACATTGAAGAAGTGATGCAGAAGAGCACTTAGGTTATTTTTTTCGTTTTTTTAAGTGGTCCCATCAAATTTGGGGTACATGAAAATGGGTACTAGCATATTTTTAAGTCCCTAAAGTAAGTTTTTAAAAATTCTGCAATTGTGCACCTGCCGCTATAATTCTATTCTAGAAAACATCTGCCGCATACATGCAGAATAGCCCTGAACCTATTTCCCTATTTTTAAACAATTTTTCCCCATTTTTTTTTTTCACTCCAATTTTTAAATACATTTTTTGGGGTGTCCCTATTTTTTTTAAAAACTTTTTTTTTGACACAGTTCTTTTTTAAATGTCATTCCCAGGGGTCCAGGCTATTTTTTTTAAGCCTGCACCCCTAAACCCCAATTCTGCACTTTTTTTCGACACCCATTCAATGGTGAAAAGTTATCACCGTATTTTATCAAAGACTTTTCAAAACTGCGATAAGTCTTTGAAATTGAATACGGTGTAAAAGTAAAACCTGCGATAATGATGTCAAACGTGCGATATTAACGCAAAAACAATGTTTTCGCTCCCATATTGAATACCCCTGCATGCTGCTTATTTAAGTGTTATGCAGCAATGTATAAATCTTGTATCTGTCCTGCATTGTTTGTACTGTTAATAACTGTTTTTCTTGTGTTATCATGTGTCTATGTACTTGTCTTGTGTGCTCATTTGTTTATGTACTTTGTAAGGCGCTGTGGAACCCTTGTGGCGCCATATAAATAAAGGATGATAATAAAAATGTAATATATACTTTGTTTTTGAATGAATAAGCTCATCATGTTACCACACTATACTCCTTTCCTTATATCTGTGCAAACAGAAATATCTGTGCTGATGACCGGGTCACATAGTGAAAACTTTGCAAATACAGGAGGCATTGTGGATGCCCTGTGATGTCATCGGAATGTGGATGCCCTGTGATGTCATTGGAATGTGGAAACCTCTGTGTTTATGCTATGTAGTGTGATCAGGTGGAATGCAGGTCTGTGGGATATCTTATCTACAGCTGGTAGTGTACTAGAATTCCCAGCAAGCCTTCACTATTCTGCGTATTAGTTCAACACCTGCTTTGTGATCTAGATAGAGGTTTGGCAATTCTCACCATGTGCTGAGTTTACAGGCTGACAATCAAATAATTGTTAATGGGTTAAACAAACCAGCGTTATGTTTTGCAGAGCACAAATCGTCCCTATTTAATCTATCTATCTTTGTGGGGTCTATTCAGAATTTCCGCATTTTTTATGTAAATCTACTATTCAGCAATGGGTTAATGGAGAAGATAACGCAATTATCTTCTCCATTAATTCCCATCTCGCAGAGTACCGCACTGTAGGGATCAGCCATTGATTTCTACAGTGCTTTAACGCTTTTTACTAATCAGCAAAGCAGAAAGTGCTAAATGACTCTATAAATCTTTACCGCCATCTCAGAATGGCGTTATATGAAGAAAATACATTAAATTATCCGAAAACTGCAGGGACCGAGGGAAATTTTCCCATAAGTCCCTGCAGGATCGTGTAACACCGCCCAGTCTCCGTCCCTGGTTTGCGGTGACTGCCGTTCGGTAAGTCACTCTAGAGCATGTTAAACCTGCCGAAATGGATTGACATGTGTACACAGGCTTTATATTGGCCTGTATACATTTATATTTATGTGCTATTATATTTAAAATATACATTTTAAATATAAAAGCACATATATATACATTTATACAGGCAAATATAAAGCCTGTGTACACATGTCAATCAATTTGGACAGGCTGTAATTGAACTTACCCCTCCGCTGGGAAGGAGACAGTTCCCGAGCGCATGACTGAGCATGCGCAGAAACAGAAGGCATTGTTTTGTTTTCGGAAACCGATAACCACGCCTTCTGTAACATCGCAGGGACAGCGTGTTACCGCAACCGCTGTCACTGCAAAAAATATTGCTGTATAGGGGCCATAAATTTCAATAATTGGAAAAAATCGTGACGATGTTGTCCGATAATATTCTGGGCGACATCGTCACTGTTGCTGAATAGACCTGTGTCCTTTAGATCACAATTGCCTAGATGGTTGGTGTTACCGGCAGTAACGGAGCTATGCGATGGTTTCTGGACGTAATGGCAGGTGCCATATTTCCCAGTGTTAGAGAGTTTCTGAGTCTCTTTATATTCTCATTTGCATAATGAAGCAACTGGCACCAGAGGGATAGCGCAAGAATAATAGGATGTCGAACGTCAAAAAAAAAATAATTTGCAAAAACAGTGACCTTTTCTGGTTTTAATGGCTGTTATATGTTCTGCCCTTCAGGATGTGTCCATTCACGGAGAAAGTTTGGATTTTAATAACATTTATGGTCCTGGTTATATTCCTTATTGGCTGTGGGAAACCAGCAATATTAATTAGACAGACTGAGAGCCGTATTCAATTTGAGCCGAGCCGCGATGCTTTTTCACGCCCCAGACTTTTCGCCTACTTCGCAGGAGGAAAAGTATCGCGCGTGTGCCCGCTTTACCCCCGTATTCAATTTGAAAGTACGCGAAAATGGAACCCGGCGGAACTTGAACAGGCGGAAAGTACTGTCAGATTTGGGGAAATCAGCCTGACACCCCCAAAAGATGTTCTGACATGGGGGTTCCCTATGGTACACCCCGATTTAGCTTGCTGAAGGTATTTGGTGTTTTTAAACGGGCTCAATAGCTGCTAAATAGTGTTTTTCTATACGTGATGCAGAATAGTATTCTGGAGTATATTTTCCAGAAAATAACTTATCCCAGCAAATTTGGGGTACTTGAAAATGGGGGTCAGCATATTAAAAAGTTGCTAAAATGAAGTTGAAAAAATCGTGAAAAATCCACCTGCCGCAAACACCTGCAATCAAAAAAACACTTGGGGCATACTTGGGTACCGGAGTGTAGTTCGCTAGTTTTTAACTTTGTACCCAAACTTTTTTTTTTCGCCCCCTTTTTCAAAGTAATTTTTTAGGGTGTCCTTTTAGTGTTTTTTTTTTTATTTTTTAACACAGTTTACCTTTGGGGGACTGGCTGAAGGCTGCAGGGGGGTTCCCGCAACGTTGCACCCCAAAACCCCAATTCTGCACTTTTTTCCGCCTCCCATTCATAGGCAAAACTTTACCGCCTATTACATTGCATTGACTTTCAAATTGAATACGGGGTAAAAGCAAAACAGGCGAAAATGACGTCATCGGCGAAAAAGTATCGCGGATCCGGACTTTTCGCCTCAAATTGAATACGAGCCACAGAGTGCATAAGACCTTGTACAGTTTTCATACCATAAATGCGTTTTGCATTGTATTATTTTATTGTCTCATTAACAATGTTTAGGCAATGTTGGTAGGCACCTTCGGCGCATGCGCATGTTATCCATCACGGCTGCTCGGTGGCACCATCTGAGGGAGTGACGCCAAAATAACAGCAGCTCTGCAATTTTGCTGTTTCCCCCCCCCCCCCCCTCTCTCTGTGCGAGTCCTATTTTACATTGCATACCTCCCAATAGTTCCTGGCGGCAGATTGAGACAACATGGCACACTTAAAAAGTGGACGGGCCACGACAAAGTTGGGCTTGCGGATTGTGTATCCGGAGAGCGTGGCTGCCGCTATCCCCCTACTTTCCTCTAAAGAGACATTTGCGTTGCGTTGGGAGCGTCACGGCTAAATTGGAAGATTGGGGAGTTACGATATTGTACCATAGTTGTCATAACTTTGGTAACACCGTATAGTAAAAGAGTGGTGATGCCTAAAAGGGTATGAAATTTCGTATCATATATATATATATATATTTTTATGATTAAAAACTGCTCTTGTAATATACACATCCCGGCGGCAGCAGTGTTGTAGCCTGAAATGATGCTTATGAGGTTGCAGCACGTCCGATCACACATCTACAGGCACCTATGCGGTGTCGCTGGTTTCCAATTATTTGTACGGCTGCGTTCTGGTGAATGGACTCACCCTGGGCAAAGGCCGCCTCCGTGCCCGGTAGATGGGTGCAATGTTAGTGTCCTCTTACTATGCAGAATATGATTGAGGCCGATCAGCATTTTACATACAGTGGGCCTGATTCACCAGCGATCACAAATGCCACTACGTACGGAGATCCTGCGATTGTTAGCCATTGTGCATGCGTATAAGCCGAACTTCCGGTGCGCTGCAATTACGCATGCAGAGAGGAATCCATCACAGAGTGAGTGACAGGCTGTTCAGCGTTTGGGGGGTGGCGACTGAGGAGTGGTTAGAAAAACCGCAGGGGTGCCTGTCCGTCTGAACGCCGTTACATGGGCGTGCATAAATTAGCCACTGCGATTGCATACGCAGCCTCAGTACTCATTGCGTGCGGGTCAGACCTGTTGTGAATGCTGCATGACTGGCCGATGTCCGTCGATGGCACCAATGTGTGCGCAGAAGTGCGAGGTTGGACCGATATGAGAAAGCAGTAGTGGGCGTCTTTATGCTGGCTGAGCCGTGGCAGACATTATCACGTTTTCGCAGCTGCGTTGCGTGTGATTTTGCAGCTGCAATTGATATCCATGCTGAATCAAGCCCGGGTTTTTTCAAATATATCGGAAATCACTGGTGCTTAATCAAGTGAATTGGAAAAACAAGTGAAAATAACTACTCATGATGTCATTGGGGTACTACATTGCAAATGGTAGAATCCCTGGTAATGTTGTATTCAGAAACTCCATGGAGACCATAAGCAGGTATGGTCTTTCTGGGGCCATTTTGTTTCCATGACCTGCGTGCTTCCTCAAAGAAACCACACACTGGCACATGTTCATCTGACCTTATGGGGTCTATTTACTAAGCAGTGTTAGGAGACAGAGTGAAAAGTGATAAGGTGCCAGCCAATCAGCTCCCAATTGTCATTTTTCAAACACAGCTTGTGAGATGACAGTTGGGAGCTGATTGGCTGGCACCTTATCACTTTTTCACTCTGTCTCCTGAAGTGACTAAACAAACCCCAGGAAAATGGCTGCATGGAGCAGGCACCAATAAGAGGCTTCCTGCTAGGGTGGTTTGTGTTTTGCTTTTTCACCTCACCTGGGAGAACAGCTGTAATAGCTGCTGCTTAAGTTATTCATTGATGGTCTGCTGCTGGGTTATGAATTTAATTCCTCAGTTGGATAAGGTTTCCTTCAGTAGTGAAAGTCAATTTATTCAAACCCCCCCACCCTCCCCGCAGCTCACTGCAGGCTGTTGGAGGAGTGCGTCGGGGATAGGGAGAGATGCAGCGGGAGGCGAGGCACCGCGGGCCCCCCGGAGTCGGCCTGTCATCAGCCAGGTGTCGGGGGCGCCTCCATAAGGGCAAGTCGATTTTTAGCCTTTTCAAATTGGGCAGGGCCTGGCGCTTGGCAGAAAAAAGCCAAGCGGGAACGCGATAATAGAAACACAGGGCCTGATTCAGACCCGCTTGCAAGCAGGTTGATGGCCGGCCAGTGCTCACGCGCGAGTGAGAAATCACTCGCTCCGGCGCTCGCATCCAAAAGGCGCAGTTGTCGATGTTGTTCGACAGCTCGCCCCGTTTGGTAGGTGTGTCGAGGGGGGGTGGCTGTCCAAACGGAGGCGTTCGCGTTCCCGAAGGAACGCCTGCCGTTTGGGGGCGGCCCCACTGACATCACGAGTGATGACAGTGGTGAGCTTCCTGCTCAATTAGAGCCGGAAGCTCACTGGGGCTTGCGACGGACGAGACCCTACCACAAGAGTCTCGTTGCAAACCCGATGATCGCGACCATCATCTGGCCGCTCGCTAAAGCTGTGGGTGGTCACCCACAGCTTAGCGAGCGTCCAGGAGGCCGAACAAAAAAAAACATGCGACCGCCCTGATTCAGAGCGAGTACTCGCTTTTTGCGAGCCGCTCTGAATCAGGCCCACAATTCTATCACTGCGCTGGTGAGGAAGTATTACAATAAAATGTATCACTGTGTCATAAATTACACCAGAATTTAGTTACTTATAACCATGCTTGGGTACAGGTGGCTTCATTAGTACCTTAGTCAATTTGATTTAACCATGCGTGCTCAGCTATGCATATCTTTAAAACCTGGAGGTTAAGGAGTATCCCCCAATAGGTGACACAGTCCTTGGTCAGAATAATAGCCGGGATCTGGTGTCTTTAATGTCAATAATTGCCAATAAACCCGTATGTATACTATTGGGTGGCATGTCACCTCTAGGGAGAGCTGCAAAGTTATTTCCTTCTAATGATTGTATCAGACGCGGCACATTTTATTGTCTGACTCTGTAATTAAAGTAATTTATTCATAGAGGAATACTTTTAATTTGCCTTGGATAAAAATGTCATTATGAATTGATCGCTATCACATGCCCAATATTACACACCACATCATAACACCGGCTCGGACGTAGAATGTATCGCCCCCTTAACCCTTTTCCCTATATTTTAATAATCCTTATGTTTGAAAATGTCAGCAAATATATCAATCATCACATAATGTAGAAACAATATTATTATTAAAAGGATTACTGGATTCCAAAACCTAATGCCCACGTGAGCGCAAAAATATCAGTGCCGAGAGTGAGAAAATGGGATAGTCCAGACGAAAATGACTTTGGCGCGCATATGACGCAGTGATCATGGAATCTTACACACAGCTGGTGTAAGACTGGCGCACTGAGGATGACTGGTATCAAACCAAGCGTACGCGTAAGAGCAGCCCAATTCCAGGATAT
This sequence comes from Taudactylus pleione, assembly GCA_031769625.1. Lineage (NCBI taxonomy): Eukaryota > Metazoa > Chordata > Amphibia > Anura > Myobatrachidae > Taudactylus > Taudactylus pleione. Next base: position 230,378 of record JAUIMM010000952.1, read on the forward strand.
GTACAAAGCTGCACGTGGGCGAATATTCGCCTTTAGTTTTGTGCACGCAATGTGGTAGCCATTACTAACGACTTTGGGCCTGATTCAGACCCACTCGCGAGCGGCTGTCCGCTCGCAAGTGGGTCGATGTTCTGCACTGAGCATGCGCACGACGGAGGGAGCTCCGTCGTGCGCATGCGCCAGACGCGACGAGCGAAGGACTTTCCTTCGCTCGTTGTGTCTGATCAAAGGGGGCGTGCTGTCGATGTTGATTGACAGCACGCCCCCTTTGGTGGGCGTGCCGGGGGCGTACCTCCCAGACGGGGGCGTTCCTAAGGGAACGCCTACTGTCAGAAGCCGGCCCACTGACATCACTAGTGATGTCAGTGGGAGTGATTTTGGCTCTGATAGAGCCAAAATCACTCCGGGCCTTGCGGTTGAAAACCTCAACCGCAGGCTCCGGCTCGCAGTTTCGATGGTCGCGATGGTCAAGACCATCGCGGCCATCAAACTGCACGCTCGTATAGGCTGTGGGTGGTGACCCACAGCTATACGAGCGTCCAGGAGGACGCTCCATAGTTATGGAGGACGGCCCTCATTCAGAGCGTGCGCTCTGCTCAGAGCGTACGGCTCTGAATGAGGGCCTTTGTCTTTGAACATTGGCCTCAACAAAATGGCCGCTGACACTGGTTTTATTTTAGTTTTGGGATCCAGTGCATTATGTTTAGTAGTACTTTTGGATTTGGTGATTTGCTGCTTATTTTTTTTTTTTTTGACATATGTATAAAAAAAAGTAAATGTAGAAAGTAAGTGCCCCTCTACAGCTTCCTGGTGCCTAGCACTGGGAGAGCAATTATAATCCCCCCCCCCCCCCAAAAAAAAAAAACATGTATCCCTATGGGAGGCTCCATGCTTGATATTTGCCCTGGTAGTGTTCCCCTGGTGTGGTGTGAGAGGCGGCCATGTAGAATGTCAACACAAACAATGTCGACATGGACGTTCGGTCAGCGATTCAGTAGAAAGCCATTGTTGTTTTGGTCTCTGATGTTGTTATTCCCTAATATCCTCCCACAGGCTTCCTATGAATCTTCTCCGTATTCCATAACTGCCAATAACCCCAATCTTGTCTAACTGTTTTATTCTACAGGGAATTAAAGGTTTAGTAGATTACATATTACTGGGTGTGCTCCCCTTGGGATATTGTTTAGGTGGCTTGTGGGGATAGTTTGCAAAGATTGAGAGCATGATCAATTTTGAGAGGTACGGTAAATCAGCTCCCAGGGAACATGGATGATCGAAAACTATACCTAGCGGGATGGCTATGCCAGACTGACAGGGAGACTCCCTGAAATAGCAGCAATCTCCCTGACTCCCTGAAGAGTCTAGCAATCTCCCTGATTGCACCTTACCCCCATTATGAAGCTGTTATAACAGAAAAACCCAGAGATATATACATTCAAATGGGATCATTAGTATAATTTCCCTGCATTAATTATAAGGCACAATGATCCCTATGGCTACATCCATTTCCTGAATAGTATCAGTGTGTTTTCATCAACAAATAGATTTTACTAACTGCCCTGGGGCTCATTTACATTTGGATGTAAGTCAGTTTATGACACGCCCCTCAGATGTAGCAGTACACGCCCATCACATGTATGACATGCCTCTCATATGTAGCGGTACACGCCCACTTTACCGCCGTGGTCATAGGTGCTGCTGTCACAATCTCCCTGAAATGCTTTTTCAAATGTAGGCAAGTATGGCCTAAACTGAACCTCCCCCCCTCCCCGCACCGTAAACCTAACCCTCCTCCCTTAGTGTATAACCCTCACTCTAGTGCCTAACCCTAACCCACCCACTAACCCCAGTACTTGCCTACTGGATGCCGGCGCCAGTATTCTGATAGTGTTGCGATTCCGGTGTCGGCATTGTGAACGCCAGAATCCCCGCTGTCGGGATCCTGAATATATCCCCACCTAGCATATGGTTTACCATCTTTACTAGGAACTATTAAGTGGCTATAATTGGCGGAATGTACGCTTGTGTGATACATAAGTAAGGCTGCAACCAACTTGTACTAAAAGGCGTTTTGTGAAATTAATATCAAACTTTTCATACCACTGAATAGATTTGCCGTTTTTATCTTTTACAATCTTGTTCATTAAATATATTGATTATGTGATTAAACTCCAATTAAATTAGCTAAGGAATGATTCCCCCGATTGCAGTAACCCATCTGTGGATAGGCGGCCAACTGTCACTGTGCGTTTCGCAAATATTGCATCGCTTTGATGACAGTTAAAGGGAAGTAATAATAAAATATCCCTGATGTTTATAGGGATCATGCTGCTGTGTTATACGATAATACCACATCACGTTTCCGTTATTGGGAGACACTAACAACACTGCCATAATAATTACAGTAATAAATGGAAAAAGGTCTCGTTTTGCTTCCAGTGTTGCCAATATGCACACTCCAGCTGGCCACATAGTAATCATACGAGCCAGTGAGTATCATTATAGTATAAGCCGCCGGCCAGCATTTATTTTCTGTTAATAGGACAGTCAGAACTTTTTTAAACCTTTTAGTTGGTGACACTCTACCTGCTTTGTCCCTTCACTAGGCTACATTACTTTAAACAACTTCTGGTGCACGTAACCGGATGCAGCTGAAACACAATGAGTTGGGATCAATGATCCCATCCCTGTAAGGGTCACAAGGTTCCTCCAGATGACCACTTGGGCCCATTCCTAGGGACTGATTGATAGAGGACCCTATTGCAGGCTTACTCCAATCTCTGTTGAGATCTTGGGCTGCGTAGCCTGTATGGGAGTGGGAGGGGGATTAATAACCTTTTTTTCCCCATGCAAAAGAACACAGTCATCCTAAAGCTGGGGAACTTCAAATTGCATAACATAAAATGCCCTACTCTGTCTTCCCTGCAATGTAATTGGAGCATCTCTTGTGTCAGTCAGAGAGGTTTCTGTTACAATCGATGTACTGAGTAATGCAGCACATGGAATATGCACGGTTGCTCACCCCCTCCAGCAATTTGCACAGTGTATTAGTGGAAGACGCCCGTTCTGCTCTGCAGTATTGTGTGATTTCCATCAGGTGAGGTGCGTTGTTGGTTAGAAATCATTCTGTAAACTCTCTATGGGACTAATATCTGGGCTTTGACTTGCCCCACTGTAAACCCATTTAATAATTTTTTATTTCCTGTTTTATTTTTTTTCTAAGCCATTCCAATGTGGCTTTTGCTCATACTTTCCAACATTTCTGGTTTACATTACAAATCTGGACCCCCCTAGGCCACACCCTCTTGACGGTGACGTTTTGGGGATGTGACCGCATGGGTCGCCCTGGTTTTTCATGTCGCGTTGGAGGCTAGCCCATCACTCCTGCACGCGGCATCCATTCACTTCCACCGACACAGAGCAGCAGCGATCAGTGTCGGACTGGGGCGTATGGAGCCCACCAGGGGAATGCAGTGATTGGGGGCCCCTGCTTAAGAGGTGTGGTCATCCACCAGAGGGGGTGTGGCCAGCTACCGCAGTTTGTTTGGCTAACCGTTAGGCAAATCTCGGTGTGGTTTCTATAGGAGCAAACCAAGGACCTATGTTTTTCAGTGGTCCTGCTCCACCAGGTAACTAATAGAGTAACCATATGGTACAATTCAGTGCACAGACTAAATCATGACCCCTAGAGGTGGGGCCCACCGGGGATTTCCCCTGTCCTCCTGTGGTCCAGTACAGCCCTGGCAGCGAAGACAACTTGTCTGAGACTGAGGCCCGCATGTAGGTGGTACTTTTCCCAAAAAGTGGTACCGTCCCGCTTAAATTGGGACGGTTGGGAGGTATGCTTCTGCTAGGTGCTTTGGGTAATTGTCCTACTGGGAGATGTCTTCTCCCATTTCCTCTCTTTCAGACCACAGTAGCTCTTCTTCCAAGATTTGCCTAATACTCCTATATATCATCTATATTAATTCTACCTTAAATGCAGATTTCGCTCTCCATCCTTCTCCCCTCTCCGTCCCTTACCACCCCTTTACTAAGACTTACTCTCCCTTCAGGGCCCTGTCCTCCAAATTTATATTAGTAGATTTATACCAGGCGTTGCCTCTGGTACTTTCTCCTTCTCCTCTACAGACTGGGGGCCTGATTCAGAGCCCTGGACGCTAAGCTAAGTTCGCTGGGGGCCGGGTATGCAAATTCCGCGATCGCACTGCGTGGAGGAAGGACGCCCTCTATGTCTTATAGAGCGACGTCAGTGAGTGTACGCTGGTGTATAAAGACGTCCACTTTCCTCTCTTAACACACATCATCTCCAGGAAGTGTATGAATAATCGGAAACATCGAGAGCCATCGGAGCTGGACGCAGCGTTTGAGGTGGCCCCTAGCCCACCGCAAGTACTGCGATCAAAGCACGCTGAAAGTCAACCAAGTGATGTGTACAATGACGCCGCCTCCATGCTAATTATGGACGCCCATTAAACTCCATTTGGACGCCAGACACGCCTGCGTTCGCAGCACCTCTCCCCCGTTCACAAGCACCTTCCCCTGTTACCACCCACAAACGGCTCTATCTGCCACTCAAAATAGCGTCCAGTCTGTGTACTACGAGCGCACGATTCCCAGACGCAGTGACTGGCTCGCGCACTCACACCGCGATGCATGCGCAGACGGGCGACCATCGCTCATAGCGAGCGAGCGCAGCTTAGGGTCCGGGTCTGAATCAGGCCCTGTTTTTTTTCTGTTTGCATGTGGCCGTTACATCCCTGTGCACCTCTCTTTCCTGTTACACATGTTTGATTGTGGGTAATGCTGCAAAGTCGTTACTAGATGATTTATCAGGATTATCTGTGTTGTCATCATGAGCTGGTATGTGACGAGTAAAAGTGCGTACACACTAGGCGATCAGGAAAGACCGTACGATTACGACATCGTAATCGTACCGTCGTTCCTGATCCCCTGTAGTGTCTGCACTGAACGATCAGTCGTTCAGTGCAGACACTGTCCATCATCCCTGAACATGCCAATCTGTCGTTATCGGCAGATTGTGCTGCATGTTCAGGCGATGGACAATGTCGGAAAAGACCAGCGGGAGTGCGCATCGCTGGTCGTTTCTGACATAAAAGTGCACGATTACTGAGCGATTGCACGATTACGATGTCGTAATCGTGCAGTCGCTCAGTAATATCGCCCAGTGTGTAGGCACCTTTAGTATAAGAAATGGCAGAAGTGTTTGGAGACTGTAGATGTGTGACGGGATTATGTAATTTTTAGCACTGTTCCGATATATATATAAAACCAGAGGGTGCTATACCATATGCCCCCTCAAGGCAGGATACACTCAATTAGCAATGTAATTCGTCATGCTGCAGAAAGGTCGCGCCCCCCCCCCACCCTAAGGGTGTGTGGCCACACCTCCCATTACTAGGCCACACCCCTCCCCAGGGCCACCTCTCTCCCGTCCTGCATATGTCTGACAAAGTGCTCATTAGTCCATCCCTCGTTGGATGTAATTCTCTGTGTATGAATGTACTTTGAATACAGGAATTTGATGCCACTCATTCCAGGGAAGGCAAAGTGAATATTTTAGCAGGGGTGAGACGGGTTAAACGGCGTAGAGATGCCTCAGCTGTCCTAGATGTTGGCAGATCCATTAGCTGCTTTTTTTTTTTTTTTTTAGGGTTCTCTGTGTAAGTGTACAGGGAATTGTACTTTAATGCAGCAACAAGAGAAAATCGTAGAGTCTGTCAGGTCCCCAGGGTCAGCAAATGCAGGAACCTTCATCAATACAGCTTGCCTCACGTCATCACATGTCCTGCCTGATCAATACCAAGCCGATCCTGTTACAGGACCCCTTCCCCCTCCACCGTCTGCAGATAGCGAAATTGTGCTGGGGGGTACAGATCTCGCACAGGATTACGCTGCAGGTCAGACTAAGTCAGGGTCCTTTCATCATGGACACCTAAATGCAGTAGCATTATTTATTTAAACTGTGTGTATGTATGTTTGTAGATGTTTTTTTAAAGCCTCAATCCCAAATTTAAATATATTGTATTGATTTTTGCATGGGAGCGCTTTCACTGATATCTATCAGAATTACACGTATAAATGACAATAAAGCCAGGGCCGAGCTACGAAGGAAACGAACAGCGCAGAGAAACGAGGTACAAATGATACGCACTGAAGGCACGGATTCTTCCTATTTTTGCACCATTATTTTTTGTGATCTCTTGAATATTATTATCACAGTTAAAAATCAAGCAGTCACCTCTATTTATATTTAAGGGAGTGTGACACCCAATACCTCACTTTGATTGGTTCTAAAAAAAAATTCATTATATAGAACGTGCGGCACCTTTTCTTAGATGTCCAAATCATGCTCTCATTTAAAAATATCTCTGAAGGGCAAAAAAAAATGGCCGCCAGACACAGACATGTCTGTGCTGGCTCACAGCCTGTGCTTCTTTAGTCTGCAATTGATGTCTAATCGTTTAATTCTGCAGAGTCACTGTAAAAGGTGCCAATCTATTATTTTTTTATTTTTTTATTGACAACCTTAGTAAATGTACTTTCTTACATATTGTCATATTGTTCAGCTATGACTCGCAGCAAATCTGGACATCAAGCCCCTCAGATCTCACTGCTCTCCCGCGAGTCGGGGACAACTCCCCGGAATTGGGTAGTCTCGCTGAGGAGGAGAGTATGATGTTATTAGTGCACCTGTCTCTACCTGGTAGGGGCAGGCGTATTGCAGTTTGAACCAATGCATGTTAATTACAATTGTGGCTATTTCATGGGGAACAAGTCGCCACTTTTGGTACAAAATAAAGCCTGTGTAGAGGCAAAGAGACTGTAGAAACCTACCGAAAGAGGAACCTGACCTCTGTAGTCTAATTTAAATGTTTCTAGGTAGTAGTATTATTATTATATTGTTCGTATTTTGGTCTACACTTGTGCCTGCCATGAACATCCCCTAGTAACAAGTTTCCTTTATTATCGATGGGGAAAAACAAAATAGTTGCTTCAAAAAGGGGGAACCAAAGTTAATGATGCAGTTGATGGTGCTAGGTAGGACCACTGTATATAGGGCGGTGATATATAGGTGGGTGTTGTATATTTTGTTGACATTCATCATGTCTACTCTGATTAAATGTCGTCACGATTAGAATGTTGACAAAATTGTCCCTGGTGGTCTCGTGGTGACTGACCTGGATTGACCATGACTTCATGATGACTTTTGGTGAATCCTGCGCAAGCTTCCAGAGGTAAGTATGACTTTGTAACCTTTCCCCTAATGCCTAAGCCCATCTATAATTTCCTGTAGCCTAGCCCCAACCCTCTAGTGCCTAACCCCACCCTTCTCGTAGCCTTACCCTAACCCTCCCTCTAGTTCCTTACAGTAACCACCCTCCTGTATCCTAACTGTAACCATACCTCCATACCTCTAGTGTTTAGCCCTAACTCTCCCCTCCCGTAGCCTTACCGTAACCTTCCCTCTAGTGCCTTACCCTACCACCCCTCTCGTACCCTAACCGTAACCCTACCTCCAATGCTTAGCCGTAACCCCCTCCCATAGCCTAACTGTAATCCTGCGTCTAGTGCTTAGCCCTAACCCTCCCCTTCCATAGTTTTACCCTAACCCTCCCCTAGTGCCTACCCCTCCCTCTAGTGCCTTACCCTAACCCCCCACTCTCGTAGCCTTACCCTAACCCTTCCTTATAGTGCTTTGCCCAAACCATCCCTCTAGTGCCTAACCCTAACCCCCCTCCCGTAGCCTAACCTTATTCCTCCCTCTAGTGCCTAACCCTAACCCCCCTCCCATAGCCTAACCTTACCCCTCCCTCTAGTGCCTGACCCTAACCCTCCCCTCTGTAGCTTTACCCCAACCCTCCTTCTAGTGCCTAACCCTAACCCCCCTCTCATAGCCTAACCATAACCCTCCCACTAGCGCTTAAGCCTAACCATCCTCTATAGTAAAGTTACACTAAACCTCTAGAGCCTTATCCTAACCCTCCCTCTAGTGTCTAACCCTCACCTCCTGTAGCCTTACCTCAACCCTCCCTCTATTGCCTAACCCCCCTCTCCCGCAGCCTAACCATAACCCTCCCACTAGTGCTTAGGCCTAACCATCCCCTCCTGTAGCCGTACCCTTACCCTCCCTCTAGTGCCTAACCCTCCCTCTAGGTTCATACCCTCCCCTAACCCCCCCTCCCATAGCCTAAACCTTACCCCCCCTCCCATAGCCTAACTCCATCTGGTGCTTAGCCCTAACCCTCCCTCTAGTGCCTAACCTTAACACTCCCTCTAGTGCCTAACCCTCCCTCTAGTACTTAACCCTAACGCTCCCTCTAGTGCCTAACCCTAACTCTCCCTCTAATGCCTAACCCCAACTCTCCCTCTAGTGCCTAACCCTAACTCTCCCTCTAGTGCCTAACCCTAACCCTCCCTCTAGTGCCTAACCCTAACTCTCCCTCTAGTGCCTAACCCTACCCCCCCTCTAGTGCCTAACCCTTCCTCTAGTACCTAACCCTCACTGTCTGTAGTACCTTACCCTCCCTCTAGTGCCTAACCCTACCCCCCCTCTAGTGCCTAACCCTCCCTCTAGTGCCTAACCCTCACTGTCTCTAGTGCCTAGCCTTACCCCAACTCTCCCTCTAGTGCCTAACCCTCCCTCTAGTGCCTAACCCTCCCTCTCCCTCTAGTGCCTAACCCTAACTCTCCCTCTAGTGCCTAACCCTCCCTCTCCCTCTAGTGCCTAACCCTAACTCTCCCTCTAGTGCCTAAACCTAACTCTCCCTCTAGTGCCTAACCCTCCCTCTAGTGTCTAACCCTAACTCTCCCTCTAGTGTCTAACCCTACCCCCCTCTAGTGCCTAACCCTCACTGTCTGTAGTGCCTAACCCTACCCCCCCTCTAGTGCCTAACCCTACCCCCCTCTAGTGCCTAACCCTAACCCTCCCTCTAGTGCCTAACCCTAACCGTCCCTGTAGTGCCTAACCCTCACTGTCTCTAGTGCCTAACCCTAACTCTCCCTCTAGTGCCTAACCCTCCCTCTAGTGCCTAACCCTAACTCTCCCTCTCGTGCCTATCCATCACTCTCTCTAGTGCCTAACCCCCTCCTGTAGCCTTAACCTAACCCTCCCTCCCATAGCCTTACCCTAACCCCCCCTCTGATGCCTAAACATAAACACCAATCCCGTAGCCAACCCCTAACCTTCCCTATACTGCCTAACCCCCCCTCCCATAACCTAACCCTCCACTGCCGGTCCGTGCAGAATGTTGACCTTTCAGATGTCGTCGCTGTGAACATGTCGATATTCTGCACATGTTCAACGTCAACACCAACAATTTTGCTATTCTAACTGCATCCACCATATGTAGGATCTCCGAGCACCTATGAGAGCCGAGCCTGTGGGTGTTACTGGGATGTTATGGTTTTCTCATGTATATAGAGAGAGGTAGAAAGAAGATTCGTACATTGTTCATTTTCCTTTCTCAGAAATCTCCTGACATAGGGCCTGACTCTGAGAGATGGACGCTAATGCGATCACTGCTGGGATTTCATACTCAACATAGCTGCGAAAATATATTAATGTTAGCAAAGATCACCCGAGCATAAGGAAGCCCACTACTGCTTTCTTACATTCGTACGACATCGCTTACCTGCGTAAATATCGGTAACACCGATGCACACGGAGCTGCCATCTTGCCCTTGCGGCATGTCTGACCTGCGTAGGAGATCGCAAGGGCTAATTTATGCATGCAAATGTAACGGCGTTCAAATGGTCAGACACGCCTGCGGTTTTCTGACCACCACTGCCACGCAGTGCATCTTATATGCTTGCGCACTGGCAAACAATTGCGTAATCTGCGTCCATAATCGCCTCTGCATTCATCTCTGAATCACGGCCATATTCTGTTTATGCAGTAAGAATGCTAAATTATTACACTTATTTAATCTGAAGCGAAAACATATTACTCCAATAGACCATACAGTGGCTTTGACGTTGTGAAACCAGGAATACACAGTGGTGCTAGGATGGGTTACGACACTCACCTTGTCCAACGGCAACACTGATTACAACATGTGCCAGGAGAGTGCATTTACCAGACACTGTTTTGCAATGACCAATTTTTGCTTTACTACATAAAAACAATGTAATATCAAAGACCTTTAAAGGCAGATTTGTCAATACTCTCCGAGAACGTTCTGGAGACTCCCTGGGATTGGCGACCACCACAATCGGATTCTGGGCCTGATTCAGAGCCGCTCGTAAGCGGCCGCTCGTTCGTTCGGAGCGATGTTTTCCCAACTGCGCATGCGTACGGATCGTAATACGCATGCGTGAACCAGTCAGTGCGGCCGAAAATCGTGTGCTCCCTAAATAGCGAATGCCTGCTAATATGAGTGACAGGAGGAGGCGTATGTGGGTGGTAACAGGGGAAGGTGCTTGTAAACGGGGAGTGGAGATCCGAACGCAGGCGTGCTTAAGGGTAAAAACGGGCGTTTTATGGGTGTGCATAATTAATACAGGAGCGTCTTTGACCACGTCACTGGGTTATTTTATAGTCAGAACTGCTCGCAAGATTGTGGTAGGAAAAACCAACCACAAGAATAGCGGGCAGTTCATAGGCTGGTCGATGTACTCGATTAATCTAATAAATAGCGGACATGATGTAGGATGCGAGCGGCCAGGGGGCGTAGCTATCCAAAAAACGACCGCAAGTTTTGTACGCTCGTTCAGACCTAGAGGCGTGAACAGACCGCAAAGAGCGAACGGTTAATTTGAATAGCCACCCCTTTTTCATGAAAGACCGTCCGCAAATTGCGTCCGACTCTGAATCAGGCCCTCTGTCCGCTCGCTGAGTGAATTGAGCCGGGTGCGCCATGATGGCGTCACTCACTGCAGCAGGGGGCAGATCGACGATGACTCTAATACACCCCCCACCCCACCTCCCCAAACCCTCGAAAAATGACATGTTATCATTGGACTAATTAAGCCAACTGGAAACTTCCAATTGCCTAATTAGTCATTGGGGGAATGTCCAAGAGGTACTGCACGGAGTTCAGACATTTTTTTTTTAAAGTAATGTTTATTAAACAGATATCAATCAAATACAGAAAGGAGATATCAAAAACATCAAAATTGCAAAGTGTGGACACATATATTGACATCTGCTAATAACATATACAGTCAGGTCCATAAATATTGGGACATTGACAGAATTTTCATATTTTGGCCTCTATTCACCACCACAATGGCTTTGAAATGAAACAAACAAGATGTGCTTTAACTGCAGACTTTCAGATTTAATTTGAGAGTAATTACATCCAAATCAGGTTAACGGTGTAGGAATTACAACGGTTTCTATATGATATGTGCCTCCCACTTTTTAAGGGGCCAAAAGTAATGGGACTATCAACTCAAAAGCTATTTCATGGACAGGTGTGGGCTATTCCCTCATTATTTCATTATCAATTAAGCAGGTAAAAGTTCTGGAGTTGATTCTAGGTGTGACATTTGCATATGGAATCAGTTGCTGTCGACTCTCAATATGAGATCCAAAGAGCTGTCACTATCAGTGAAGCAAGCCATCATTAGGCTGAAAAATCATAACAAACCCATCAGAGAGATAGCAAAAACATTAGGTGTGACCAAATCAACTGTTTGGAACATTCTTAAAAAGAAAGAACGCATCGGAGAGCTCAGCAACACCAAAAGACCCGGAAAACCACGGAAAACAACTGTGGTGGATGACAGAAGAATTATTTCCCTGGTGAAGAAAAACCCCTTCACAACAGTTGGCCAAATCAAGAACACTCTCCAGGAGGTAGGTGTATATGTGTCAAAGTCAACAATCAAGAGAAGACTTCACAAGAGTGAATATAGAGGGTTCACCACAAGATGTAAACCATTGGTGAGCCACAAAAACAGGAAGACCAGATTAGAGTTTGCCAAACAACATCTAAAAAAGCCATTACAGTTCTGGAACAACATCCTATGGACAGATGAGACAAAGATCAACTTGTACCAGAGTGATGAGAAGAGTATGGAGAAGGAAAGGAACTGTTCATGATCCAAAAACATACCACCTCGTAAAGTGAAGCATGGTGGTTGTTGTGTCATGGTGTGGGCATGTATGGCTGGCAATGGAATTGGTTCCCTTGTATTTCTTGATGATGTGACTGCTGACAAAAGCAGCAGAATTAATTCTGAAGTGTTTCGGGCAATATTATATGCTCATATTCAGTCAAATGCTTCAGAACTCATTGGACGGCGCTTCACAGTGCAGATGGACAATGACCAGAAGCATACTGCAAAAGCAACCAAAGAGTTTTTTAAGGCTAAAAAGTGGAATGTTATGCAATGGCCAAGTCAATCCCCTGACCTGAATCCGATTGAGCATGCATTTCACTTGATGAAGACAAAACTGAAGAGAAAATGCCCCAAGAACAAGCAGGAACTGGAGACATTTGCAGTAGAGGCCTGGCAGAGCATCACCAGGGATGAAACCCAACGTCTGGTGATGTCTATGCTTTCCAGACTTCAGGCTGTAATTGCCTGCAAAGGTTTTGCAACAAAGTATTAAAAAGTGAAAGTTAGATTTAGGATTGTTTAGTTTGTCCCATTACTTTTGGCCCCTTAAAAAGTGGGAGGCACATATAGAAACCGTTGTAATTCCTACACTGTTCACCTGATTTAGATGTAATTACCCTCAAATTAAAACTGAAAGTCTGCAGTTAAAGCACATCTTGATTGTTTCATTTCAAAGCCATTGTGGTGGTGAATAGTGGCCAAAATATGAAAATTCTGTCAATGTCCCAATATTTATGGACCTGACTGTAATAACATAAATCCAATTTTGTAAGGAAAGATTAGGAAATGCAAGAACTTTCTCGATAGCGATGGCTAAGCTACTCGTCTAGAGGGAAAAGAAAGAGGGGAAATAAAGAATTGTAGAAAATAGAAAAAGTAAATTGGGAGGAGAGAGCATATCAGCTGGGAAGGACCTCAATCTATGCTGCCATCCGTGAAAGCAAGTCAGAGGCTCAACTTTGGAATGGGGACGTGGCGTTATGTGTAGTCTGCCAGGGGCCCCAAGTTTTATCATCAAATGATTTAGATGAGTGGTTTATTATACTAGACATGTATTCCATGTTGTAAACATACTAAATCAGCGCCAGGATTGATTGCATAGGTGACGATGTAGGCTTTTTCCAATCTGCAGCGATTTGGCATGTCACGGCCAAAACAATGTGATGAAACCGCTTATTTTGGTGTCTAGAGAGTCCCGACATTTTAACCTTAAAGGTGCGGATGGAACAATGCGAGTTGACTCTGACTGGTTCAGTGCGAGTTGCTAATTGGATTGCAAAATTAATTTGCAGAGAAAACAGCAACTCACATCTCGCAACGACTCGCTCCTAATTGTATTGACGCCAAAGGTTTGTTAAGGGGTTACTGGCAGTCCTGGTGTAGAGTATGTGGCTGGATTGTGCAGTAAATCTATTTATCCCAGGATGACATTATCGGGAGAAGTGTATGGCGTCTGTCTCATGCTCATGGCATTCAGGAGATGATGGGGAAAGATTACATTTATACAGAAGGCACATGGACGTGTAGCCTGAAGTGACTGACGAGAGCAATGTAGGTTATCATATATAATCTCCCCATCCAGCAGTTGCTTTAGCCCATCCTGACGTCCAGCTTGGAGGCTTCTGTCAGGAACTGTCATTTTAAACTTCTTGAAATTCATCTGTTTCCTAGTAGAGTATATACGGTATATTGTCCAAGAACCGTTCCGACCTGGATCATTGTGAGCAGGAAACGGGTCACTGACCATTTTATGTGCGCAGTGCGTTTGCATACAATCGGACGCTTTGGACCCATGTCCATCTTCATATGTTCCTTATACAGAATGTCCGCAGTATGGAAGTGATTCGGACTAAAACATTCTGTAGTTAATTAGGAAGGCTCACAGCAGCAGATGAGTGGGAATGTGTGATTATATCAGTGAGGACTGGCTCGGCACCGATCTCTACAGCCCTGTTAGTGAGGACAGGGCTACATACTACAGAAACAATGACAGGATGTGAGGAAGGGAATGGAGGCAGCAGGAAGTCACAGACTGAGAGTTATATAATGGAAGGAGCAGGGTCCCCCAGCAGCACAGAGTATATCAGGAGATGAGTGATGTGTTAGTGAGGACAGGGCTACATGTGACAGGGGCAGTGACATGATGTGAGGAGGCGAATGGAGGCAGCAGGAAGCCACAGACCGAGAAGTAAATAGTGGGAGGAGCAGGGTCCCCAGCTGCACAGAGTATATCAGGAGATGAGTGATGTGTTAGTGAGGACAGGGCTGCATGTGACAGGGGCAGTGATATGATGTGAGGAGGGGAATGGAGGCAGCAGAAAGCCACAGACTGAGAGTTATATAGTGGAAGGAACAGGGTCCCAGCAGCACAGAGTATATCAGGAGATGAGTGATGTCAGTGAGGACAGGACTGCATGTGACAAGGGTCAATGACATGATGTAAGGAGGGGAATGGAGCTTTATGCTGGAAGGTGGAGTAGCAGGATGATGTCTGCTCTTGTTAGACACGTGGAAGATGGCAATGTCACCTCTGTTTGAAACTTGTGAACTTAGGGCCTGATTCAGAGATGCACAATAACCCGATGATGAGTACACATTTCCAGTTGTTGTAGGACTGTGGATGCGCAGGATGTGCAGCCCTCCATGTGTGATTACATTCACAGTGTCTCCCCTTTTAGCTGCGCTGTCCCCTATTACTGTTTGCATGTTCTGCTGAAACATCTCTGCTTCCCTATGGCACACTGAGTGCTCCGCATTGAGCATACTGAGCGCACCCCAATGAGCGCACAGCACTGAGCACACTGGGCCTGATTCAAAGGCGGTCGCTGTTTGCGAGCGCTCACTCTGAATCAGGGCCGTCCTTCTTGATTTTTAGAGCGGCCTCCTGGCCGCTCGTATAGCTGTGGGTGACCACCCACAGCTACAGCGCGCGGCCAGGAAGATGGTCGTGATGGTCAAGACCATCGCGACCATGGGGCTTGCGACGAGACCCTTGTGGTAGGGTCTCGTTGCCGCAAGCCCTAGAGTGCTTTCGGCTCAAACAGACCCGAAAGCACTCCCACTGACATCACTTGTGATGTCAGTGGGGCCAGCCCCAGACGGTAGGCGTTCCCATGGGAACGCCTTCGTCTGGGCAGCCACGCCCCCGGCCCGCCCACCAAAGGGGCGGGGTTGAGTGACAGCACGCCCCCTTTGGTACGAGACCCGGAGCGACGGTTTGCTCGTCGCTATCCGGGTCTCGCGCATGCGCACGATGGAGCCGACTCCGTCGTGCGCATGCGCACTGGGCCACCATCGACCTGCTTGCGAGCGCTCAGCGCTCGCGAGCGGGTCTGAATCAGGCCCTGAGTGCACCACATTGAGTGTACCGCACTCTGGGCCTGATTCAGACCCTCTCGCAAGCGCTATGCGCTCGCAAGCAGGTCGATGTTTGGCCACTGTGCATGCGCACGCCAGAGCCAACTCCGACGTGCGCATGCACGAGACCCGGCTAGCGACAGGCGCTCCGTCGCTACGGGTCTCGCTCCAAAGCGGGGCAGCTTTGATTGACAGCTTGCCCCGTTTTGGAGGCGGGCACGGGGGGTGGCTGGCCAAACAGAGGCATTCCCGAAGAAACGCCTGCCGTTTGGGGGCGGCCCCACTGACATCACGGGTGATGTCAGTGGGTGTGCTTCCGGCTCTAATAGAGCCAAAAGCTCACTGGTGCTTAAGGGAAGGAGACGCTACCACAAGTGTCTCGTCGCAAGCCCCGATGGTCGAGACCATCGCGACCATCACCTGACCACTTGCAATAGCTGTGGGTGGTCACCCACAGCTAAGCGAGCGGCCAGGAGGCCGCACAAAAAAGAAACGCCCTCTTTCAGAGCGAGCGCTCTTTCAGAGCGTCCGGCTCTGAATCGGGCCCTGAGCACACCTCATATCCAGCTTGATTGCTGCCGCAGATGTACAGCGGTGATCACTTTTATCCACAAGCAGCCTGATCACCACTTACTCTGCAACTACTGGACTGCAACCGGTTGGAACACAGCGGTCACGCTTTCCATTAACAGCCGCCTGATCCCCAGCAGCGTTGTTGGATCTGTTATTACCATTGCCGGTCTGTTTGCTCATCTACCGGCCATCACACAGCCTCTGCCGCTCACTATACAGCCGTCATTTACTATTAAGGGCCATATTCAATTTGAGGCGAAAACGGTTGACATCATTTTCGCCTGTTTCAATTATCCCCGTATTCAATTTCAAAGACTTTTTGCCGGTGCGAAAAGTCTTTGTTAAAAAACGGGGATAAGTTTTCACAATGTAATACATGGCGAAAAAAAAGTGCAGAATTGGTGTTTAGGGGTGACGGCTTAAAAAAAAAATAGCCTGCAGCATTTTTAATGTCCCCTAAAAGTAATCTGTGTAAAAAAAAAGTAAAAAAAAATCCTCAGGACACCCCAAAAAATGTACTTTAATTTTGGGGGTGAAAACAAAACAAAATAGGGAACAAAGTTTTAAAGTAGCGAAATTGATTCAAGGGGGGCTCCCAAGTATGCGGCAGGTGTTTTTCAAGAATGCAGGTGGTAGCGGCAGGTACATTTTTGAAGAATTTCCTAAATTCACTTTAGGGACTTAAAAATATGCTTGCACCCATTTTCATGTACCCCAAATTTGATGGAAGTAGTTTAAAAAAAAAAAAAAAGATAAATGCTATTCTTCACCCCTTCCTCACATGCGCATTTATACTCCTGCCGCAGCTATTTAAAAACCCTGATTACCTTCAGCAGACAAAAACGGGGGTACCCATAGTGATCCCTTATGTCTGGACATCTTTAGGGGGGTGCCAGGAACATTTCCCGAAAATTCCCTGGATTTTTCGATACTTACCTTTCCGCCGGGTCCCGTTTTCGCCGGTTCCTAATAGAATACGGCGATAAAACGGCCATGCGCCCGATACTTTATCCCTGAAAAACCTGCGATGATGGCGAAAAGTCCGACCTCAGACTTTTCGCCACCAAATTGAATATGACCCATATTTATAGTGTTTCGCTATTTACGACGGACTCGGACATTTCACCCAGTTTCATACAGCGCTGTCCAGGTGCTTTTTCTCCACCGGAGCCCACAGGTCACACTGGTGACCAGCTAGCTGTGAGATGCTGGCCCATCCCCTCGTAACTGCGTCAACAGCGCAATTTCAGACCCCCTGTGTGCAAGCTGCGGGGAGGAGGGACGGTGGGTGGAGCTGGCAGCCGCAGGTAATAAGTGCACAGCATGGGGGGGGGATCTGAAAAGACCCCTCTGCTGTGTGATCTTTTGTGAGCTTCTGTTTTCATCAGTTAATTGAAAGATGTTCACAAGTCTCACTCTGCAAAAGAAAAAATTATATATATATTTTTTTACGTTACATTACTATTGAATTAAGAAAATGTATTAACAAACACAATGGCCCTGGTACAATGCGTGCCCGCCAGGAGGCGCGCCCTTCGTAGTGAATTGGTTGTTAGCCTATGTGGGTAAGCAGATTATTATGAGTCCTCCAGCCTGTTTAGAATAAGTCTGTTTACCTGAACAAATGACATTGTGTCCTTCAGACTGTGTTGCAGATATAACAATACTAATAAAATGAAATCTCTCCTAACGACTACGCAGTTATTAAGGACAATGCTTATATAGCGTCCTCAAAGTCATTTGAGTATTATACAGACATCACAGTGACGATTCTTTACTCCCCCTGATTTGAGTAATATTGGCTGGAATACATCTATCATTCATTACATGGTTTCACTATGTATGTAGTACTAGCTGAAGTACCCGGCGTTGCCCGGGTTTAAATCTGCAAGTTAAGTTTTATTATGTGATATCATCCATATCCATCCAGTGGACGGCCTAGAACAGAGGGCCTAATTCAGACCCGCTCGCGAGCGCATAGGGAGTTCCATCGTGCGCATGCGCGAGACCCGAATAACGACGGCCAAGCCGTCGTTATGGGTCTCACACCAGAGGGGGTGTGCTGTCTATGGTGAGTGACAGCATGCCCCCTTTGGTGGGTGTGCCGGGGGCGTGGCTGCCCAGACGGAGGCGTTCCCATGGGAACGCCTACCGTCTGGGTCCGGCCCCACTGACATCACTAGTGATGTCAGTGGGAGTGTTTTTGGTTCTGATAGAGCCAAAAGCACTCCTGGGCAGGGTCTCGTCGCAAGCCCGATGGTCGCGATGGTCTTGACCATCGCGACCATCTTTTTGGCCGCTCGCATAAGCTGTGGGTGGTCTCCCACAGCTATGCAAGCGGCCAGGAGGCTGCACCATTTTCAGCTCGGACGGCCCTGATTCAGAGCGAGCGCTCTTGTCAGAGCGTACGGCTCTGAATCAGGCCCAGACTCCGTGGGTCAAAGTTCCACCAACCGCCGTGAGGTCCGACCGGGACCCCAACCACTCCATTAGGCATCCCAGACCAATTGCCACCCCCCTGTGAAGTTCCATCCAGTGGAAAGCTCAGAACAGGCTCCCCGGATCAAAGTTCTGCCCAGCGTA
Organism: Taudactylus pleione; assembly: GCA_031769625.1. Taxonomy (NCBI): domain Eukaryota; kingdom Metazoa; phylum Chordata; class Amphibia; order Anura; family Myobatrachidae; genus Taudactylus; species Taudactylus pleione. Next base: position 248,982 of record JAUIMM010000952.1, read on the forward strand.
CACCAACGGAAGGACTGACCGGGACCCTAACCCCCCTAAAACCTGGCCAGGATCCAACTGGACCACCTTACGTTGGTTTCATCACAATCGGTGCAGGGGTGTCCGAATGCATAAACGGACAAACAAACAGACCAATGAATTTTATATATATATATATATATATATATTAGTTACAGTTTTTAAACTCGTGTTATACAAGCAGCCATTGTTCTCTATGCCGGCTGGGCCACATTTCTCCAATAGTTAGGGGCTTTTTTTGTAAGAAACAATTCTGTGCAGTAAGCATGTATACTGGCATGTAACATACCTCTGTCACCAGTGGCATATCTATAATGGGTGCAGTGTGTGCGGGGCACCCGGGTCCAGGGGTGCCCCGCACCGCACACCCTGCACCCATATTATTTTAAACTTACCTGTCCGTGGTCCGTGGTTCCGTTGCTTAGAACACCGGAAAATGGCTGCCGCCACTCCAGTGCCCGGAGTCTACTAACGCCCCGGTGGCTGGCCAGCCGCATCAGTCGGCTGCCGCCCACCGCGAGTGAGGAGGGGGCCCCGCACAGGGAGTGCACATGGGCCCCCTCGTCTGTTAAGACGCCCCTGTCTGTCACTAAATAAGGAGCTAATAATTAACCAAAAAAATTACACACAGCGGCATGCAGCTGCGACCGCCCTAGCGCTATTTGGCGCAGCTGCGTCTGCAAATTTATGCTAATTCCATACTTGCCGACTCTACCGCAATGGCCAGGAGGCTCCCAAAAAGTGGTTGGTGCTCAAGTCTCCCAGTTCGGGGACCTTCGAAGGAAACTTTTCCCACCCTCCCGGGGGTCGTCCGCTTGAGTGTTAGTGGGCAGTCCGGAGGGGAGAAGGGGGGGTGTGATGGCGCAATTTGCGCTGAATTGTGTTATCGTAGCATGCCCCTTGCTTTACAATGCCAGAAATCTCGGCATTGTATAGCGGGGGGGCCGCAATGATGCGAACACGCCGTCACGCCCCCACACCGCCCACCATTGCTGCCGCCATGCCCGCTGCAATGCCGACCTGACTATCCCCTCCGGGATAGAGCAGTCAGAAAGTAGGCATACATGGCTAATGCTAGCTAAAAGCCCTTCCCCCAGTGTACAAGTGTGCGTCTCAGCGTGCGACGACTGAGACACCCTCTTTGTCCGTCTTACGGCGCAAACATCGGTCGCACCATCGAAACTTGCTCCAGCCCTTTGCTAGATGCAGAATCTCCGTCAGCGTATGGCCTCCAAGGTAAGTGATTGCTTACTCAGGCACACGCAACCAGTCATGCGTCATGCCCGTGACATTCCCATAACACGCCTATGAGACAGTGTATCCCGTGTGTTTAAAGAGCGCTCAGGACATTTTCAATATATTTCTGAAACCCTGCGTCTCAATCGCTACTGTGACACTGCGCGCGCACACCGCAGGACGCCTGCGCTGTGCGACTTATTAGCTGCTTAGACACTTGTGCAGATGCCATACATCGACCACTTGTGCGGATATCTGCATTGCGTGTGACTCAGACCCAGGATGCTACCTTCACACATTACCTATAGTCCCATCAGAACATACTTTAGTCCGGGAGATGCAGGGGGCCGAGTGCTTTGCGGTTTTTAGCCCCGCCCCCTCCATACAGACCCGCGATTCCTGGTATTATCTTCCCATTCTGCCCACCTCAGTAGGAAGTGGGTGGGATGTGAGAGATCCTCACACTCTTCTGGGGGTGCGGGGAACTACCCAAAAAAGCAGGACCTTCCGGGAGATTAGGCAAGTATGCATCAGAACTTAGGGGGTCATTCAGACCCGATCGCGATCGCTGAGCGCTCGCAACCGGGTCGATGTTCCCCCACTGGGCATGCGCACGTCGGAGCCGGCTCCGACATGCGCATGCGCGAGACCCGGCTGGCGACGGGCACTCCGTCACTAGGAGTCTTGCACCAAAGGGGGCGAGCTGTCGATGGTGAGTGACAGCTCTCCCCATTTGGGAGGCGGGCAGGGGGCGTGGCCGGCCAAACGGAGGCATTCCCGAAGGAACGCTTGCCGTTTGGGGGCGGCCCCACTGACATCAGCAGTGATGTCAGTGGGGAGCTTCCTGCTTCGATCAGAGCTGGAAGCTCCCTGGGGCTTGCGAGTGCCGAGACCTTAGGGTCTCGGCGCAAGCCCTGATGGTCGCGATGGTCTTGACCATCGCGACCATCACCCTGGTCGGTCGCTAGAGCTGTGGGTGGTAACAGCTTAGTGATCGACCAAGAGGCGGCACTACAAGATGCAAGCGGCCGCCCTCATTCAGAGTGACCGCTTGCATCTAACGACCGCCTCTGAATGAGGTCCATAGTGTCATCCACCTTCTCTATATTGTGTCTTCCATTCCTCATGGTTATAGCTACTGGGCACAGCTTATAGCGCCTGCGTTCCACTGGCAAGTAATAATAGTGCATGCTCTGTATATCTCTAATACTGTGTGTGACTGTGCTGTATTATTAGTCTGTGACGTATACTGACTACTCCTCTGCCCCGTGTACCTGTTCACACTCTGACCTCCAAATTGTCCGACTAAGCATAGCTATTACTTTCTCTTCTCTCTAATGAATCATATTAATGAGCAGCAGAGCCGTAACTAGACTTTTTAGTGCCCTGTGCCAGAAAGAGCATTGGCGCCCCCCTCATTTTTCAAAGGGACATAATGCACCCAAAAAATGAGAATGGCCTCATGGGGAAGGGCCAGGGAAGAGATAGGAGAGGCCAGGAGATGCTGAGGATGAAATAAGAGGAAGCTACAAACAAAAATGATAATAAACAGAGATTTGACAGGCCCAAACAGCGCCCCCTGACCTGTGGTGCCCTGTGTGATGGCACCGGCCGCACTACCCTAGCTACGGACCTGATGAGCAGCAATTACTGTGTTGCTAAGAGCAGTGATGACTGATGAGCCTGTTTGCTGTAATGGATCGGGCAGGTGCAGTAGGCGGTGTGACTGTAGTATGCAATCCGGTCTACGGCTGTTTGGCTCATTGCTTCCCATAACCTTGGCCCAACAGTGCCATGTGTGCATAACCCCAATAACCAGTGGCGGCTCCAGAGGGGGGGCTACAGCGCAGTTTAAAATTCAAATAGGGGAGGAGCCACACCAACTGCCAATGAGTCTTGGCCGGCCGGTATCCGGTCATTAGGCCTACAGTAAATAGGTAGACAATGTTTGGGTTGATAACGGAAGTTAGACAGGCAATAGGTCGACAAAAGCAAAAGCTAGGTTTAATCGCCTAGTGGATGGGCAGCCTAAGTCTGGTGCAAAAGATGATGGGCAGCGGAAGCACTGACTTATTTTCTTTTCATTTACATTCTTTTGATTTTTGGCATTCTACTTCTTGTTTAATCCCATTTTGCCCGTGTCAGCTGCTATGTCAGGTTATTATACAGATGCATCTGGCTCTAAGGGTTAATGAGTGATCTAATTTGCAGCAGAGCATTCTGCCCTGTGCCGCTCCATGTGAGTATCGCAGCTGGCGCACAGGCCCTTTTTATCTCCAGTACTCCGGAACTAAAGTGACCCTTCAGTGTAATCGGTGTGTTCTGATCTCTGATTATCTGTTCTATTGTACAATAAGAAGTCTCCCAGCCACTTTCTCTGCATCTGTCTGTAAGTTATAAGATACAAAATGGCCGGTAATTTAGGCACAAGCCGCCCTGACCTCCATCTCTGGTCTGTTCCTTTTTGTCTTGTGTTTTTCTGGCTTTGTGTTTTCACTATGTTCAGCGCTTACAGCTGTTTTTTTCAGACTATAGTTAAGTAATGGCAATGCACTGGGGTGCCAACAATTGGGGTCCCAACAATTGGACACCCACTGCCCACTCTTCCCAATCATACCCCAGATCTAACAACCCCCCAATATACACACACACACAAAAATCGTACATTAAATTAAAAAAACAAAAACAAAAAACAATTCAGTACTTACCCCTCCGGCGGTCACTCCTCATGCTTCCATGCAGTGAATGACTGTCAGCACTCTGATTGGTGGATAGTTCAAGCCATCCACCAATCAGCATGCTGACAGCCATTCACTGTCTAGCGGCAGGCTGGGAGGCACTCCCATGGAGTGTGCAGCTGCTTTCTCCGGTCATACTGCACAGGGCTGCTTGCTGAGAGGCAGGCAAAGAAAGATGCTCCCTTGCTGCTCCGATTGTGCATTACACACAGTCAGAGTGGCCGGCCAGCATCCTCTACCTGCCTCCCAAATAGCTCCCGAGGCACCAGCCTGAAGGCTCCAAAATTCGTTGGGCCCTGGGCAGCTGCCCAGTGAGCCCATGTGATAAGATGGCCGACTATGGTGTCAACGCTTATTGTATCATCTGCGTATCCACATAAATGTGTGGAAACCTGTCACATGTTTGCACTGCTTCCTGGGTGGGGGTGAGAGCCCCCCTCCTTGCCCCACAGAACAGCCTGGTCTCTTCCTGGCATGGATTCAGCAAGGTGCTGTGAGATTTCCTCACAAATACTAGTTCATGGTGACCTGATAGCATCACACAGCTGCTGCAGATTAGGCGACTGCCCATTCCTGCTGCAGTCTCACATTCCACTACATCCCAAAGCTGCTCTACTTTCCCGAGACCAGGTGGCTGTGGCCGGCTAGCAGTACACTGAGCTCATGGTCATGTTTGTGGAACTAGCTGGAGATGATGTACGCTGTGTGACATGGCGCATTATTCTGCTGGAAGTAGCCATCAGAGGACGGATATAATGAAGCCATAAAGAGAGGCACTTAGGGCCTGATTCAGACCCGCTCGCAAGCGCTATGTGCTCGCAAGCAGGTCGATGGTGGCCCAGTGCGTACCCGCGAGCCCCGGAGCGAGCGCAAAAAGTACTCGCTCCGGGACTCACTACAAAAGGGGCGGCTGTCGATGTTGATCGACAGCTCGCCCCATTTTGTAGGCGTGGCGGGGGGGGTGGCTTCACAAACGGAGGCGTTCCCATGCGAACGCCTGCCCTTTGTGGGCGGCCCTACTGACATTACTAGTGATATCAGTAGGTGGACTTCCTGCTCTAATAGTGCAGGAAGTCCACTGGGGCTTGCGGCAACGAGACCCTACCGCAAGGGTCTCGTCGTAAGCCCCTAGCTGTGGGTTACCACCCACAGCTTATGCGAGCGACCAAGGGGCCGCAACAAAAAAAAAAGCACACGCCCTGATTCAGAGCGAGCTCTCGCTCTTTGCGAGCGGCTCTGAATCAGGCCCTTAGCAGCAATACTCAGACAGGCTGCCACTCAAACAATGCTCAGTTGGTGGTAAGGGACGTAATGTGTGCCAATAATACATTCCCCACTCCATTAAACCACCCAGACTGACCTGTTGATACCAGGCAGGATGCAATGGGTTCATGACGTTTACACTAAAATCTGACTTTTTCTGTCACAGCAGACATAGAGATTCTAAACCATCACGTCTGTCGCTAATAACCATTCTATGGTCCAAGTCACTTTGGTCACATTTCAACATGGTATTTATTCTGAACAACAACTGAACCCCTTGACCATTTCTGCATACTTTTATGCACTTACTTGCTGCCACATGTTTGGCTGTTTTAGATGTTTTAATGAGCAGGTGTACAAGTGTACCTAATAAAGTGTATATATAAATAGTTGGAGGCCTAAATTGTTATCTGCCATGGAGATGTTTTCCGTCTCCAAAGCCTTTGCTGACATTTTCTGTGCAAGAGAAATTATGTTTCACGGGTTAAACTAGTTCAGCCTTTTGGGTAGTAATTACCTTTTGCGCCAATCGGGCTCCCCCTGGTGGTACCAAAGCAATCTATACCCACCTGGCATTTGTGACTAGTGCTTATGCTTTCCGTGAATCGTTGCGCGCCCTAGTGAGATTTAGCCACACCCCTGTGAGGTGAGGCAGCTCCCCATTTACGCGAGCGCATGCACCTATGCCGTGCTCACAGAGGGGAATACCAGGGCTGATCTAGAGCCCCCAGTACATCCTATTACCTTAAACGGCTTCTGCGATCCATGGGTAGTTCAGGATGGATACTGGGAGGTGACCGGAAGTATTTGCATTAAGAGAGGTGTCATGGGCATGTTATGGGAGTGTCAGGGGCATGTTATAGGTGTTTTATGGGAGTGTCATTGGCGTATTATAGGAGTGTCATGGGCGTGTTATAGGAGTGTCAGGAGCATGTTATAGGAGTGTCATTGGCGTGTTATAGGAGTGTCATTGGCGAGTTATGGGAGTTTTTTAGGGGCGTGTTATGGGAGTATCAGGGACATGTTATAGGTGTGTTATGGGAGTGTCATGGGAGTCTCAGGGGCGTGTTATGGGCGTGTCAAGGGCACGTAATAGGAGTGTCATGGGCATGTTATGGGAGTGTCCTGGGTGTGTTATGGGGATGTTATGGGAGTGTCAGGGGTGCGTTATGGGAGTGTCAGGGGTGCGTTATGGGAGTGTCCGGGGTGCGTTATGGGAGTGTCCGGGGTGTGTTATGGGAGTGTCCGGGGTGTGTTATGGGGATGTTATGGGAGTGTCAGGGGCGCGTTATGGGAGTGTCAGGGGTGCGTTATGGGAGTGTCAGGGGTGCATTATGGGAGTGTCAGGGGTGCGTTATGGGAGTGTCAGAGGCGTGTCATGGGCGTGCTATGGGTGTATTTCAGCATGTGGCTTTGATCTCGTTCGCAGCACCGCAGTGTCCATATCTTAAGAAAGTTATAAGGGAGGGGCTGCACCAGGGAGGGGCTGCTCGAGGAGTCGATGTTGTGTCTGATGATGGAGAGATCGGATAGGATCTACTGGAGCATCGCTCACATATGCAAAGTGGGCGCCACAGGGCTTGTGAAGTCCGTCGCACAGCAGTGCACAAGGGGAATGCGTAAACTCTCGCTTGCATATTTTCACACTTGATAATCCGTGACAAATCGCAGCCGCACATGATCTGCCGGTGGACCTCTGAATCGTGCTTAATGTGTTTCACAGACTTCTGTTTAATGGCCCAGGAGTTGAATGCCCAACTCTAAAGTCTCCAATAGCAGTGTTGTATATTCAATATGGAAATAATGAAAGTCGAAAGCTCTAAAATAATGAGTAAAATGACCGAAAGCAGGACGCAGGTACTAAAGTGAGAGTTTTTAGAAGAGAGTTTTAGAAGAGATGTTGCCCATAGCAACCAATCAGATTCTAGCTTTTATCTTCTGGGAGGTGCTACTTAAATGTTATGTAGAATCTGATTGGTTGCTATGGGCAACAGCTCATCTAAAACTCACTTCTAAAAACTCTCACTTTAGTATATTTACCCCTTTGAGACAAGACAGCACTCCTGTAAAAAAAAATAAAACATTTTCATACAACAAATATATTCACTCACTTTTTTTGGGAAGAAAAAAGCAACAAAGAGCCAGTACTCACATTTAGTGGATTTATTGTGAAGGTCACATATAAAAAATACAGCGTCCAATAGTCAGCAGCAACGGCAGCAGCAGCCCGCCCTAGTGTCGGTTTCCATACCTTGACCACGCAGATGCCAGGATGCCTTTTGATGCCCAATGGAAAATATCCACTTTGTGCAATAACAATGAAAAAAGCAGAACAGACCTTTACTGTAACACCAGCCGAAGCCCTGACCTTTTGGCAGCGTAAGTGCTGGTAAAACCTAGAAATGGAGAGTAAATACCTGGTGTTGATTTAAGCTCCAATATTCAATTTATAGTGCGAAATCCCTGTAACCTTTATATTTGTTCTCCTGTGGACGTATTGAGCAACTAAACCTTTTGCTGTAGAAAGGGGGGCATTATACACCTGCAAAAGGCGATGTGCTTAAGTGTCTTTTTATAGAGCTTCCCTTGCCTATACCCAGGGGCAGCAGCCATCCTAGGGGTTAAACCAAGGCCGCACAGCCTGTCCATTCCCTTGTACAGTATCTAGTGATGTCAGTGAGGCATGAGGTAATGTACTCCAGGCGTGTTAGTCAGCTGTGATTCTTTATGATCACCTCAAAGCATCTTACTGAGATATTCTAGAATTCTGAGCAACGTAACTGCTAAAGAGGACATTAGCCTGGGGCGCCCGGTTCCTTCAGGCAATCTGTCCCTCTTAGGCCCAGTGTACAATGTGAAAGAACGTGTTTGCCATTCTCAGGCACTACTTGATATTCCTGGCGTATATATATATATATATGGATATCTAAGACGGGAAGCAGGCACGGGGACTTGGGTGATGATAACCGGGCCTGTGACCTCTGAGCATGGGACAGAAATAGCCCATGATGGTCTGTCCTCTTCGGGTTTACATGAGGCCGCGCGCTTAGCTTATCGGCCAGACTTGTTGTGAGATGACTTCCAGCGTACAGTCACTCCGCAGTATGGTGACCGTTCTCCTGACCTCTGTACGTCATGGGAGACAGTCTGCAGCAGCAGCCAGCAGGCGTGTAATAGGCGCTGGGGATGGAATGGCCATTCCTAATACGTGTTATACTAATGCAGATCTCTTTCCAGAACACATGTAGAGGTATGGAATAGGTGCTTTGCCATTCGATCATTAAATATTCCTCTCTTTATCAAGTTCTTGGCACCATACTGGCGATGCCGGGTACTTGGCCGTCGAATCGTCCTGTCGGCAGACCGATTTGGTGTGTAAGCTGGTGTGCATACACGCTTATCGACCGTTACATCTGGCCAAAGGAACAGGTAGTGATGTCATTGTCGGCGGTTCCTGCGGCCGACATATTGGCCAGTCGTCCGCCTGTCTGAAAGATATATCCCATCTGCCGCCCTGCATGGCCGACACAATATATCTGTGAACAACGTCATTCACATGTATATCGGGTGTACACACTGGTCGATGGCCGGGGCGATATAACGTTTGTCGGCTGTATGCACGATATATCGGCCAGCATAAGCCAGCTTTGTGATTGGTCATAAAGTGTCAACCCTTTATTTAATTTTATGTTACAGTGATGGTATCATTATTATTATATGTATAAGGATTATTAATTAGCATTAGTATTATCATCCTTTTATTTATATATATATATATATATATATATATATATATATATATCAACATATTTAGTCACACAGCACTTTATAGAGTGTATATATCTCTTGCCAACTCTCCCTCATTGTCAGGGAGACGCCCTGAAATAGTAGCAATCTCCCTGTCTCCCTGAAGAGTCCAGCAACCTCCCTGATTGCACCTTACCCCCATTATGAAGCTGTTATATAAAAAAAAAACAGAGATATATACATTCAAATTGGATCGTTAGTGTCATTTCCCTGCATTGGGTATAAGGCACAATGATCCCTATGCATTTTCTGAAAAGTATCAGTGTGTTTTCATCTACAAATAGATCTTACTAACTGCTTTGCAGCTTGTTAACATGTGGATGTAAGTCAGGTTTAGGACACGCCCCCCAGATGTAGCAGTACACGCCCACTTGACCGCCGCGCTCATAGGTGCTGCTTTCACAATCTCCCTGAAATGCTTATTCAAAAGTAGGCAAGTATGTTTTGTGTTGTGGTGTCTGATAATAATTCCCATGTGTGGTATGAATGCAATGTGATTCTACTCCCCAAATACAATATATAATATTACATAATGTATAATTTGGTGCTTGTGTATTACTATCATATTATTGTACTTTACAATTGTCCAGAAGCTAAGTACGTTTCTGTTGTTAAATAAAACAAATGCAATCAGACACTGGGGACTTTGTAATGAACATGACCAGTGATTCTTATATTAGCAATATGCCTCAAAGTAAATGAGCACATCCCGAATAGCCTAGTAATAATCTATCGCTTTAACAGATTGGTTACTTGCATGTAAAGTAAAAGGAAGTATAAAATACAAGTTTCCTTACATAGATGAGTCACTTGTATCATTCACAAACAAATATCTATCTAAAGCTGCTTACATACTATACAATATATCGTCTGTGACAGATCGCAACGACCATCGTACAGTGTGCACCCTGCAAACCACCCAGTTTGATCGTACAATGCATTGGGTAGTCGCTTCCTCCCATTCGTATGTGCTGCACATCAGGTGGTATGATGCCACGGACAGTGCGGTATATTTACATTAGATATGTAACGATATATCGCACCGTCATTCAGCAGATTGGCCAGTCACATCGCTGGGTCGCCTGCACACCCAGGGGTGTACCCAGCTTAAGATCTGATCTGCTGCTTTGGACAACTACCTCCATTTTGGCTGTCTCCAAGGCTTGGAACATCTCACTCATAGTGAAAGGTTTCCATACCTTGACAGAATTTGATTTATAGCTGTTGTTCTCTGATATCAGCTATCTCAGGCATCTCCCCCGCCATTGGCTGACAGGCTTAATGAGAGGATGTTAATTGTGAACAGCAGCATTCTGTAACACGGTCTGTGTGTGAGTACCAAACCTATCTAGTTTTGCATCCTGGTGCCCCTCTGTACACCACAGGATTTGGCATGCTGTCCCTGGGAATCTGACGTTTATCTCCAAAATTTGGATGCCCCCAGACTTTCTGGAATGATAGCACAGAGGGCCTGATTCAGAGCCGCTCGTAAGCGGCCGTTCGTTCGCTCCGAGCGATGTTCGCACAACTGCGCATGCGTATGGGTTGTAATACGCATGCGCGAACCAGTCATTGCGGTCGGAAATTGTGTGCTCGCAAAATAGCGAATGCCCGCTAATTTGAGTGACAGGATGAGGCATTTGTGGGTGGTAACAGGGGAAGGTGCTTGAAAACGGGGAGTGGAGATCCGAACGCAGGCGTGCCAAACGGTCAAAACGGGCGTTTTAAGGGTGTGCATAATTAACAAAGCAGCGTCATCGGCCACGTCACTTGGTTGTTTCTTAGCCTGAACTGTTCGCATTATTGCGGTAGGAAAATGCTACCACAAGTACTGCGAGCAGTTCAGACGCCTTTCGATGTACTCGATTAATCTAATAAATAGCGGAGATGACGTAGGATGCGAGCGGCCAGGGGGCGTTTTTTAAAAAATAGCGAGTGCATGTTTCGTTCGCTCGTTCAGACATAGAGGCGTCAACAGACCGCAAAGAGCGAGCGCTCAATTTAAATATCCAGCCCCTTTTTCTGAACGAGCGAGCGCAAATAGCGTCCGGCTCTGAATTAGGCCCTATAATTACAAGTTTTATTGTTATACACACTACTTTCTGTGTTTTAGGGTTAATGGCTGCCCCAGCCGGCTCGTATGCAGAGATATCTAGGCGGAGTTGAAAAAAAACACTGAAAAAGTTGAACCATGTGCTAAAGTGTCACATGTTGGTGAGAAACCGTCTGTGCGTGTACAAATCCCATTCTCTCCATGTGACACAGCCGTGTGCTGCAGCGTGTGTGACCGAACCAACATTCCACAGACCTCACTAGGGAGACATTACTACTCACTCAGCGTGGGGGTGGGGGTTCCGATCTAAAAATATTTATATTTTCCAGCTAAAATTAAACCTTCGCACATTTCTTACAATGCAGAACTGAGGACATCGGCATCCAGGACGGTAACTAGCTATGGGCGACCGCTGCTGCCGCGGAGAGCGCAGTGCTCGTGGCTAGCAGGGTGTAGACGCTCCAGACGGGCACCCTGCACAGTATATGCAGTCGGTTGGTTGCCCTGAGGATGCCGGGCCAGCTCTGCATTTACCGGAGCTGCCGGTCACACCGCCTTCTGCGCTACGTCATGACGTTGTGCGCTCAGGGGATGGGGGTCGGCACAGGGTGCAATTGTGCCTGTTACGGGTCTGCCAGCATCGGTGGCTCCGTGATTTGTCTGGCTGCGCTTGTCCCTTGTATCCCATGTGATCAGATGTAACGCCTCTGTTGCAGATATGCTCCTAGATATTTGGGGGTCTATTTACTAAGCAGTGTTAGGAGACAGAGTGAAAAGTGATAATGAAGTGATAAGGTGCCAGCCAATCAGCTCCCACCTGCCATCTCACAGGCTGTGTTTGAAAAATGACAGTTGGGAGCTGATTGGCTGGCACCTTATCACTTTTCACTCTGTCTCCTAACACTGCTTAGTAACTAGACCCCTTGATGTTGCAGATCCCTGCTCTGTGCTGATTACTGAGGAAGACACAGTTGGACAGGGAGTAGAAAGTGAACTGGGTAATAACTGGGTAGGGTCACCTCTACATATCTGGCTGAGCTGCCATATCATAACTTTCTGGAATAAAATCATTGAACTGTCTGATGTAATATTGGGCATGGAGGTGCCGGCTGGCTCTGGGTTTCTTGCCCCTGGCGCTGCCAGACACCCCAGTTTTAGTGTACAAAAAAATCCCTTCTCAACCACCTGGGCAACGCTACCAAGGCTTTGATCCCTGGTCAATGGAAATCATCCATCATCCATACACACATATATATATATATTTTTTTTTGCACACATACATATGTCACACATACCTTGCACACAAATAGCCACGCCCATAAAATGGCACATCAGGGGGTGTGGTCTTGCGGTACATCATGAGGCATACGCTGGGGGATATGAGTGCCGCACCGGGTGTCACCATACCCGCTTCGCCTCTATGTACAGGTATGTCTTGTAAGTATTGTCAATTGCACTTTTAATTATGAAACAACATATGGTTAAATGGTTGGGGAGCGTGATGACGTGGTCCTCATCGGATTGCATCATGGACAGACCACCTTTGCTGTGATTTATGGCATTGCAACTCGCTCTGCCCGGCCCCCCATAGTGGCCGCCTGTGTCTGCCCTTTGAGAACTCTCCCGTAGGGGACAGAGGAACTTAGCGAAGTATGCTTAAATGCTTGACAGCATTAGTAGAAGCGCCCCAGCCTTACGTCTTGAAGACTGAACACTGCACATCTATGGTTATTACATGGGAGAAAGCTGAGAGACAGAAATGCACCTGAGGCACCGACATCCTGATTGGTGCAGACACTGTGAACAGAAAACCTTATGTACGATGGGAACGCCGGCACACACATTGGCTCAGATGCAACAACACCTAGAACATAGTTTCAGAATAATTACCTGCACGCAGTGTGCGCCATCACCTGTGCTGCTGATCTGCAGTCATGTGATGTCTGCTGGTGAGATTCCTGCAGTGCAGCTTAGGTGTATAGTGTTCTATAAACAGGACGTAATACACACAAGTTAAGGTGCGTTTCCACTAGCAGATAGTGGAACGACATTACGATTACAACATTGTAATTGTACAGTCGTTCCTCTTCCCCTGCAGTGCCTACACTGAACGGTCAGTCGTTCAGTGCAGGCACCCTCCCTCATCCCTGAACACGGTGAATCTGTCGTTCTCGGCAGATTGACCAGCATGTTCAGGCGATGGTTGATGTCGGAAACGACCAGCGAAAGCGCGCATCGCTGGTCGTTTCTAACATTTTCATGCCCGATTTGTGCACGATTAATTGAGCGATTGAACGATAACGATTTTGTTTTAATCGCCAAGTGGATACCCGCCATTACTGTTATAGCACAAACAACAACAATTATGAGCAGTTTTACAAACTCAATGATTGTCAGGAAGACTGAAATAGTCGCAATCACCAAGAGACTAGGGAGTAAATTCACTATCGTGTCTGGTCCGAGTTGAAACGCTCACAGCATCGCTAAAACACTCAAATTTACCAAGAATCGTGTTTTGCTGAATCGTGTTTTTTGATGGTGTATGTGATAGTGTTCCTCCCCTAGTTCCCTGTGTCTGATCGCAGCCAAACACACCTGAACATGCAGCCTGCACATATCAGTGAGATACGTGCAGGCTGCATGTGTGTATAGGGCCTGATTCAGAGCCGCTCGTAAGCGGCCGCTCGTTCGCTCCGAGCGATGTTTGCCCAACTGCGCATACGTACGGATCGTAATACGCATGCGCTAACCAGTCAGTGCGGCCGAAAATAGTTTGTTCGCTAAATAGCGAATGCCTGCTATTTTGAGTGACAGAATGAGGCGTATGTGGGTGGTAACAGGGGAAGGTGCTTGAAAACGGGGAGTGAAGATCCGAACGCAGGCGTGCTTAAAGGTCAAAACGGGCGTTTTAAGGGTGTGCATAATTAATACAGCAGCGTAATTGACCACGTCACTGGGTTATTTTATAACCAGAACTGCTCGCAAGATTGTGGTAGCAAAAACCAACCACAAGAATAGCGAGCAGTTCATAGGCTGGTCGATGTACTCGATTAATCTAATAAATAGCGGACATGACGTAGGATACGAGCGGCCAGGGGGCGCAAGTTTTGTTCGCTCGTTCAGACATAGAGGCGTGAACAGACCGCAAAGAGCGAACGGTTCATTTGAATAGCCACCCCTATTTTCTGGACGAACGACCGCAAATAGCGGCCGGCTCTGAATCAGGCCCATAGTGCAATAAAAAAAAGTTTCAGAATCAGAAAAAAGACTATGTGAGGTTCCCCCCCACAAAGCATAACCATCCGTAGGCTCCTGAGCCAGTCCTGGTTCTAACCACATGGGGGACAAAATGTGTAGGGGTCACCCTTATTTTATGAACCAGCACTGGGCTCTATGAGCCAGTCCTGGTTTTAAAAATACAAGGGAAAAATGGCGTGGGGGTCCCCGTATTTTTAAAACCAGCACCGGACTCAAACTAGCCAGAGTGTAATGCCGCAACCGCTTTAGAGTCATCAGACCCCTACACGTTCCCACCCCATATTTTTCTAACAAGGACTGGCTCAGAAGCCTGGGGATGGTTATGCTTTTGGGGGGGAACCCCACGTTGTTTTTTTTATTTTATTTAACTCTAACCTGTGTATTTCTGACAAATGCAGCGCAGGAGGTACAGTAGTCTATGTAAAACTTCTATTTAGGACAGAGTTTGCTACAATTGCACCCATGATTATAATCAAGATTCTTGGTAAATTCCCGTATTGTATTCCTTGCTATGGAAAGTACCTGTGAGTTTGGCCGATGCTGTATTTATTTCTATTTGTGTTTTCACCTGTGTTTTACAGAGAGTTTCATGAATTCTCACCCAAGTTTGCCTTTAGTCAATTTGCGAGTTGTAAAAAATTACCGAACACGCCCGTGATTGCAATCTCGACCAGACAGGATTCTCAGTAAATTTACCCCCAGCAATCTCCTGATTGCACCTTACCTCCATTATGTAGGTGTTATATACATGGGGGAAAAATAAATCAAAGGTATATACATTCAAATGGTATAATCAGTGCAATTTCCCTGCATTGGCTATAAGACACAATGGGCCTGATTCAGAGCCGTTCGCTATTTGCGGTCGTTCGTTCAAAAACAAGGGGTGGCTATTCAAATGATCCGTTCGCAAATTGCAGTCTGTTCACACCTCTAAGTCTGAACGAGCGAGCAAAACATACGCTCGTTTATTTGTTAAAAACGCCCCCTGGCCGCTCGCACCATACGTCATGTCCGCTATTTATTAGATTAATCGAGTACATCGACCAGCGTATGAACTGCTCGCTATTCTTGTGGTTGGTTTTTGCTACCACAATCTTGCGAGCAGTTCTGGCTATAAAATAACCCAGTGACGTGGTCAATGACGCTGCTGTATTAATTATGCACATCCATAAAACGCCCGTTTTGACCTTTAAGCACGCCTGCGTTCGGATCTCCACTCCCCATTTTCAAGCACCTTCCCCTGTTACCACCCACATACGCCTCATTCTGTCACTCAAAATAGCAGGCATTCGCTATATTGCGAGCACATGAATTTCGGCCGCACTGACTGGTTCGCGCATGCGTATAACGATCCGTACGCATGCGCAGATGTGCGAACATCGCTCGGAACGAGCGTACTGCCGCTAGCGAGTGGCTCTGAATGAGGGCCAATGATCCCTATGGCTACATGTATTTTCATATAAAGATTCTCTTGGTCACTAATATGCAACCCCTTGTAAATCACAGTACATGAGCAAGCCCTGAAAAGTATCAGTGTTTTCATCAACAAGTAGATCTTACTTAACTGCTTTGGGGCTGATTTACATTTGGATGTAAGTCCATTTTATGGCACGCCTCTCAGATGTAGCAGTACAGGCCCACTTTACCACCACGCTCATATGTGGTGCTTTCACAATCTCCCTGAGATGCTTATTCAAGTAGGCACGTATGTTTTGATATATGCTTGCCTCAGCTAATTTCGTACCTGTAGTTCCCTATATGCTAGATGTATGTAGAGTTTTTATGACGTCGTTCGGTGAAAACAAGAAAACTTTCTCCAGAGATCCTGTGGAAAACAATTACAGCAGTAACAAAATGGCTGATGACGCTGCTGCTGTGAGGAGCTGAGAGAACCGTCTGAGGAAGGGGAGCATCATTAATCTGATTGACTATCTCAGAAAGCGGCTTTTTCTTGGTCTCGTTCACTGACAGCAAGGAACCGAGCCAAATGTATAAAATGGGGAGCAACAGAAGCTGCTTGTAATTAGTTGTGACAGTAGCCGACATATGGGTGAAGTGGTCACTTCCTCATTAGCGTTTGCAGACACTATGCTCAGTCAGGAATATCACGTCTTCATGTCATCACCTGCGCACAGCGGAAGACACCATATTGGTGGCTAAACCAAAGTATATGCGAATGCCACCCGTCCAGGGATGCAGTCAGGAAGCCGACAGTCGAAATGCCGACCACTGGCTTCCCGGCTGTCTAATCCCGGCAGGGGTCTAATGACAGGTGTCGAAATGCCGACGCCTATCATACCTACGGCGGGAACCCGACGCCGGGTATACCGATCGAAGGTAAGCCGGGCGCGGACAGGGGAGGGTTAGGTTATGTGCTCCCGGTGGTATTTCCTACCGATCTCCCTGTCCAGTCACTAGCAGCATTAAAAGGAAAGTTGCTCAAACTAGCAACAGCTTAAAATAAGCAGCGACGGCATTGAGGCTCGAGGCATTTTGTGCTGCAGTCTTGTACCTATTGATTCAGCCCACACAATTGCCAAATCCTCTGTGTGCAGGTGAGAGATAATATATAGGCATATACTCAGCTATATACCCTAGAGAGCAGGGGCAGAAGGGAGGCGGTGAGCTTGCGTCAATGGGGCCCCGCCCATCGCTGCTCAATGCCGTTATTAACTGTGACTTGCGTCATCAAGCTTCCAGATGTGCACAGGAGGCTGATCTGCCCTCTCAGAAGACTGGGAGAGCTCCATGTAATGCATGGAGTCTGCTGGACATTCTGGGCGGGTCGGCAGATACCTCATCATCATACGGAAGGGAAGCAATTTAGCCGACCTGCTTATAAGTGGAAAATCCCTTTTTAGTGTAACAGTTGGAGCCAACTTCTAGCCACAAGAAAGTGTTATTGTAGAGTTATGCATTAAATAATAAAAAAAAAAAGCTGTGTCAACGCACGGCAGAAAATTGGCACCGTTCAGCTCGGCGTCTTCCAGCGATGTGGGAGCTATTTCTGGAACAATGTCTCTGAAACACACTCACTGCTCTACTTCTTTTGATGCGCAGGCAGTGGGCAAAAGTTCATGGGATTCAGTTTGTCTTTGAACTTTTTGGAATGTTTGTTATGGTTTCCGCACGTTTAAAGAGAAAGAGTCATGAAGAAAGCAAGCTTGTCTGTTTGAATTGTGTTTAAGTAAATATCTCCAGTTCAGATAGAACAACAAATATTTGTTTCATTAAGAGGTATTTAATATGCATGAGAAAAAAAAACAAAAAAACTAGTGGGCGGTCTTGGTCTCCCAAAACACGTCCTTTCTCTTGCAGTATTATCGGCTCCCCCCATGCAAATTATAAAATTTTTCCGAGCACATCCGTAATGTTTAGCAAGACAGCAAAACCATCGGTACAATCGAGTTACATCGCAGCCTCGCGCACACTTGCGCAAGCTCTGACCTTACTCAGAAATTGCTAACTTCCACGCACGCTATGAGACCTCAGGCTGTGTAGGCCATCGCGGTGGAATATTTATGCACGGCCTAGTAACGGCGTCAGAACGCACTGGCACGCCTGCGTTTCTCCGACCTCTCCTCCGTCACCACCCCCAAACAGCACTTCCTGCCAATCACTCTGCAATGGGTCTGCGTAGTCACTGTGATCGCTGTCCCCCTCGCAGTGGAAGGTTTGCGCACTGCGATGCATGCGCAGAATGCAACAATCGGCCGATTGCGTGCGTATTAGCAACTGCGTTCCTTGCTGAATCAAGCCCTCTAGTATCCCAAACAGGTCATGTTTTCAGAGCTTCTATCTGTCTAAACAGGTGGGATAAATAGTGATCCTGCAATATTGATTAACTTTAACTCACCTGTGCATAATTAAGGAAATCCAGAAAACAAGCCCTATTGGGCACACTTGCCGAATTTATGTTTCGCCTCGGAAAAAAGATGCATCTTACTATTTCGGAGGCGGGGCCAGGCTCTCACATATAGGGATGGCCATTGATTAGTGACTGGTCAGAGGTTAGCCCGCCCCCCGGTGGCTGCTAAGCCCCGCCCACATTTTTGATTGGCCCGCAGTCCGACATGCCCGCAGCAGAGGTGACCATCGAGGGTTGCAAACCGTCGATGGTTCACCATAGATGGTTTGTGTGCCATCAATGGTAATCACAGAGGGGCCCATCGATGGTAACCATAGATGGCCACCCCACCTATGGCTTTCCCTACTCACATCATTGGCCCCAGCAAAATGCTGAATCGTGGGTCCATGGGGAAGGGGAGGGCCAAAAAAAGATGATTCAAATAATTTTAGCCCCGCCCCTACCATACAGACTCGCGATTCCCGGTGTTATCTCCCTGTTTGACAGGGTGTGATGTGCGAGCCATTGCCAGCATTTTAACGACGTTGCAACGGCA
The DNA here is from genome assembly GCA_031769625.1 of Taudactylus pleione. Lineage (NCBI taxonomy): Eukaryota > Metazoa > Chordata > Amphibia > Anura > Myobatrachidae > Taudactylus > Taudactylus pleione. The sequence continues at coordinate 267,758 of JAUIMM010000952.1, forward strand.
CATTGAACCCTTCGCGCGGAATAGGATTGACCCCTTAGACTACTTAGATCTACCTGATCTCCCAGCAAAAGAATTGCACCGCTTGCAGATGGTACAGAATGCAGCTGCCAGGCTATTAACCAAACAACCCCATTCCAGCCACATAACACCCATTCTCTACTCTTGTTTTCAAGGTTGGCTTAATGACTTTCAAAGCCCTACATGACCATGGCCCAAGGTACCTGAAGCAGCTTCTGATTCCTTAAAGCTCCTCTCGCTTACTGCAAGCTGTAGATAGACTAAAAGCAGTACCCTAGAATCTCCCTGAATTCATCTGGGGGACAAATTTTAGCTTTGCAGCTTCGACTCTATGGAACTGTCTTCCACGTGAACTCACGCGTTTCACCTTTAGTTCCTAAAACAATATAACCCAAATGCTTAGTTCTCTTTTCTGTTAAGCTTATTTTGTTTTTGTTTTTGTTATACAAATGGTAATCACTTTGAGTCCTAATGGGAGAAATGTGCTATATAAATAACATTATTATTACTACTAATAATAATAACATTATAAGGCTTGATAGATCCAGCACAATAGCTTCTAAGGCGGTATATTGTTTCATAGGGGAGATGCCCCACATGTGCAGGCCTCAGTTTAGTGCCCTTGATATGAGGTATGCAGTTTATATCACTTTGAGAAATTGTTTACTACAGGTTGAGCCTTCCATATTCAAATATTCCGAAATACGGAATATTCCGAAATATGGAATAATTTTGGCATGACTGAGATAATGAAACCTTTGATTTTTGATGGTTCAATGTACACTAACTTTGTCTAAGGCACAAATTATTGTATAAAATTACCTTCAGGCTGTGCGTATAAGGTGTGTATAACACATAAATGCATTCTGTGTGTATATTGGGGCCCCATTCCCAAGATATTTAATTATGATATGCAAATATTTCAAAATACGGAATATTCCGTTATTCAAAATACCCCTGGTCTCAAGCATTTTGGATATGGGAGACTCAACCTGTATTACGAATGTAAGCGTTGCATATGTAGTTTGCACAGTCCTCCGATTGAAGTATCTAGTGTCATTTTATTTGTGGTCATTTGGCTTTTTTGAAGTAGCAAAAATATCTAACTGATGTAGGAACAACAGAAATCCATTGGAGAGCGGCCGTTTGACCCCCAGGGTTCCTCTGTCTAGACACTTGTCATCCAATCATCTCATTTACTAGTTCTTTCTCTGGTCCCAGCTGGGTTTTGTTAGAGGACAGCTGATTCCATTGATTGACAACTGCCCCCTGGCCACATAGATTAATGTACTGTATGTTACATTGGACACTGATTATGTAGGATAACCCTTTTGTCTGTGTTTTTTTTTAGACTTTTGAAGCCCCACATGGTGATCTTTTGTACGCATTTTAATTTTCATGTATTATTTCTCGGATTGCCAATAATCCGTATTTCGGATCCAGACCTGACATGGGCGTAGCCTTTGCCAGAATTATTGTGGCTTGTGGATATCCTCCCTGTTTGCCTACCTTGCTTCCAAGTCATGGAAGGGAGAGATTGGAAGATGACGCATTTCGTGACCTAGTTTTCGTTTTTAAGGGTTGGGAGCATGACGCCACCCATCCCATGCATGCCGGCGTTACCAACGCCGCTATGCATGAAGAACGCCGCAAAGGACTGCTCTCTTAAGAGCGGCCTTTTACAATGGAGGGACTTCCAGGTCTATGACCCAGAAGCCCCTCTGGCGTCCATCTGAGCATGCGCAGAAGGACGCTGGCACTGTAGGGGGTGCTGAGATCCCTCTCACAGCACTCTCCCAATAGGAGCCCATAGGCTTCTATGGGTTACACCATCAGGAGACGGCGTTACCCACCACAGGTTTGGTGCATATGAGAAATGCGGTCAAACCCGCATTTTCGTGGCTTGACCGCATTTCTCCCTATGATGCATCCCGCCCTGAGAGTCTAAAATGGCAGATAAGGTACTCTCATGCCTAATTCTAGTATACAAATTGGGATGAGATGTGGTGTAGTATTTGTAATATTGGACTATTTGTACTCAGACAATGGTTTCTGGTCGTCTCCCTGGAGCCCAGGTTCTCACTGCTTGGTCCCTACATTCGCGATGTCTATGAACATTTTCCTTTTCTTGGTTTTTACCTTTGCAGTAATGTATCATTGAGAAATGACACCCATTAAGCTACCGGTGACATATACGAGGACGGCGTGTGATGAATGGCGTTTATCAGTGTGGCACGGTGGAAAACTACACGAGACTGAATAGGATCATTAGGACAGGACAGTACATTCTGTGCCATCTAATTACTTCATTTTCAGCAGACTCTGTATTTGGGTGGATGTTGTTCAGCCAGGAAAATTGTGAAGCTCTTTTGAGTTAACATAACCAGTTTTATTGCAGACACACACTGGAATATAGAGAGGATTGTACATTGCATTATCTTTTTTTTTTTTTTTTGGGAGGGGGGCTCAAGTTTGTGTTTGCTATTTCTCTTACTCTAAATAGTGCACATACTGGTCATCCTACAGGTCCCAGTTTTCTGTACCGTGACCATTATAATAAGATCCACATGGAGCGTAACCGTGCCAGACACAGGAGAATGTTCTGTATTCGCAGAGCTCATTGTGCTCTGCGTAATTTGCCTTGTGAAATGGGACAGAGAGTGAAATAGTGTATATAGGTGGCAGGCCGGCCGGCCAGCCTGGAACATGCAGTGTAACGTTGTCCATCACTGGCTTTAGGCTTGGACCAGCACCAGCGTGCAAAACGATTTTGTTTGCCACACGCATTGCAGGCTTTATTGAAAGCAGGATCTTTATGGCGTTCATCGGAATGGCGACCACCGTAATTCACACAGCGTATTTGTTGCTGTACCCATTGTCGGAGGTTACATACGTCAGTGGGGGCGATTCAATTCAATGCGGATTGATTAGCGCAGGGAGCGAGCTCCCGGTGCTATTCAATTCAGTGCGCTGTGTGGTCGGAGAATGCCGGTTATCGCAGTCATTGCGCCTTAACAAGGATGTTAAGGTGCGGTAACCGGCATTCTCTGACCAAAGTGCCGGGCGTGCGGCTGTTAGAACCGCGCTATGTAGAAAAACAGCCGCGCACCGGGCACTTTGGTCGGATTTCTCTTCGCATCCCCAGGGGGGTGCGAGAAGAAATCCTTAGCGTGCCCAAACAGCGTTGTATATTGAATAGCTTCGTGAGTCCCTCCCGTCACTATTCAATAGCGCGTTGAATTGAATCCCCCCCATTGTCTTTTGAACTCTATTGCACATTTACTGGACTGCTCATGCAGCATTTATATGAGTATATTAGTGTAAATGTTCATGAATAACATCATTCTAAGTCCCATACCGGCGGCAGCTATCCCGACACTAACATCCCAACATGGGACTAAAGATAGGACTCGAAATCCCAATGCCCATCATTAGCCCCACAACGACATCCCGACACCCAGCATACCGAACGAAGGTAAGTCGGGTCTCTAAGGTTCTAGCTTTAGGAACCTATGGTAAGGCACCCCCCCAGGAGGGTTAGGGTTAGTCTAGGGGAAGGGGGGGGTTATGGTCAGGCACCGACGAGGGGGAGGTTAGGGTTAGGCACCCCTGGGAGGGTTAGTTTTAGGGTGCGGGATGGAGGGTTAGGTCTAGGCCCCAACAGGGGAAGGTTAGGGTAGGGAGAGGGGAGGTTTAGGGTACTTACCACCCCCCCGCCGGGATTTCAAACCGTGGGTCTTCCGCTGACGGTATTTCATCCAACATTCCGATTCCCCACACGCAATCCTGTCCCTGATGAGCTCACATCATATAATCACATATGACATGTAAAGCCATGTCTGTTCATTATAACAAACAATTCTGGGATGCATATCTCCTCAAACTTGTATTAGTGTGTCTGGATCTTCCTGTCCTCCGCCCCCCCCCCCCTCCCCCCAAACAGACAAATGTGTCTGTTTTGTCAACAGCGTCAGCACCAGCTAGGCTGAGCAGGGTATGTGACTGCCCACAGCACTGGCCAACTCTCCCTCATTGTCAGAGAGACTCCCTGACATGGCAGCAATCTCCCTGACTCCCTGAAGAGTCCAGCAATCTCCCTGATTGCACCTTACCCCCATTATGTAGCTGTGATATAAAATACTCCCAGGGATTTAGGGGCCTATTCATCAAAACATAATTATCACATGTGATAATTATGGTTTGAACTCGCTGCAAGTTCAAACACAGTTGAGGAGGCATTCATCATGCCTCATTTATCACGCCTCATTTATCACGCCTCTTGTTCTAAACTATCAACCCTGACAAAATACTTTGTCTACGAAACAGTTTTTCGGAAGTGAGAAACTTCTAAATCCCTGTTTTAATGTTGAAGACAGGCTGCGGACTTCACTCCCCCCTCCCCTCACGCAGGCGTCCGACTCCGCCGCGGGCCCTCCCCTCACCCCCGCTGGTGATCAATAGCCGTGACACTTATCACAAAAGTATGTGAAAATGTTAATTATCCCATGCTTTTGTGACAAATAACGGATGATGAAGGGACCCTTATACATCAATATGGGATTATTAGTATAATTTCCCTGCATTGGGTGTAAGGCACAATGATCCCTATGGCTAAATGCGTTTTCTGAGAAGTATCAGTGTGTTTTTAACTTTTTATCAACAAGTAGATCTTACTAACTGCTTTGGGGCTCATTTACATTTGGAATTTGCGGGAGGCTCACGATTTTTCGGTTAACCCCCCCCCACGGAAGGGTAGGCACTTCCCCCCCGCATTATGCCCACTTCCTAGTGAAGTAGACAGAATGGGAAGACTATTAGAGGCGTTGGAGGCAGGGCCCAATGGCCGATTCTAGGAGAATCGCATCATTTAGCCCCGCCGACTAATTTTAATTATTATGAATTATTTTAATATGCGGAATCATATCGAATTCCCGCGAGGAGTGGGGCTTAATGTCGTGATTTTGGTTGCCCCGTCTCCAACTCCACCCACCTGCTTCTCCTCCCCAGGCTTCTCCCGGGGAGGAGAAATACGACGTCAGCAAGTATGCTCTCATGGCTGCCTGAAAAATTGGGAGCCTCCCGTGACTTCCAGGGGTGTAGGCAAGTATGCTGTAGGCAAATACTTGCCATCCAGGTAGACGCCATTGATGTAACTTCCACCATCCACATAGAGCGTACATCTTTTCTACATGATTCATTGTCTGCAATCTGTTACATTGTTTGTATGTTCTATAGTTGTGGCATTGGCCCTCCGCTTGCTATTTGGTACCACTGCGTAGGCCATTTATCTCGTCTTGCTGTGTTGATTTAAAACGTTAAAACTAAAGAAGAAATGAACTGTTTCAGAGTCGTCTGCCAGTGCGGTGGTGCTGAGTGCTCGGAAATGAATGCAGATGGTATGTATTCAACGATATCTGCAGCCACGCCACCCCGATTTATCTGCTTATAGAAGAGCAGTTATGCACCAGCCTATCCTCGGGGAAAGAGCTGTCTAACATTGGATCTCTGCTTACGCTTAACTCTGAATAGCCGCAATTCCGCCGACACACCCTCGATATAGATGTCCCAAAAATGGAATCGGTTGGAATCTCGACAGCGGCTGCCCGACATGGGTGAAAATCCCGATCGTCCCTAAGGTAAGTATAGACTAACCTAATTCCCTCCCCTAACCCTTACCCTCCCTTAGGGGTGCCTAACCCTAATCCCCCCTCTAAGTGCCTAAACCTAACCCCCCCTTCCCCGCCGCCTAACCTCTGGGGGGGGTGCCTAACCCTAAGTTCCCCCCCCAGGAGCCCTAAATCTAACCCTATCCAACCCCCCCCACGCGCGGCTGTCCGCTCCCGGCTGTAAGGATTAGGTCCTCCGGCTTCCCGACTGCCTACCCCAAAAAATATTCCTTATAAGCTGTGTTACATCAGGGTGACTTGCAACATAAAGGTCGACGTAATATTTCATACTTTTATATTTCTAAAAGTTATGCAATCGTTCATATGCTAATTACAATAGGACCTGCACTTTTTTTCAAACCAAGGGGGAGATGTATTAACGGCGACATCGCCGTTGCGGTACATCCCCCCCGACTTCGCGTACATACCGCGGTTCATTACCGCGGTATGTACCAAGGATTTCGCAAAGGACAGCTCTCTCGATGAGAGCTGTCCTTTGCGATGCTGCCGGGCAGAGGGACTTCCGGGTTGAACACCCAGAAGTCCTTCTGCGCATGCGCAGAAGGCCGCGGGGGCTCATGGGAGGGATCCGATCGGATCCCTCCCTGTCCCGAGCGTCGCGCAATGAAGCCCATAGGCTTCTATTGGGTAACGCCACCTGAAGGTGGCGTTACCTAGCGACGCGAAGCATTCTGCTGCTTAATACATACGGGGAATGCGCTAAAACCCCCGAAAACTGCATTTTCGGGGGTTTTAACGCATTTTGCCGTTAATACATCTTCCCCTTAGAGAGAAAAACAGAGACACAATTTTAATACATTTGATTTATGGCGACCGTGTGGCCAGCTGGGTGACTGGTCATTGTGGCTAAACTCATCTTGCAACCCAGATTGATTTAATATGGAATGCAGTTTATCCTGTTTTTAGGTCTGGTGTCTTGTGTGGACTGTCTGGTGCTGCACTGCTGCCGACACCCAGAGGTGACTGTGGGGTCTAGTTACTAAGCAGTGTTGGGAGACAGAGGGCCTGATTCAGACCCGCTCGCAAGCGGGTCGATGTTGGCCCAGTGTGCATGTGCACGACGGACCCGGCTCCGTCGTGCGCATGCGTGAGACCCGGATAGTGACGGCCAAGCCATCGCTATGGGTCTCGTACCAAAGGGGGCATGCTGTCGATGGTGAGTGACAGCATGCCCCCTTTGGTGGGCGTGCCGGGGGCGTGGCTGCCCAGACGGAGGCGTTCTTATGGGAATGCCTACCGTCTGAAGCCGGCCCCACTGACATCACTCTGATAGAGCCGAAAGCACTCCAGGGCTTGCGGCAACGAGACTCTACCACCAGGGTCTCTTCGCAAGCCCGATGGTCGCGATGGTCTTGACCATCGCGACCATCTTTTTGGCCCTTCGCTATAGCTGTGGGTGGTCACCCACAGCTATGCGATGGCCGCTCTAAAAAAAAGAGAAGGACGGCCCTGATTCAGAGCGAGCGCTGTCAGAGCGTCCGGCTCTGAATCAGGGCCAGAGTGAAAAGTGATAAGGTGCCAGCCAATCAGCTCCCAACTGTCATTTTTCAAACACAGCCTGTGCGATGACAGTTGGGAGCTGATTGGCTGGCACCTTATCACTTTCTTATCACTTTTCACTCTGTCTCCTAAACCACTGCTTAGTAACATAGGGCCTGATTCAGACCCACTCGCGAGCGGCTGTCCGCTCGCAAGTGGGTCGATGTTATGCACTGAGCATGCGCACGACGGAGGGAGCTCCGTCGTGCGCATGCGCCAGACGCGACGAGCGAAGGAAAGTCCTTCGCTCGTTGTGTCCGATCAAAGGGGGCGTGCTGTCAATGTTGATTGACAGCACGCCCCCTTTGGTGGGCGTGCCGGGGGCGTGCCTCCCTGACGGGGGCGTTCCCCCGGGAACGCCTCCCGTCAGAAGCCGGCCCACTGACATCACTAGTGATGTCAGTGGGAGTGATTTTGGCTCTGATAGAGCCAAAATCACTCCGGAGCTTGCGGTTGAAAACCTCAACCGCAGGCTCCGGCTCGCAAATTCGATGGTCGCGATGGTCTCGACCATCGCGGCCATCACAAAGCACGCTCGTATAGCCTGTGGGTGGTGACCCACAGCTATACGAGCGTCCAGGAGGACGCTCCATGAAAATGGAGCCCGGCCCTCATTCAGAGCGTGCGCTCTGCTCAGAGCGTACGGCTCTGAATGAGGGCCATAGTTGCCAAGTCTGCTTATAACAAGCGGAATTGGGCTTGGTTTTTTTTTTGCAAGTTGCTTCTTTTTTTTTAGCAAGCAGCTTGTTGCTTGTTTTGGGGCTTTTTTTGTGTGTGCATTGCAGAGGCTCCCCTAGAGCTAAGTAAGTGTGTGTGTGTGTGTGTGTGTGTGTGTTTTGCACTGGTAGTGACTGAGGGAGGGGGGAAGGTTGTGTCTGGGGAATAGAGGGTAGTAGCCAGTGGACAGGGTGAAGTTGGAGGGGGCAGACAAGAAGGAGAGGGTACATGGGGGCGAGTTAACATGACTGAGCTGTTAAAAAGAGGGGATAATGGAATTAGATAGGTGACAGGAATGAAGGAGGTAAGGAAGAGGGGTGAGAGAAATGGGGAGTCAGGTAAAGGAAAGGTGGGTACACACTAGCCGATATGTCGCCTGATCCTGCGGATTGGGCTGACATATCGTGCACATCGGCCAGTGTGTACCCACTATGTGTGACCCTGCGCACTTCTGCGGGTAGTTCATCGGGGGCGTTCTGCATGTAGGGCCGATGGAACGACCCAGGTGCCGACGCTGGCATAGTGGATGGAACCAGTGCCCGACATATCGGGCGTTCAGAGAGACACCCCCATAAATTGGGCTTTTAGGATTGGTTTGGGCTTGTTTTGGGCTTATATTTTACTTATGGTTGCTTGTTTTCCATTTCAGAATTGGCAACACTGCTTAGTAAATAGACCCCTGTGTGAGGTCTTCCAAAGCTCCAAATACGCAGTGCTGCCTACAGCGTCACCGTGACGGAGAGTCATACTGCACTGTCACACAGCTGAGCACACGCAGAGACTGAACGGCGAGCGCCTATCCAGAGCTGCCTTTCCCAGCCCCCATGGGACCCATTTCCCGCTGCACTGTGCAGGTCAAGATATTTTTGTGGATTTAATTAGTTTTTATTTGTAACTTGAATATAATAATGTCAGTGCTGTACAGAGACGCCTGAGGTTTGGGATTAATTGCGGTAACCGCTAACCTCACATACTAGATTTGCTGCATTTGCTTCCTTGTGCAAGTGGTGACAAAAAGGAGTTAGAGTATACTGTAAGGTCACCTCTCCCTGCATAGGGTAGTACCTTTCAGAACACCCCCTTTTTCCAGGCCTGTATTTTGCCCAAGAAAGGTGGCAACCTTAATAGGCACCATGACCCAATTCTACATAGTCCCCTCTGTATGGCCAAAGCCTATTAATATACTGACAGTTAACGTATCCGCATAAATGGGCCATAGGGGGCCAGCAATTTATTAGTAGCAAATACAAAAGTGACGCTTGTTAATTCCATCAGGAATGTCGGATTTTCTGTCATTTTCTCTCCTGTAAACCTTCCGTCACAGCAATTTGTATCTTGTAGGGTGCTGAGAACCTAAGCTTCAAGCTATAATTGCCACCCCCGCCTCCATGGTAACCTATACAGATATACAGATAACTTACCTCCTCCCCTCCCGTTCTGTAGGTCATATTTGTTTTGTTTTCAGGTCTGAATGGCATTTTTTGTATTTTTCTCCTCTGTAATCAACAAATGAAATAATAAGAACATATTTATAGCAAAACAACAATAAAGAGTTGTTATGCAAAAAGGATATATACCGTAATAATGTCCTAGACTGTACCTCCAGAGCATTTGGCTATCCCTCCAGGGGCTAATACAAGTAATGTCTGAGCTGACCTTTCAGCATGCATCCAATTAACAAGATCTGGGGTGTTGTGTGATAGGAAATGAGCACCTGTAAGATTGTGATCCGCTGATCGGCATCACAGGTGGAGGCTACAGCCCATCTCCTGCTCTACTCCCACCACATAACCTTTGGAAGGAGTCCAGGGAACCTGAGATCTCACGGTGCTCAGAGCCTGCACCTGTTTCACTGAAGGGAAAGGGTCCCTGTCAGCAGCAGCCTAAAGCTGGGTAGACACTGAACGATATATATCATCTGTACTATCGAACGGACGATATATCGTTTGCGGATCGGCAGGTGTGTACAAACGATCTGTCTGTAAACATTGTCGTTCACAGACATATCACACCGGCCCTGCAGCACAGCCGATGCCCGATATATCTGCAAGTACTGTATATTGGAGCGTATTGCTGTGCGTACGGGCGACCCGTCAACCTCCCGTACACTTGCTGCAGGGACCGTCGGTGATTGACATCAAATGCCCGCCCAGCTGTGATGTAGGCGCAGACTCATCGAACGGCCGATCAGTAATTGTGTATAGCTTACCTGATCGTCTGCTCAGTCGGCGTGATGGCGGGTCAGCATATAGATCTGACAGGTGTGTACCCAGCATAAGGGTACATCCTCAGTCTATCCTATCCAAAGTATAGTCAAGTTGTGACGGGGTGGGGGGTATTTTGACGCTGGGTCCTCTCCCTATATGTGGTTTAATTTATCAATATCTTCCTTGCTGCAGCAAACAATTTTTAATGCGGATAAATGTCCTTTTCACCAAGACACCTGAGCATTTATCCGCTGTCCTGCAAGCACTAGCTCTGAGAGGTGAGGGGTGCTTGTTACTTTCCTGGACCAGTCTGCCTTGTCCTGAACAGGGGGTCTCCATTCCATTAATAGTTTCCATTACAGAAATAAGCACATTATAAATAATACATAACATTGGGCCTGATTCAGACCCACTCGCAAGCGGCTGTCCGCTCGCAAGTGGGTCGATGGTGTGCACTGAGCATGCGCACGACGGAGGGAGCTCCGTCGTGCGCATGCGCCAGACGTGACGAGCGAAGGAAAGTCCTTAGCTCGTTGTGTCTGATCAAAGGGGGCGTGCTGTCGATGTTGATTGACAGCACGCCCCCTTTGGTAGGCGTGCCGGGGGCGTGCCTCCCTGACGGGGGCATTCCCACGGGAACGCCTCCCGTCAGAAGCCGGCCCACTGACATCACTAGTGATGTCAGTGGGAGTGATTTTGGCTCTGATAGAGCCAAAATCACTCCGGAGCTTGCGGTTGAAAACCTCAACCGCAGGCTCCGGCTCGCAGTTTCGATGGTCGCGATGGTCAAGACCATCGCGGCCATCAAACTGCACGCTCGTATAGCCTGTGGGTGGTGACCCACAGCTATACGAGCGTCCAGGAGGACGCTCCATTTTCATGGAGGGCGGCCCTCATTCAGAGCGTGCGCTCTGCTCAGAGCGTACGGCTCTGAATGAGGGCCATAATATGTAATGTTTTTTTTTATTTAAACTATAGCTTTAGACGAAAGAAAAAAATCAACTACTCTTTTATGACTTTATTGTCTTGTATTATTTTTTTTTATTTTTTTTGCTGCTCCGATTCTGAAAACGCCATCCTGAGATGCTGAGCTTGTAGGGCCGCAATATCCAGCAAACACGGGGTTCATTGGTGTAGAAAACAGGCGCAGGGTATTGTTGCGATCACCCCATTGTAGATGATACAGGCGAAAACTAGCCCGTTAGCTAATAATAGCCCCAACTTCACCTCGCTGTCTGATCAATAGGCCCCTAATACTGCTGAGCCTCTGCTAAATGGAAAAGTGTGGTTTCATCTAATGTGGCGTACCCCAACCACCGTAGGGAGCCTGGAGACCTTCCACTACTGGGTGGAGAGTACCCTTCAGAAGATAAGCTCTCCAGGGTAGGGTCCTCTTTACACCATGTCTCATGTCGGTTCACTCTTCATCTACCTCATATGTCCATGCCATGAGCTGAATTTTGTGCGAGTGCTATGCTCTTTGCACCCGAACGTCTCTTGATGAAATCACACTGCTTTATCTACACCTCCAGCACATCCCCTATCCCCCGCCGGTAATACATTGCTGTGCTTCACAAGTTTGGGTCAGAGCTGGTGCGCATTTGTTCTAGACCTCTGCACAGTCTGCATCACCTGTCCTCTCTCTCTCTGCAGGCGTGCAACACAAACCACAAGTACCTGGGATCTCGTCCATTGACTTGGGTAACTTGTCTCTGCACTTTCTCGGCTAGTCAAATGAACCATTGCTGGACTTGGTACATTATTAGTCCCAGTAGGCTTATTAGTACACTACTGGGGAGATGTACCAAGCCGTGGAGTAGACAAAGTAGAGAACTTGAACAAAGCAACCAATCAGCTTTTGCCATTTATCTAGCACAGTGGGCCTGATTCAGACCCGCTCGTGAGCGCTGAGCGCTCGCAAGCGGGTCGATGGTGCCCAAGTGCGCATGCGCGAGACCCGGATAGCGACAGCCAAACCGTCGCTATGTATCTCGTACCAAAGGGGGCGTGCTGTCGATGGTGAGTGACAGTACGCCCCCTTTGGTGGGCGTGCCGGGGGCGTGGCTGCCCAGACGGAGGCATGGGAACGCCTACCGTTTGGGTCCGGCCCCACTGACATCACTAGTGATGTCAGTGGGAGTGCTTTTGGCTCTGATAGAGCCAAAAGCACTCCTGGGCTTGTGGCAGCGAGACCCTACCGCAGGGTTTCGTCGCAAGCCCGATGGTCGCGATGGTCTTGACCATCGCGACCATCATTTTGGCCACTCGCTATAGCTGTGGGTCACCCACAGCTATGTGAGTGGCCAGGAGGCCGCTCCAAAAAGGAGCAGGGACGGCCCTGATTCAGAGCGAGCGCTCTGTCAGAGCGTCCGGCTCTGAATCAGGGCCTGTATTTGAAAAGACAGTTAGAAGCTGATTGGTTGCTTTTGGGCAGCTTCTCCACTTTATCTCTCTCCAAGACTTGGTACATCTCCCCCTATGTTTCTTCTCCGTTCTCCAAGGCTCAGTACATCTCCCCTATGTTTCTTCTCCGTTCACCAAGGCTCGGTACATCTCCCCTATGTTTCTTCTCCATTCTCCAAGGCTCGGTACATCTCCCCTATGTTTCTTCTCCGTTCACCAAGGCTCGGTACATCTCCCCTATGTTTCTTCTCCATTCTCCAAGGCTCGGTACATCTCCCCTATGTTTCTTCTCCGTTCACCAAGGCTCGGTACATCTCCCCTATGTTTCTTCTCCATTCTCCAAGGCTCGATACATCTCCCCTATGTTTCTTCTCCATTCTCCAAGGCTCGGTACATCTTCCCTATGTTTCTTCACACGACATGCCCTGGGGTGGCACCCTCTGTTAAGTCAACAACTGAGCACCTTGTCTACCAAACAGTTGTTGGTCAAGAGGGTACTACACGTAAATTGAAATGTACACTCTCCTTACCCTAACTGGTGGCCATGGCCTCGTTCTCTTGTGAGGATGAAAAAGAGCAATAGGAAGATTGTGTGAACGACTGCTCAGAGTGGGGGAGGAGCAAGCTCCAAGATTTCCAATGTCATTCCTGTGCATTATATGCTGGCCAAATGGGAGCCATACAGGGATGGTCACGGTGGGGTGTGTGTGATAGTGTGGTGAAAAGTGATACAAGGAGGAACGGTTGTGGCTTAAAGATATGTTTGTCCCTTTCAGCTGAGTAAGTTACACTGAAATGTCTTGAGCGTTTGTATGGTGCTCTTGTAGGGTCTTCTACGCTCTAAGGGGGTGTGGAATGGTCGGGCGAAGGCTCTCCGAACATGATATGCTGAGAACGTATTTTGAAACCAATGGACTTTACTGGCTGGTTTTCCTTACGATAAAGAGAGACGCTGAGATAAACTTATGATACAAGGTGCCGTAAAGATGCTATAAGTGACTGCAACCAGCGCAACCCACATCCGCTTATTTGACCTCACACGCGGTACAGTTGCAAACAAAAATTGGCTACTATAGTCAACGGTAATGTGGGCAACCTGACCTCACAGTGAATACCAGCGGCCCCTCACTAGGAATTTAATCTCCCCCTAATGATGAATTGCCCCGACTTATAACTAGCATATGTTCTACGCTTCTCTGAAAACCCATCTTTAGTGCCGTTTTACCCTGTGAGGTACAGACCATGCCTCATTCTGTATGTTCGCTCGTCAGCACTTAGCTAGATTGGGTACGGTGTGATACAAATCATTGTGATTAGAAAGCCAGCAGACGCTCAAGCCCAGTTCTTTATGTCCTCGGGGCAACGCGTTTATCTTCCTTCAACCTCCGTGCCAGGGGTCTGCAGCTATATTAAATCCACTCAACAAATTGCTGCTTGGAGAGTAAATTAAACTGGGCGGATGAACGCTATCTCATTAGAAGCAACTTTTATGCATCCTTTTGTCTAGAAAATATCAAATTACAGATTACTTCCTGCAGTGAGTATAGAGCCGCCCCTGTTTTCATATTTAAACCGATGGACAATTTTGAAGCTGCTTTAAATATTTGAATGATTACTTTTAAAACTTGACATACTGGAAACGTATTTCAAAACCCATAGCAACCAATCAGATTCTACTTAACATTTAACTAGCACTTTCTAGATGACAATAGCTTGAATCTGATTGGTTGCTATAGGCAACATCTCCACTTCTAAAAACTCCCACTTTAGCAAATTTACTTCTAGGAGTCATTTTATTAAACCTGGTGCAGAAAATGTGCTATAAGCAACCGGTAAGCTAAAATTATTCTCTTAATGTTGCAGTAAGTCAAACTAGGGATGGCCATCGACAGTTTACAAAAATCTTTGGTTTACAACCGATGGTCGAAGGTTTTGCCATTGATGGAAGAGAGAGACAATGGTTTTCCGGCATCGATGGCCCACAAAGCCACGCACCCATGTTTTAATTGGTGGCCTTCGCGTGGTGAAAACCATCGATGGTTCACCATATATGGTTATTGTACCATCAATGGTTATCACCGATAGCACCAACAATGGTGACCACCTATGGCCATCCCTAAGCCAAACAACAAGTGCAATAGCTTGTGATTTGTGTTTTCCTTTCAATAAGAATTTCCAATACTGTACAGCACTCAAAATGAGCTTATATGGAAAGTAACTGTCTCTGCTTCTTCTAATTCAGGGATGGGGAACCTCAGGCCCGGGGGCCATATAAGGCCCCCGGAATCATTTGGTCTGGCCCTCTGAGCTTTTTTCTGCCAGTCTCATCTGGCTAGCAGGGTGCCTAGAATGTCACCCTGCAGCCAGAATCTATGCAGCAGTGCTGCCTGAAGAGTCCTTAGGATGCTTCAGACGGTCAGACCGCTGCCCTTACAGCTCCCCGGAGCATCCTCAGGATTGCTGTAATCACCGGCAATTTTTAACCCGCCCCATGTGACGTCACACAGAGGGGGCGTGGCCTGCACCAGGCCCACGAATAATGTTATATATATCAAAATGGCCCTCGGCAGAAAAAAGGTTCCCCACCCCTGCTCTAATTGGTGGTTATGGCCTCATGCCGCAGTATGTATACTTACACGTTACATGTCAACAAGTTTTATGAAAAATAGCGCACATGGTTTGACATTCCGGCCGAATGATTGGAATTGTGCTGCGTGCCGGGGGCTTGAGATAAGTCACTGAGGAATTTAAGAGGGGAAACCGTAGTTCTTAATTTAAAAAAAAAATAGAAAACCATTAATTGCAGGGGACGGGTCCAGTAATTTTAAAAAGAATGCGATAAGTTAAAGGGGGGCTCCTTTTATGCTGTTATTTACCCTTTTGTTGGGACATTCTCACATCGCCCAACACGTATCCAATCAAAATCGGGAAGAATAAGATGGGCCTGTGACCCAGCGTCTATATGTGAGAGCCGTCCCCCCAGAGGGAAGCAGCTAGATCCCCTTCCGTAGATTGACCATGACGCCATCAGCCAGTGTCCAACGTCATTCCCTACCATCCAAGTGGGCATAGAGGGGGAATATAATCATGTGGCGAGCGTAGCGAACCACCGTGCCCGAAGCGTGGCGAGCGTAGCAAACCACCGCGCCCGAAGTGTTGCGAGCGGCTAACTTTATTTTTTTGCTGGATTGTGTGGGCATTAAACTGCACTTCCGCCCTCAGTGCACGTCACTTCCGTGTACAATATCTGAAGTGGAAATAGTCTTTACCGTCCCCAAGGGCGCAGAGAGGGGGGGAGATCGGGTACTAATTACCTTGGCCCGGTGGGGGCCTGGGTCCGTCTCCCCCCTCCCTCTTACCATTCAGCAGCCCAGCAGCAATCTACTCTCCTCTAGCCTATGGGGGGGAGCGATCACACTGATTGCGCCCCCCCCTCTGGATTTGCGCCGGGCTGAGGTGTTCACAGTGCCCCTAACCCTGTGCGGCGCTGCAAATATTTTTGCGAAGAGGGCGTGGCAACGCAGCACACATTTAGGCCACGCCCCCTAAATTGTAAGGGGGCTCGTGCCGACTCTCTACAGTCCTGGACGCATCAGCAGATGCAGCAGCTCCACCTATGAATCAGGCCTTACATCTCCTTGCTGCAGAATAATAGTACTTTCTTTTTATTAATACTACTAATGCACAGTGCAGTGCGATGTATAGTGCCTTCGCTGCAAACCACGAAAATGGCGGACACTTCGCTTCTAGGGGAGCTAGGGAAACTCTGAGTCTATAAAATAAATGACGCTGTCGAACCGGATTATATACGCCCGACCACGTAATGTAACTTTTTGTGAACATTTATTTGTAAGTTGTAGAGTCCAATATTTTATAGCTCTCCTTCCACTGGACAGGCTGGTACCTGCGCTTGGCGAGAAACTATTACAGCGCATATTATGTACCTTCCATCTTTATGACCCCGCAGGACTCTTCCACCCAGCACTTAAGTCGCCCCTGGTATCATTATAAGGATGGAAGGAGGGGGGTGTAACGTTTCTATTTTATGTACGTGTCGATCGGGACGTCTGACTGAGTGAACATTTATAGCACTCTGAGTAGTTGTTAGATATCTATTGATTGCTGGTTATAATGAGCCATTAGTAGAGAATGAACCTGTCATATCGAGGTGAAGGAGAACGGTCTGCTACATTTCCCGCTACTCCTTCCCTTCCGAGACCGCGCGGCAAGAAATTCTGAAGTGTCAGCTCTCTGGTACACTGACTAGGTAACTCTATGTTTATCACTTCTTGCAAAGACTTGTGTCATTGTATACATGTCCCATTTTAGAATAATGATATATTATGGTCGCCATTAATGCCTAAATAAATGCTGCTATATTTATAGCTGTAAATTTGGGGTGTTGGTTCATAAGAGGGACATCCTAGACAGCCCAACCTCCGGCATCATAGGGGGCACCCATCTCACTCACCTAATTCCTATTCGGGAGCAGGGAAGCAGTCGTTAAATGGCCCATGACTAAGGATGCCCCCCAATCTGCAATCCCACTGGCCCTCCCCCTCACCTTGCGCCCAGAGGCTAACACTTTGTCACCCCCAGAATTTCCACCACTGGTGGGATCACCCTGGGAGAAGAGGCTCTTAATGAGACATATGATTACCATATACATTAATTCAGGGTATACGTGTCGACATTTTGGCTGTCCCCTCTGAGAAGAGGCAGGAAGGCCAGCACGGCGGGGGGTAGCGCAGCGTAAGGGGGGCATGATGGGGACTTGACACAACATTGGGGGCGGAGTGAGGGATGTGACCGCTCAATCACATCATCGTGGCCTCGCTCCCACTACACAATGCAGACATTACCGTATAGCGTCTATACACAATATGGTGTAAAAACACCCCACTAAGGTGCCCTCGATACGCTGGGCTGCGACTTTAACCGCACAGGAAATAGTTATACAAGTTGCAGATGAAGCACAACGGAACTCGGCGTGAGAAAAAGCCGCGTCTCATTCATCGTAGCACTTTTCCACGGGATGCAATCGGGAAACCGGCTGACGTGATCCCGACAGCCGGCTTCCCGATTGCTTTATCCCGGTGTGGGTTAAATGACAGGCGTCTATATCTAGACGTGTCATTTTCCCGACGCCAGGAGACAGGCGCCCGGCATCCCGATCGAAGGGATGCCAGGCGACGCAAGCGGACAGCCGCAGGGGGGGGTTAGGTTTAGCGCACCCAAGGGGGACTTAGGGTTAGGCACCCCCCGGGAGGGTTAGGCTAGAGGGAGGGAGGGTTAGGCACCCCAGGGGGGGACTTAGGGTTAGGCATCCCCCGGGGGACTTAGGTTTAGGCAGCAGGGAAGGGGGGTTTAGGGTTAGGCACTTACAGGGGGGATTAGGGTTAGGCACTTACAGAGGGGAGGTTAGGGTTAGGCACCCCTAAGGAGGGTTAGGGTTAGGGGGGTTAGGTTAGTAAATACTTACCTGAGGACGATTGGGATTTCCAGCGCTGTCGGCCTGCCACTGCCGGGATCTGTCCATCTGTCGTGCTGCCACTGCTGGGAATCGAACCGATATTTCATACCGATTCCCTTTTCCACAGATTCAGGCTCAGTCGCACACAGGTGTACATATGTCGCAGGTCAGTGCAACGCAGCAAAGTCGTTTTGTGGGTCCCAGTTTTATCTAAGCACATTTTGAGCAAGAAAGACACCCGACTCGGCTGAGTCGCCTGGGACCTGGCGCCCTGAGGGGGGCTGTTTGCCGTGACTTGAGCAACAGTGTATGAGGGCACATCTGTATTTGCAGATTTATCATACCAAATTATAAGCAGCGTGTTTGAAACTGAATCCAATGTTCTGTACATTCATCGCAGCGTTATGATTGCTGACTGAGGGCCTGATACAGAGATGGACGCAGTGACAGTCTGCGATGTTTTGCTATTGCGCATGCACGAAAAGTCTAGAAAACCCTTACTGCGCACGCGTCAGCCTACTGTACTGTGTATGATACCCATTGACATCCCTAACACTTGAAAAGTGGTTTGCGATCCCTGGATGTAGCAGGGTGGAAGACTGGGAGGTGACCTAAAGTGATTGCAGAAAGGCTCTGTTTCATGGGCGTGTCATGGGCGTGTCTGCGTTCCCATTTGCACATCCAATGCTTCATAGGCCATGATTAGTTGGATTAGAGAAAAGAAGCTAGAGTAGACTCCAGGCTACCGCAAATATCGATGGTACGACCAATGTTGCATCGATGTTGTAGTGTTTAAGAACTCCATCGCAAATGCAGAGCCTGAAAGTGGGCGTCTCCCCGCTCGTACACCCCATCCCAGCATCCCGCACAAAGGAAGGCTGAGATTAGCATTTGCATATATCCACAATCGCTATTGCGAGAGCGGCTGCATCACCAACTATCTCTAAATCAGGCCCAGAGTGATTCAGATCTGTCCTCTGTTGGTTATATTAACAAACTCAAAACAAAACACTTGTGTTACACTCCGTGGCCTTTTGTTGGGGACACCTGTGCACCTGCTCATTACTGCAAACATCTCATCAGCCAATCATGTGATGGCAACTCCATGCATAAAAAACATGCACACGTGGTCAAGATGTTCAGTTGTTTTGACCAAACACCAGAATGGGGGATTAAATATGAGCAAAGTGATTTTGGGGGAAATTTTTTTTTTTAATCAACCTCTCAAAATTGCCGTCAATCCTCCAAAAATGGCTGAAAGCACCAATTGATAGCCAGGCTTTTTGATTAACAGATAGGTGCCAAACCTATTAGCACACCATCACACACAGATATGTAGTGATAGGAGGGGTTCACATACTTAATGATTTTTCTACTTCAGGGTCCATAGGGTATCCACAAGATACCTTGGGGTATAGGCGATGGGGGCAGACATCGGGCACCTCAGAGTTACATTTTCAGCCTCCCAGGATGCACTGGGGTCCCTCTCCTATACCCCGCCCCCGAACCAAGGCATCTCAGTTTCGTAGGTGCCCGGCTCGGAGTCGGATCACCATTTCAGAGGGGGGCTGTTCAAACAGCCCTTGAAGTTATTTGGCTGAGAGCAAATAGCACAGATAGGCCAGTAGGACATTCTTGCTATTGCTCCTACACCCCGCTGACACTAGAACGCCGGTACTGATCCGGGGATCCTAGCGGGATTCCGGGACTTCAGATAGCGAAGACTCTGGAATCCCAGGACTGTGGCCGGATTCAAGGGGGCTTCAGGTAAGTGCAGATTCCCGCGGAGGGGACCCGCCGATGACACAATCCATTTGTTCCCAGGTAGGGGGGGCTCCCTGGGAACGGCCTACGGTGGGGCCAGGCACTGAGTCCTGCGAACCACCGGACCACCAGGGACATTGGGCTGGATGTGCGGAAACGCTCCAGCGTCCGTTGGGTTAATTGCAGACCAGGGGTGTGCACCTTCTCTGTCTCACGGGTGGCGCCTCCCCTCAGCTGAAGTGCGCCTTTCCACTGCGGTCTGGCCATGCTAAGCTGATTTCCTCCCCGGGCTACACTGCCTCTGAGGTCTCCGGCGGCCATTTTATGGCTGTGTCGCAGTTCTCTGGCAGCGTGTACCCGGTACCCTGCTTACCTCTCCCCCTTTTGGGGTCAGTGTATGCAGCCTACCAGACACTGAGTCTGCGTAGTTGATTATAGTGCTATACTGCAGGCTATTCTGACTGTGTGACTTATGCTAGCGCTGTCTGTCTGTGTCAGTTATTTTCACAAACTGTCAGCACCAAACTGTCTCTGACATACCCACTGAGTGTGGTCATGTTATGATATCTCACATTTATAATGCTATGTATTTGTGAGACTGGTCACATATGGTTGTGTGTTGCACATGACCCTCTCCAGGAACGACACAATGCTCTGGTCCTGGACTTCCCTGGTAAGAGGCGGGGCTGCAGCGCAGTTCAAAATTCAAATAGGGGAGTTACACCAACTGTCATCTCACACACTGCCCAACATCACTGGCTGGGACTCACTGGCAGTTGGTGTGACTCCCCTATTTGAATTTTGGATTGTACTGCAGCCCCATCTCTGAAGCCTCCACCAATCATAAATTACCAGGGAAGTCCAGGACCAGAGCACTGTGTCCATCCTGGAGAGGGTCATGTTGGGGGGTATATATATATATATATATATATATATATATATAATGTATATGCTATGTGGTTCCATTATGCCCTGTGCCATACTGTGTGCTATTGCCATGCTGTTATGTCTGCAGGTATGACGTACACTCTGCTGTTCCACTCTAGTGGTTATGAGTGGCAGGTAAGTGAGGAGACATTTATACAGCTGTCTTTCCCTCCCTGGGGGTTCATGCAGCGTTTCACAGAGGCTCCAGGGGAGCTCTGTTAATCCTGTGTTTTTATTTGGGTAGGGTCTCTCTTTCTACTATTGTAAATAGGCTGACTGCTACATCCATTCCATGTTGCAGGGATATCCCTTAAGCCAACATGGGGCGCGCTTTATGCGGTCTGCATATTGCGCCCTTTTGCCTACTCAATACTCTTCGCTTCGGCGATGAGTTTTCGAGTGCATGCCACGCTCGAGAGGCGATCTGTGTTCACCTGCGCGGTGATTTTTCGCCAAAAGCGTAACTTCGCCTTCGCGATACTTTTTCGCCAAAAGCGAAACTTTTTAGAGCAAAACCTTTTCACCACTGTGAGGTTTCGCGGGCGCGAAACCTTTATATGTAAGAGTATTCTGTGGAATTCCCTTTGTTAGTGATATCACAGGAATGTTAGCTGCAGGCTATCCATTTCCTGTAGTTCATTACACGCCTGGTGAGTTCTGCAACCTTTCCTATGTTCTCTCAAATGCTATGTATCGTAAAGTGGTACGTTGTTGGAATCCATATACTCCCTTACTGCGAGAGAGCTTCCAGACCAGCTATGACTAGCTGGGTAGCCAGAGTAGTGGAACAATGGGCAGATGCCTTGGAGTCTCTGACCACGGACTCTTGAGCTGAGCAGTTGGAGTTAATGGACAATAGCAGAGACTAAGCCATATCGGTTACTGAGGCAGCCTTTAGATATAGGCTCCTCACTCCTAGAATTTCCTCCGCAGCAGGGGCGGCGCGCCGCTGCCTGTGGTTGCGCTCATTGAGAGCTGATGCAGTCTCCAAGAAAGGGTTGAAATGCTTACCCCCTTTAATGGTGAGGTCCTTTTGGCTCTGATCTGGATAATATTGTGGGCAGGATGGCAACAGCTAAGTTCGCTTGTCTACCTTCGACCACAATTCCTTCAGGGTCTTTCAGCCCTATCGGGCCCAGTGTAAGTCCAAAGCACCGTCCTTTCTAAGTCCGTCAGGAGCCAGAGAGTCTACAAATCCAAGGAAACAGGCTTGGAGTACAAGACGCCCGGCTTCCAAATCACCCCGGGGTGAGAGACCAACTTAGTCAGTTCACCAAGTACTAGTATTAAACTACCACTGACACTTGGGTAAGAGAAGTGGTCTCTCATGGGTATGCCTTCTTTTTCCACAGAAGGCCTACAAAACTGTTTTTCACCACAGGCATTCAGTCCGATCATGACAAGGCCCTGGAATCCCAGAAAATAGTGCACTCTATGGGCCTGATTCAGAGCCGGACGCTATTTGCGCTCGCTCGTTCAGAAAAAAGGGGTTGCTATTCAAATGAACCGTTCGCTCTTTGCGGTCTGTTCACGCCTCTAGGTCTGAACGAGCATATAAAACATGCGGTCGTTTTTTGGAAAACTACGCCCCCTGGCCGCTCGCATCCTACGTCATGTCCGCTATTTATTAGATTAATCGAGTACATCGACCAGCGTATGAACTGCTCGCTATTCTTGTGGTTGGTTTTTCCTACCGCAATCTTGCGAGCAGTTCTGACTATAAAATAACCCAGTGACGTGGTCAATGACGCTGCTGTATTAATTATGCACACCCTTAAAACGCCCGTTTTGACCTTTAAGCACGCCTGCGTTCTGATCTCCACTCCCCGTTTTCAAGCACCTTCCCCTGTTACCACCCACATACGCCTCCTCCTGTCACTCAAAATAGCAGGCATTCGCTATTTAGCGAACAAACGATTTTCGGCCGCACTGATTGGTTCGCGCATGCGTATTACAATCCGTACGCATGCGCAGTTGTGCAAACATCGCTCGGAACGAACGAGCGGCCGCTTATGAGCGGCTCTGAATCAGGCCCTATGCTCCTAGCTGGGGTTATAGTGCCTGTTCCATGCCCTCTAGAGAGGAATGGGATATTACTACACATTTCTTTTCTGGTTCAGACACCCTATGGGTCTTACCGGCCTATTCTGAACTTCAGGCCCCTCCACAAGTCTTTGAGGATGGAGACCCTGCGTTCCATCATATTGATTATGGAACCTGGGGATTTTATGGTGTCATTGGATATTCGGGATGCCTACCTGCATATCCCAATTGCTCCAGCTCCCCAGCGTTTCCTCAGGTTCGCTGTGGCCAAACAACATTTCCAGTTTTAGATACTGCCCTTTGGCCTTTCCACAGCACTGCGGGTGTTTCTCAAGGTCATGGCCGTTATGGCAGTCCACCTGCGGATGCAGGGGTTCCGCTTGTTACCTATCTGGACGATCTCCTCCTGTCAGCAGGGGTCTCCAGAGGTACTTCAGCGCCATCTGCAACTGACATATCTGTGTTGCAGAATCACGACTGGCTGATAAACTGGAAGAAGTCCTCCCTGGTTCCCTCACAGAGGATGCTCCATCTCGGAGCACTGTTGGACTCCCAACAACAGAGGATCTTTGTGACGGAGTAAAAGATCTCTGCATTACAGGCAAAAGTACGCAGTTGCCTGCAGAGTCGCCGGGTGTCTGTTCACTCAGCGATGAGGTTACTGGGCTCCAT
Organism: Taudactylus pleione; assembly: GCA_031769625.1. Lineage (NCBI taxonomy): Eukaryota > Metazoa > Chordata > Amphibia > Anura > Myobatrachidae > Taudactylus > Taudactylus pleione. The sequence goes on from JAUIMM010000952.1 coordinate 291,208, forward strand.
GGTATTGATGTTCGACATGGTGGAATATGCCCAGTTTCACTCCAGACCTCTGCAGAAATTGATCCTCTCCAGATGGAATGCGTTGCCCCATCGGATAAAGACGCAGACAATGCTGCTTTTTCTGGAGGTACGTTTTTCTCTGGCCTGGTGGCTACAGACGGCTCACCTGAACAGGGGGCGCCCCATTTGGGTTGCGAACTGGGTCCTTCTGACAACGGACGCCAGTCTCTGAGGCTGGGGAGCAGTGACAGGTCCACACTTGTTCCAGGGAAGGTGGACACCGGCAGAATCTGCGCTTCCAATAAATATCTTGGAACTTTGAGCAGTATTCAGAGCTCTCCAGCAGGCAAGACATGTTGTCCACGGAAAACCCATGCAGGTACAGTCAGACAACGCCACCACGGTGGCTTACATAAACCGCCAAGGAGGAACCCGAAGTCAGGTGGCACTGACAGAGGTGTCCCACATTCTAGCTTGGGCAGAGGGCAATCTCCCTGCCATCTTGGCAGTGTTCATACCAGGAGTCTTCAACTGGGAAGCAGACTTTCTCAGCCGTCAGACGTGCATCCAGGAGAATGGTCTCTTCACCAGGAGGTATTTCAACTCCTGGTGGACAAGTGGGGCCTTCCAGAGATAGACCTCATGGCTTCCTGACACAACAAGCTGTCTGTGTACGGATCAAGAACAAGAAAAACGGAGGCTCTTCTGGTAGATGCTCTGTCGGTCCGGTGGACCTTTCCGGTTTGCGTTCCTCTTCCCTCTGTTCTCCCTTCTTCCTCGAGTGATTCGAAAATTCAAGCAAGAAGGGAGCATGCTCCTGTTGATAGCTCCAGCGTGGCCCAGACGTCACTGGTACTCAGGTCTTCTGAGTCTCTCCATAGACACTCCGATGCTGTTACCTCAACGTCCTGACCTGTTGTCTCAAGGTCCTTGCCATTTCCCGGACCTGGGTCGTCTATCTTTGATGGTGTCGCTGTTGAGACAGCACCCTTAAGGTCCAAGGGTTTTTCCAGCTCTGTAAAAACACCATGCTCAGATCTTGGAAGCCTGCTTCTGCAAGAATTTACCACAGAGTGTGGCATACTTTCTTTGAATGGTGTCACCCTAGAGGCTATGATCCTCAGATGTTTAGGATATCCAGGGTTTTGGCTTTCCTACAGACGGGCTTAGATCACGGTCTTCGCCTTGCTTCCCTGAAGGTGCAAGTTCCTGCCCTGTCAGTGTGGTTTCAGCGTAGGATTGCTACTCTTCCTGACATCTGCACCTTTATACAAGGTGTAGTTCGCATTCAGCCTCCCTTTGTTCCACCAGTGGCTCCTTGGGATTTGGCTGTGGTCCTGAGGGCTCTCCAAGGTCTGCCATTTGAACCACTGGGCTCAGTGGATTTAAAATGGCTTACAGCAAAGACTGTGTTCTTCTGGCCATTGCTTCGGCCAGAAGGGTGTCAGATTTGGGTGTTCTCTCTTATCGCCCTCCCTTTCTGATTTTTCATAGGGATAGGGCGGTGCTTCGCACTCGCCCTGGTTTCCTACCTGAGGTGGTATCTAGTTTCCACATTAATGAGGAAATTATAGTACCGGCCTTTAATTCCCCAGACCTCTCGGCTGGTGAGGCCTCCTTGGATATGGTACGTGCTCTAAGGATTTATGTTGATCTTACCAGTTCATTTCGGAAGTCGGACTCCTTGTTTGTCCTCTATGGTTTCCGTAACAAAGGTTGGTCTGTCACTAAGCACACTTTGGCAGGATGGATTCGCACGGCGATTTCAGAGGCTTACATTCATGAGGGCCTTCCTGTACCATCCTCTGTTAAAGCTCATTCTACTCGGTCTGTGGGTCCTTCGTGGGCAGCTCGCCATGGTGCCTCTGCTGTTCAGCTTTGCAAGGCAACCACGTGGTCTTCTGTCTATACCTTTGTGAGGTATTATGCATTTACTTCGCCTCTCAGGATGCTTCCTTCAGGCGGCAGAATTCTCCTTTCAGCACAGGAGTGTCCCCACCCTTAAAGGATACTGCTTTGGGACATCCCCAAGATATCCTGTGGAAAATATGAGATATGGTAAAAACTTACCCTTGTTATCTCTATTTCTACAAAGTCCATAGGGTTCCACAGGACTCCCGCCCTGTCGCACCTGTATTGCAGATGGGCTTTGATCTGGTCACCGGTTTTTCCGTCTCCTTCTGGTGAGAATGTGATTCTTGTGTGTTCCAGACTTTCTTCTCTCTCTTTTTTCTCCTCCTCCGGCCTATGGCTTGTTACGTAACTGAGATGCTTTGGCTCGGGGGCGGGGTATAGGAGAGGGACCCCAGTGCATCCTGGGAGGCTGAAAATTTAACTCTGAGGTGCCCGATGTCTGCCGCCATCGCCTATACCCCAAGGTATCCTGTGGAACCCTATGGACATTGTAGAAATACAAATAACAAGGGTAAGTTCTTACCATATGTCATATTATTATTTTTTGTTTGTTTTTGGACTGTCAGTAATTTCAAAGACAAATAACGACCCTGACAAGTACAGTCACCATGAAATCATAGAATGCATCAATTACATTTACAATTATGTCTTTTGTTTTTTGTTTTCCCCTGCCCCGGTAGACACGGACATTACCACAGATAGATTGCTATGAACGGAATGAAAAGCACTTTAATTCCTCCCAGCATTCCGCACAGAGGGCACCTGAGGACTACTTTAACTCACACAGGGCCTGAGTGGAGCTTAATCGTTATGCTGAGGTCACTATCTGATGCTACCAGCCATTAAAGACATTTTATCCCCTCGCTGCAAAAAGAATAAAAAATACGTTAAGGATTTTTCTAATTGAGAGCGAGGCAAAAACCTTGGGCTTTGTTTTGTACCACAATGTATAGCATCGCCCCTGTTTAGATTTCTTACTAAATGTGTCAACCCGCTCATTTGCATAACATGCAGCTGGCACTAAATGAGAATTAAATCATACTCGCCTACTCTCCCGGGAGTCGCGGGAGGCTCACAAATTTTTGTGCTGGGCGTCATTTAGCCCCACCTCCTCACGTTCTCCCAAACCGTGGACTTTTCCTGTAAAGGGAGGGGGACAACTAATGGCGGCTATATTCTGGCCCCGCCCCCCGAAGCTTAGAGCAGCTTCAATTTATGCGGCCTCTTGCAATAAGGGGCGACTATTTATCACTTGACCTGGAGTAGGAAGTGTTAATTTCCTGCTGAGCGCTCGCAAGCGGGTCGATGGTGCCCAAGTGCGCATGCGCATGGGTGGTCACCCACAGCTATGCGAGCAGCCAGGAGGCCGCTCCAAAAAGGAGCAGGGACGGCCCTGATTCAGAGCGAGCGCTCTGTCAGAGCGTCCGGCTCTGAATCAGGGCCAGAGCCCAGATGAGGGTGAATGAGGAGGCAGACCTGTCAGGCTGCCAGAGGAGACAGTCCAAGTGGTACTGTGCAAGCTATAGAGCCCAGTGTGCCTGGAGGCCAGTGGGGGCCAGTCCAGACATGGCCGGTGTTCGAACCAGCAGTAAGGCATTTGCAGACTAGATGCCCATTATAATAAGGGTTCAAGAAGTGAGGTAGTGCCCTGAATGTGGGACTAGGTTGTTTCTTATTTTTGTTCCTGAATACTGACAGTAAAGCGCGATTTATTTTCATTTAATTTTAAACCTGAAAAGCTGCGTGTGGACCCTTATTATGCACCTAGGTACTGCACCACTGACCCACTACCAAGCTAAATTACCACGTTATAACAATCTATATATGATTTTATATATAAAATGTAACATATAATGGTGAGAGGGGTTGTCTCTCACCTGAATTGACCACATTCAGGTGGGATAAGCTCCCTCCAAGGGAGAGGAAAACAAGACCAGCACATTCTACATTACTTCTACAATAGAAGTTTGGAAATCCGGGTTTTCTGGGCTGCACAGCTCAAAGTGGAGATATGGAACTCCTTGTTTTCCAGGTCGCCCAGAGCCAGCAGGAAGTCAGCAGCACAGGAAGGGGTTATAACTCTCACACACCTGTTGCTCATTGCTCCTGATGCTGGATAAGCTAGCCAGGCGATAGGCTGAGGGTGGTGGTTAGCATTAGGAGGGTCCACAGAAATTAGCACAAGGAGTGCTGAGACATTTACTTTTATGTTGCTTGCTTATTTTCTGTTTTGTGCCTGTGTGTGTCCAGGCCTAACCTCACGCATGCTAAAGTGCAGTGTCTGGTGCCAATAAAAGGCACTGCTTTACCGAGTACCTGCCTGTTTGGATTCCTCATTTCAATACCCCATGGTGCAATATATATATATAATTTTAGATACAAATACTCTTACTGCCGAAATGCAAAGAAAATCCCTTTTGCCTGTAATAAATCTGCCTCTAGGTTATCATCAAGCTCATGGGCCAGTTTAGTGATGGCCACATCCATATCTATGGGCTCAGGACGCTGAGATGCGGCTCTGTCCTTCCACAGTTTCTAAGTCAAATTTTTCTTCCTCCGTCAGTGTAATTCTGTAAATCCAGCTCTGATCAGACCTTCTCTCTCGGGATGTATGGAAACGTCAGGTGACAGTGTAATATGGCCGCAAGGTGTGTTCTCTTTGCGCAGCCCACCCCAGTCTTCTAAAGACATAGGACCTCATTCAGAGGCGGTCGTTAGTTGCAAGCGGTCGCATTGAATCAGGACGGCCGCTTGCATCCTGAACGGCCACCTCCTTGTCGATCGTTAAGCTGTGGGTTACCACCCACAGCTTAATGACCGACCAGGTTGATGGGTGCGATGGTGATCACCATCGCGACCATCGGGGCTTACGACCAGACCCTAAGGTTGGGTCTGGGCACTCGTAAGCCCCAGGGAGCTCTCTGCTCTGATGGAGCAGGAAGCTCCCCACTGACATCACTGATGATGTCAGTGCGGCCTCCCACAAAACGGTAGGCGTTCGTAAAGGAACGTCTCCGTTTTGGAAAGCCTACCAAACGGGGGCAGTCCCTTTGGTAGCGAGCTCCGGAGCGACAGAGTTTACGCGTGCGCAGTGCGGCCGCTGCGCGTGCGCAGGCCAAACCATCGAGTCGGTTACGAGCGCATCGACTCTGAATAAGATCCATACTGTACTTATTGTATGTAGTAGTTGGCGCTCTGTATTATCAACGTGGGGGTTTTGTTGTGTTATGTTTATTTTTGCAGCTACAATGGCGAGAAGAATTTAGTTTCCCCTCCTGTCTTGTTATCCTCCACTCAGCGACTGGTGATAAATCACTGAGGTTTATCTGTTCCCTTACAAAAATAAATATATATATATATATATATATATATATATTTTTTTTTTTTTGTTTCTTAAATAAGAAAAGAAGAAACAGCAGAAAAAATATTGGTCAGCGAGAGGAAACGATTCTATATATAAGCCAAATGTAGAGACTCAGCGCATCTATTGAGATGTTATTTGTGTTGAAAATGTGGACATTTGTTCCCTCTGGGTTATTTAATTTTTTAAATGACCATTACAGCAACCCTGATACCCGTCACTGGTACTGTGAGAACTGTGATTGGCTAATATAGTTTTCTCCTGTCACTCATGATACTGCCAAACATAGGTCATTGGATCAATCATTCCGCGATTCTAATGTGATTATGAAAATAGAATGACGGCTCTGTATCTCCAGTTGAATGTAATGCATATAAGCGGCCCAGACTATTTTGACGATTCAGGAGAATTTATTAGTGTTCTCAATATTTGTGTGACTCTTATTAATGAACCTGTGAGATGGTGGGGCTGGGGCACTTGGAGACGGAGGTAATGAAATGTTTGGAAGGCTCTTCCGCAGTTAGATGACTTTAGTGTATTGGCTTGTACATAACTTCCCGCAGCTGTGTATTTTTATTTAGTGGTTTCTTTCGGTGGTTTTCTGCCACAGAGGGAAGTGTAAGCTTTGGAGGGGGATAAAATGGACGGAGATAAAGGTCCTGATTCAGACCCGCTCGCAAGAGGGTCGACGGTGGGCCATTGCGCACGCGCGTGAGCCCCGGAACGAGTGAGAAATCACTCGCTCCGAGGCTCGCTACAAGATGGGGCGGCTGTTGATGTTGATCGACAGCTCGCCCCGTTTTGTAGGCGGGGAGGGGGGTGGCTGCACAAACGGAGGCGTTCCTGAAGGAATGCCTGCCATTTGTGGGCGGCCCTACTGACATCACTAGTGACGTCAGTAGTGGACTTCCTGCTCTGTTAGAGCAAGAAGACCACTCGAGCTTGCGAGACCTACCACAGGATCTCCTCGCAAGCCCGATAATCACGACCATCGCCAGGCCGCACGCAGAGCTGTGCGAGTGGCCTGGAGGCCGGTCAAAAAAAAAATAGGGACGCCCTGATTCTGAGCGAACGCACGCAAGTAGCGTGCGCCTCTGAATCAGGGCCAAAGTTCCAACCAAGAACGTTGGATTATCCCTGTACAAGCCCATTATTCACCTGACTGTAGGCAGGGTACACTGACACCAGCCTGAGTGAGCGTTTTATATATTATTGCATTTTTTAATGCAACGTAAAGCAACTTCTGGCTGTGCCAACATGCCCTATGTGCTAGCTATGCAGTTATGAAATTGTGTTAATCCATTTATCCTTTATATATTGTGCCACATTGTGGTTGTTGCTCTGCAGTAGGGACGGGAGGTGATTTTGCATTTTGCATACAGCTTAGTCATCCCGAGCTGTGCTGTAATACGGTCCTCGGCTCTTAGAGCTGCCGCAGATCTGCTAATCGTAGGTTTTGTGGTTGCTCAGAAGGATGTACATGAAAGTGTGCACAGCCATCTTCCCCAGCAGCACTGCCAGCTCCCATGCTGAAGGGTGCCAGTGGCCGGCTGACTGGTCACATCAGTGTGACTGGTCAGTCTGTGATTCCTGCCTTATTACACAGAGGCTGCGAGGCCTAGACATCTACAACCCATGCACACTGCAAGCCATAAAACTGTTTTCTCCACCCCCCTGTTTGCCCAGGAAAGGATGTAGTTGAACGCTGGAAAAAAAAATCAGCATTACCCTTGCTTCAGCAGATTACTGCCTTCCCCATAGAACTCTATGCAATGACCAGGACGAACCTCCCAAACTTCTGGCCCAATTAAAACAAAGCTGGATGTAGGGACAGAGCCATAAAATGGGGACTGGTCCGGCCGGTACAGTTGGAGGGCTATATTAAACATTTTACATCGACTGATAACGGTAAGTCAAAGTAACCATTTTTCTTCTTCAGGGTCCATAGGGCTCCACAAGGAGACAATGGGCTACAGGTGGTGTAGATGGTATTTGGAGGACCGGTCACCAACAGCAAAGCTTTTATCTAGCCCAGGAAGCTCCGGTCCTTCCTCCTATACCCAGCCCACAGCCTGAAGGCAATTCAGTTTCGCTGGTGTCCGGCAGAAGCTTTAGGATTTATTTTTTATTATTATTTACTATAACAGAGTAAGCAGTGGTAGACAGTCCTCTGGACGTCCACACTGCTGCTCCATCACCCCTCCGTGGTGACACGACTCCAGCCATAGTCTAGGTACTCTCAGCGGGGCTCCAGGGGGGACCTAGCTAGCAGGGCTCCTCGGACCCCAGACTGCAGCCGGTTCTGTGCGCAGTCTTACCTCCGGTCTCAGGAGACAGACCGGAGGCGTTGATGTGGACACCGGTTCGTCCGGGGCTCCACTAGACCACAAGGGCATAACTTTTACTGGCGCAGGGGATACCTGAGGCCAGGGGCTCGGTGGTTGATGTCAGTATAGGGGAGAAGGCCCTCTCCCTGCGGCCCCTTCCCCAGCTCAGGGCGCCATTCCACTGCGGTCTTGCCGCCCCTGAGCTGCTCCTCCTTCACCCTCCGACCCCCTCAGAGACTCACGGCGGCCATTTTCTGCAACAGCCACAAGTCTCCAAGAACGCTGGGTCCAGTCTCCCTGTATACCTCTCCTAGGAGGCAGGTTATACAGCGCTATTTCCTACCAGCCACTGCGGTCTGTGTAGTTGAACTTAGTGCCCACTCCAGTTATATTATATACTCTGCATTGTATGTGACTTGTGCTAGTGCTGCTGTCTGTTTATTTTTCTCAACTGTCAGCTTATACCTTTCCCATTATTTCACTATAACCCTGTAATACTGAGGTATAGGGGGTTCACTGTACCTCACATCTACTTGTATTTGTAAGGGCTGTCACATACAGTGTATCTGTGTTGCGCACTGTACTGTGCCATATTGTAAATATATCTGTGTTGCTCACTGCACTGTGCCAGATTGTGTGCTATACTATCCTTGCAGCTATGTCTACCAAATGCAAGAGTAACAAGCAGGCTACAGCTCCTACTCTGGTTTCATGTAAGTCCTGTTTAGCAGGCTTAGCTTCAGAGGATCTCATTCAAGATGGTCTATGTGCATCTTGCTATACGGCATCTGGCCCATCGGCCCCTGCAGCCTCTCCTCAGGAATCCCCATGCACTTCTTTTACACAGGTGGTCCGGCAAAAATAGTGGTCCCTGTGGTAGCTCCCCCTATGGGATGGCCACAACAGGTACTCCCTGCATTCCAGTGCCTCATTTGCCTCCTCCATGGGTAGACATACTTTCTAAAATCAATTCTTCAAATAAAATATAGAGAACCCACTCCTAAGGCAAAACAGCCACTCTTTAAACGACAGAAGGTAGTTTTGCCGGAGTTTCCTCACTCTGATCAGCTTTCTGATCTATTGAGTGAAGCATGGAATGCACCAAATAAAAAGTTTCAGCTGCCTAAACGCTTGATTTCTTTTTACCCTATTTCAGCTACTGATTGCATTAAATGGGAAGGTCCCCCTGCCGTAGATTCCCACATGACACGCATGGTTAAGAACTCTACCTTACCTATCCATACAGCAGCCTTGTAGGAGACTACGGATAGAAGGATAGAAGCTTGCCTTAAGTCTGTATATTCTCTTACAGGAGCTATTACTCGTTCTGCTATGGCTACGGCCTGGGTGGCAAAAGCCAAAAAAGAGGCCCTATAAGACACATATCCATCTGTTGCTTCTCGGGAACAGCTGTCCTACATATCTCACTTTAGGGATGGTGCCTCCTATTTAGGAGAGGCGGGTTTGGATACTGGTCTCCTAGCTTCCAAAGCATCTGCTATTTCTGTGGTAGCCCAAACAGACTTTGGTCAGATGGCTTAGCATGACTATCTCAGAATGGGCTTCCTGTGCCGACTACAGTATTTGCTCATTCTACTTGCTCTGTTGGTCCCTCGTGGGCAGCCCGCCATGACGCATCTGCCGAAGAACTGTGCAAGGAGTCCACGTGGTCTTCTGTCCACACCTTTCTTAGGTTCTATGCCTTTGATACATTTGCCTCTCAGGATGCTTCCTTTGGACGCCAGGTTCTCCTCTCAGCTCAGGAGCATCCCCGTCCATGAACAACTGCTTTGGGATATCCCCATTGTCTCCCTGTGAAGCCCTATGGACCCTGAAGAAGAAAATGAGAGTTATGGTAAATCTTACCTTTGTTAACTCTCTTTCTTCGAAGTCCATAGGGTCCATAGGGCACCCGCCTTGACGCACCTGGCTTCTATGGGTTTCTTCTTTTGGTCACTTGTTTCTTTCTCTGTGTGAGAGTGTGATTCTTCAGTGTACCAGTCTTCCTTCTGCTCCTATCCTATCCTGCTCCTGCCTTGGACTTGTTGACAAAACTGAGTTGCCTTCAGGCTGTGGGCGGGGTATAAGGGGAAGAACCAGAGCATTCTGGGACAGAAAAAGCTTTGCTGTTGGTGTCCGGTTTTACAAGTACCACCTTACACCCCCATTGTCTCCCTGTGGCCCCTATGGACTTTGAAGAAAGAGAGTTAGCAAAGGTAAGTTTTACCATAACTCTCCTTTTTTGGTTTTAATTTTCCCTGTATTCTTCTATTTGAAACATTAGCAATTACCATAGATGGAAATTAAAGAACTGAACCCTGAAATCCTCAAAGAATACCCATATACACACCCATCACACCAACAAATTGGTTCTTCTGACAAGAGATAAATAGGGAGAAGTTGGTCATAGTAATTTTCTAGACAGATTGTACCATATTGATGCGCTATATCTTGAAGTTACCGGATGATTCACTAATACCCATCTTGCGATGTCCCACGATGTTCAGCCTCCTCAGAGAAGCAAGGGCTCACATGCGGTTTGCAAAATACCACATCAGTGTCCTGGGATCTGGATACTGCGCAATCGCCGGTGAAGTTGCAGCCTCCTCAGCACTCAACGTTCCTGTAAGCTCATGCAAGCCCCTTGCTGTCTTCTGCGGCTCTCCTGCACGCCTCCAGCGCTACCCACATCGCCCCTGGCCACTTCACTTGTCCCCACTCTCCAGCAGTAGCTAAGCAAGCCATCCCTTATGTGGATGTTCAACAGCACCTGGCTGCCTGTCCGGACTCAACATCTTTCAGGGTCTATTCGTTCTGTATTAGCGGTGCCTCTCCCCTTGGTGCAGCTCTACATACAGAGCTCAGAACCTCCCTCATCACCTTCCGTGTGGTTGCAGGGCATGGCATGCACCCTGCGGGCAGAGACGGGCGGGACATGGCATCCCCGGTGTGGGCAGAGACGGCGGGGTATGGCATGCATGGTGTGGGCATAAACCACGGGGCATGGCATCCCCTGTGCGGGCAGAGAGACGGCGGAGCATGGCATCCCCGGTGCAGGCAGAGATGGCGGAACACGGCATCCCCGATGCAGGCAGCAGTAGAGCTGGGGGCAGGGGCTGTCTCCTCAACATCAGGGAGTAGTCATCGATGAGTCCCCCACTGCAGGTACTGTCAGGCGAGTACAAAGGAGGGACACAGTTATCAAATTTTGGACCAGGACTGTTGGGACTGAGGGCCTGATTCAGAGCCGAACGCTCTGACCAGAGCGCTCGCTCTGAATCAGGGCCCTCCTCCATGAAAATGGAGCGCCCTCCTGGCCGCTCGCATAGCTGTGGGTGACCACCCACAGCATATGCGAGCGTCCATGATGATGGTTGCGATGGTCTTGACCATCGGGCTTGCGACGGAGACCCTGCGGTAGAGTCTTGCTTCCGCAAGCCCTGGAGTGATTTTGGCTCTATCAGAGTCAAAATCACTCCCACTGACATCACTAGTAATGTCAGTGGGGCCGGACCCAGACGGTAGGCGTTCCCATCAACATCGACAGCACGCCCCCTTTGGTGCGAGACCCGGAGCGATGGAGAGCCCGTCGCTCGCCGGGTCTCGCGCATGCGCACGACGGAGCTCCCTCCATCATGCGCATGCGCAGTGGGGGAACATCGACCCGCTTGCGAGCGTCCTGCGCTCGCGAGCGGGTCTGAATGACCCCCTGATAGCAGTGCGTAAAAAGATCTATCAGATCTTTGTTACCCATTGCTAGGGATGGCCATCGACCATCGATGATTCGTAATTATCAATGGTTTATTCCCCATGTTGAATGATTTTTTACAACCATCGATGGGGGACAACCAGTTGATTTCCCTCCATCAATGGCTAATCATAACCGAATGTTTAGTGTTTTTCTGGCAAGGTCTCAGGACACAGAGCATAGTTCCGCCCCCAACAACCACAAAGCCCTGCTCCCCAGGTTCTGATTGGCCCACAGGCCAGTCAGGAAAAGATCGGTTGGTGAAACCGTTGATGGTCATCCATTGTATAGTTGATAACCATCGATGGTGACTTGCTAAATCGCCATTGATGGAAACCACACCGATGGCCATCCCTACCCATTGCTTACTGTAGTTTAAAAATTTAGAAGCAAAACGGAAGCTGAGCTCTGCGTGCTTCAATGAATCGCTCCGCCCATACTACATACTTTGGGGAAGCCATGTGTATACTAATCAGGGTCACCGCTGATTGGCCGGTGTCAGGGAAGGGGGCGGAGAGAAGCTGAGCTCTCAGTGTTTCTATGAATCACTCTCCCCATACTACATACTATGGGGAAGCCATGTGTATACTAATCAGGGGCACCGCTGGGGAGATCTCAGATTTCTCCACGGTAACCCCTTCTATGAATAAGAGAAAGCAGTGAAAAGCCCTGTTATCACTGATAAAGGGCTTCTCACTGCTATATGAATAGAACTCTGTGGGGTCTATTTACTAAGCAGTTTTAGGAGAAGTGAAGAGTGAAAAGTGATAAGGTACCAGCCAATCAGCTCCCAACTGTCATTTTTCAAACACAGCCTGTGAGATGACAGTTAGGAGCTGATTGACTGGCACCTTATCACTTTTCACTTCTCCTAACACTGCTTAGTAAATAGACCCCTAACTCCTTTTAATTTTTTTGGGCTGAATTATTTTTTTAATTTAAGTGAATCTGTCACTTACAAACGATGCCTTGTGTCTCACGATGTGAACTCGATAGGCGGAATATTACTTCAGCCAATAACATGGCCTCCTTCTCTGTATTTGAAGGAAACAGGTACCAGTGACATGCGGTGAGGTAAATGGCTGGGGAGGCGCTGGTTAGTATCAGATCCAGATTTACAGATGCCAACATGAGCCATCGGGTTCATATATGTATTATACAAAGGTTCAGCAGTATATAGATCTCTAAATTGAGTTATGAACAGGGATGTGCGGAAAAGGTAGACAGGGGAGGCAGTGCCTCACCTGCTATACACTTTTTACTTCAGAGTTTTGACTATAAAAATTATTAGAATAATTCATATTGATAAAATTGTCTTTAATTTTTTTCTTAGAATTTTTATAGTAAAAACTGTGGAGATTACCTAAGTATGAGAGGAAAGTCTCTGCCTCACCTGCCCGCATGACGGGTACACTTTAAGAAAATGGAATGCTCAGCTGCTTTGTACGTGTTAGTTACGCACAGGCAAAGCGATATCCATCTTAATGATTTTAGAGTGGCATGCGTCCAGTTTGCAAAGGTTGTAACATGAATAAAAAGCACTAGTGGTTGTCTGTGGTCGCTGACGAAGGACGTAGCAATTCCTGGCAAACACGAGGCTGCTAATCACGAATTTAATCAGCATGAGTGAGTCACAAGCCGTGAGGTGGAGGCTGATCTGCCCGACCTTGTACATGACCTCTATCCATGTACTGTATAGGGCCCCAGCCTCAAAACCGGCTGATAGAGTAGTCCCAGGTTACTCTGAGGTAAAAGCTATAAAAAATATTTTTGGACTTTTTTCTGTCTATTGTATGTGTTTTTGGATTTAACTTCCATCATTTGTCCAGCTTTTTAACGATACAAGTTTGTCATATAGGGGTATGTTTATAAAGCACTAATAAGATATAACCCCTTTTTAGTGGAAGCAAGGAAGGAGCGATCACTGCTGACTCCTGCTGTATTTCACAAGAGGGCTCCCCATAGTAGTGCTTTTCGTCATTCCGTAACGCCTATACCAGTCAATGGGGGACCTGCGAAGCTGGACAGAAGCTTTTCGAGATCATCTCTTGGTCAAATCTCAATGTGCATATCGCTGGAACTCCTCGCCAGCAGCGTCAGGCTGGCGGTGAGGGGGAGAAAACCATCGATTACGAGCGGAGTTGGGGTCCCGTATTGATAAATTGCAGGTAAAATGCATTCTGCAATGTGCAGCGATACGGAACAATCCCACTGACCCACCATTAATAGACCCCATTAGTGTTTATTATTGAGTCTATAAAGAAGAATTAAAAGGCTCATAATTTGCGTTTTCAATTCGCTTCCTTCCAAAAAACCCTAATTAAAATTGAGAATTAAAAATACATATTGGACGGGATGTACTAAGCATCGCAATAGCGATGCCATACATCCCGCCTGTTTTTGGGTACATACCGTGGTATGTACCAAGAATATCAAAAAGGACAGCTCTCCCGATAAGAGCTGTCCTTTGCGATGCTGCCGGGTAGAGTGACTTCCGGGTTTAACACCCATAAGTCCCTCTGGTGTCCTTCTGCGCAAGCCAAGGGGGAGCATCCCGAAAAGAAGCCCATAGACTTCTATTGGGTGACGCCACCTGAAGGTGGCGTTACCCATCGGGACGCAGCGATGCATTCTGGCGCTTAGTACATTTGGGAAATGCAGTAAACACCCAGAAAACTGAATTTTCAAGGTTTTACCGCATTTTCCCAGCCCATGCCTTTAAAGAGTGCAATAAAAATGCAGTACCTATAATAAATGGGTTAAAAAAAAAATATTGCACTTTAACGGTTTAATTGATTACTTGCACCCAGCAGCACATACCCATAATTTACCCTTTATTAATCTAAGAGTCATCCCTGACTTGTGAGACAGGCAGAAGCACACTCAGTAAACTTACATGTTGTGAAAGTGCTTGCAAAAGTTTTGGCACCCTTAATCAAATAAAAAAAATTTCCACTGACTACCACAGTAGAAAGAAGCTATCTCAATCTCTTTAGCGCTCCCCTACACACTAGACGATTTTTCAAACAATTTGGCCAATTCCGACGCATCGGAATGACAAACCGTTCAAATCGTCAAGTGTGTACGCCCTATGCGCGCTCCCGCTGCCTCATCCGTCGCAACTTCAGATCTTTTGTACATGCAAGAAGATCTGTCAATCTCGTTAATGTTTTCCCGCAGATTGTGCAGTTTGTACGCACTACCGAATGACCAGGCGATATGGTTACATCATATAGTTGACTATCTAGCCACCAAACGATGTAAGATATAGGCCCTGATTCAGACCCGATTATCGCGACCATCGGGCTTGCGACGAGACCCTTGTGGTAGGGTCTCGTCTGCCGCAAGCCCCAGTGAACTTCCTGCTCTAATAGAGCCAAAAGCTCACTACTGACATCACTGGTGATGTCAGTAGGGCCGCCCACAGGAACGCCTCCGTTTGGTCAGCCACTCCCCCTCCCGCCTACAAAACGGGGCTAGCTGTTGATCAACATCGACAGCTCCCTCGTTTTGTTGCGAGCCCCAGAGCGAGTGAATTGTCGCTTGCTGCAGGGCTCGCACGTGCGCACTGAACGGCCATCGACCCGCTTGCGAGTGGGTCTGAATCAGCCCATAACTTTTGGTAGTTTGTTAGATTGCACAGTGTGTATGCACTAAATCATTTGTCTGGGAGTTCAAGGGACAGTGTTGATGACATTGCATTGTTTGCAAGTCGTCTACTGTGTACTTAGCATTACACATTTCCATATGTATTAATGCACAATTAGCATTTGATTGCTGAATCGGAAAAAAACAAACAAACCAAAACCTGGTTATGGGGTGTGTAAAAGCTTAAGCACCCTTCTACGTAAGGTAATTCATAAGTACTCAAAACCTGATTGACTCTTCATGCCTTAAATGAATCCAAGGTTTGACTGTTCAGGACCTGAATAAAGCCCCTTAACCCTTTAGGCTCTCAGGATGTTGTGTCTACTCTCAACAAGCAGGAGTTCCTGTGAACAGCTGAAGGAGGACGTCACAGTATGGATAATGCACTGTAAGAAGGCAGGTGTAGGCTATAAAGAGACATATAAACATGTCCAGCTTGGAATTTCCGCCGTCTGAGACCTCATTAAGAGATGCAAATTAACAAGAACTATTGAAGCCAATGCCAGACCTGAGTGAGGCAGAGACACTGCTGGACGGACGCATCATAAGTTGGTCAGATACCCATAAGAGAAGTCACATATCACTGCATAGGCACCAGAGAGCAGTAGCACACAGTACAGCGTCCCTTACACAAGAATGACATAGGTCACCCAGATGCTAAGAAGCTGGAAAGGTCGGGTTAGACATACCTGAAAGTGATTATGAAAATGATTATTATCTGTTATGTAACAGGCGCCACGAGGGTCTCACAGCACCTTATAAAGGACACAAGAGAACGTAATTACATAGCGCAGAGATTCCCAAACGCTGTCCTCAAGGCAGGGCCGAAACTAGGAGTTTTGTTAGCCGGGGCAAGGCAGTAATTTGCCCCCCCCCCGATATGCAATACACAGTAATGACCCGTCTGCAATAATGCCACACGCAGTAATGCCCCTTATACATATTGCCACTCGAAGTGATGCTACTTATACATTATGCCACACAGTAACGTCCCTTATACATTATGCCACACACAGTAATAACCCTTATACATTATGCCACACACAGTAATAACCCTTATACATTATGCCACACGCAGTAATGCCCCTTATACATAATGCCACTTGAAGTGATGCTACTTATACATTATGCGACACAGTAACGTCCCTTATACATTATGCCACACACAGTAATAACCCTTATACATTATGCCACACACAGTAATGCCCCTCACACCATTATGGCACGGTTGATACTATTTCCCTTCAACATGGCACACACAGTAATGCCACTCACAAAATTATGCCCCCCCCACACACCCTGCAGCCGCTCACCTGCTCCCCCTCCTTCCACAGCAGCCCAGCTCCCAACCAGCCCTATTTAACTCTCGCTGAGTTGAGTAACCCCCCCTTGGGTATCAGTGTAGAAATATATTTTATTTAAAGCGCCTGTGCTTACATATAGAAGCGTGGAGCAGGCGAAGCCTCTATCTGATTCTGCACAATTATTATTTTTTTGTTATTGCTGTTACTCTGCTTGAACATATGAAGCCCCTGCACCCGATTCTGATAATGACTGATTACATGTTGTATACAAGTTACAGACAAGGGAGTTGTTATTTATACAGCTTTTTACACAGTCCCTGGCCACGAGTCGCTGACCTCTCTCTGTCATGTACTTTATTATCTTATTGAGACATTTACGTGTGTGTGTGTGTGTGTGTATATATATATATACAGTCAGGTCCATAAATATTGGGACATTGACAGAATTTTCATATTTTGGCCTCTATTCACCACCACAATGGCTTTGAAATGAAACAAACAAGATGTGATTTAACTGCAGACTTTCAGATTTAATTTGAGGGTAATTACATCCAAATCAGGTGAACGATGTAGGAATTACAACGGTTTCTATATGTGCCTCCCACTTTTTAAGGGGCCAAAAGTAATGGGACAAACTAAACAATCCTAAATCTTATGGTGCATACACACGGTCAGATTTGTCAGACTTGTCAGATTTGTCAGATGAACGATTGAACGATTAAACGATTTGAACGATTTGAACGATTTGACCAAAGTTTTGAACGATTTGAACGATTGAACGATTTCTGACTGCATTAAAATGAATGGAATCGTCCAAGTCTGACTGCAAACACATCAGATGTCAGAAATCGTTATCTGACCATCGGGAACGCGCATCGTTGATCGTCCATCGTTCAGGCATGTCAGATATGAACGATTTTCCTTCAGATATGAACGACTGAACGATTTTTAAATCGTTATCGTTCATATCTGAAGGAAAAATCTGACCGTGTGTATGCACCATAACTTTCACTTTTTAATACTTTGTTGCAAATCCTTTGAAGGCAATTACAGCCTGAAGTCTGGAACGCATAGACATCATCAGACGCTGGGTTTCATCCCTGGTGATGCTCTGCCAGGCCTCTACTGCAAATGTCTTCAGTTCCTGCTTGTTCTTGGGGCATTTTCCCTTCAGTTTTGTCTTCATCAAGTGAAATGCATGCTCAATCGGATTCAGGTCAGAGGATTGTCTTGGCCATTGCATAGCATTTCACTTTTTAGCCTTAAAAAACTCTTTGGTTGCTTTTGCAGTATGCTTCAGGTCATTGTGCATCTGCACTGTGCAGCGCCGTCTAATGAGTTCTGAAGCATTTGACTGAATATGAGCATACAATATTGCCCGAAACACTTCAGAATTCATTCTGCTGCTTTTATCAGCAGTTACATCATCAATAAATACAAGGGAACCAGTTCCATTGGCAGCCATACATGCCCACGCCATGACACTACCACCACCATGCTTCAATGATGAGGTGGTATATTTTGGATCATGAGCAGTTCCTTTCCTTCTCCATACTCTTCTCTTCCCATCACTCTGGTACAAGTTGATCTTTGTCTCATCTGTCCATAGGATGTTGTTACAGAACTGTAATGGCTTTTTTAGATGTTGTTTGGCAAACTCTAATCTGGTCTTGTTTTTGTGGCTCACCAATTGTTTACATCTTGTGGTGAACCTTCTATATTCACTCTTGTGAAGTCTTCTCTTGATTGTTGACTTTGACACATATACACCTACCTCCTGGAGAGTGTTCTTGATTTGGCCAACTGTGAAGGGGTTTTTCTTCACCAGGGAAATAATTCTTTTGTCATCCACCACAGTTGTTTTCCGTGGTCTTCTGGGTCTTTTGGTGTTGCTGAATGTTAAGAATGTTCCAAACAGTTGATTTGGCCATTTTGCTATCCCTCTGATGGGTTTGTTTTGATTTTTCAGCCTAATGATGGCTTGCTTCACTGATAGTGACAGCTCTTTGGATCTCATATTGAGAGTTGACAGCAACTGATTCCAAATACAAATGTCACACCTAGAATCAACTCCAGACCTTTTACCTGCTTAATTGATAATGAAATAACGAGGGAATAGCCCACACCTGTCCATGAAATAGCTTTTGAGTTGATAGTCCCATTACTTGTGGCCCCTTAAAAAGTGGGAGGCACATATTGAAACTGTTGCAATTCCTACACCGTTCACCCGATTTGGATGTAATCACCCTCAAATTAAATCTGAAAGTCTGCAGATAAAGCACATCTTGTTTGTTTCATTTCAAAACCATTGTGGTGGTGAATAGAGGCCAAAATCTGAAAATTCTTCAATGTCCCAATATTTATGGACCTGACTGTATGTATATATATATATATATATATATATATATATATATACAGTATATCTATATATTTAAATCAATGGCTCCCTAGCTTAAATGTATTGCTGTTGTACTGTATTTTGTGCTTATGAGTATTGGTGTAGCAAGGGTCTGCTTTGTGCCCTATAGTGTGGTGCAATAATGTGTAGGAACATGTAAAACATCTGTATATGCCGTTAGTCACATTTCAGATTCCTCCCAACAAACAACCAGTGTCGTGACAGTTCAAGGGCTCGATAACACACTTTTTGGTGAATAGCGCTATTGTGGTACTGCAATGGCACAATTATGGTGTTAGGCAGCCGGAGGTGGGGGCCACAATGACACGATTCGCACCTTCCACCTGGATCTTCACTCGGGGACGTCGGCAAGTATAAAATCTATGGGGCTTTATCTTACCAACAGTTATTTATCTAGCGCACACATATTACGCAGCTCGTCAGATGCCTAATTAGCCTACCTGTATAGGCCCCCATACATCAACAATTGATTGCAGCAATCGTACAATTTGCAATCGATTGTGTATAAAAATGTTTCCCTTTTTCAATCGATTGCAGATTGCAGAATTGCCACAATTGATTGAAAAAGGGAAAGATCTTTATACACAATCGATTGCAAATTGCACGATTGCTGCTATCAAATGCTGATGTATGGGGGGGCCTTATGTCTTTAAAGTGTGGGAGGAAGCCGGAGCTCTCGCAGGAAACCCACATAAACATGGGAGAACATGCAAACTCCACTCATACAGGAATCAAACCCAAGACCTCAGTTCTGCGAGACAGTAATGCTGACTTCCTGTCACCGGCAGGAAGTGGTGAGTGCAGGGAGGAGGCCTCATGTAGCCATTGCAGTGGTGGCCGTCTTCCACTCATCTTCCAGCTGGGCATTTGCAATTTTATATTTGTATTCCTTAAAGGCTGCATCTGTGTGTACTACTGCTAGAAGGGGGAACAGGTGGGTATTTAAATATTGAAACTCTCTCTCTCTATATATATATATTATTTTCTACACATAGAGGAGCTGATGATCACAGGGATGGCCCGTGTTATGTACGCGTTCCTATAATTTACAGTATGTGGAAGCTGGTGTATACATTCTCTACTTAGAGTAAATAAGCATTATTTTGTGAGGCAGCAGCTGAAATTAGCCAACAAATGCGCGCCCTATCCCATTACAGGCCGCGTCCTGCACGCGCAGACGGCCTGGTGAGCATCCCCTGGAGCCTGGCCTCCGTCAGCAGCAGTCTGCTCCCCCTGCCTCTCTCTGTGACCCAGGAGAAATATTTGTTAACATGACTATAAAGATTAAATTAGGCCCTAAAACAAAATGCGCTGGGTACAGATGGGACCAGCTCTGGGAGTGACCCCTCCCCTTCTCCCTGGGCAGTGATCTCTAGCAATTAGCTAATTGGTTTTGGGAGGTGACCAGGCTTTAGGAATAGCTCATGTTCTCTGACACACGGTGAGATTGACAGCAGGACCTGGCTGACTGGAAGTCACGGGCCTAGTAGTATAATATGCTTTCACTGACTGGCTCTCTATGGTGTCATCTGTGACTACTTCCTAATTAGGCCGGCATATGAAAAGGCTGCTGTACATGTGTGCGTGCTCTTCCTCTCATATGCAGTTAGAGTGGCGTGTATCATTCCTGTAATGTAATATCTGCTATTACGTGCCGTCTTCTTGTCTTTTGCATAAAATGTCGCAGACATCAGGGACCCAAGCTTTGTTTTACACCCTGTTTGATTGAAACGCGCAGGTCCACACAAAAACTTCTGGCTTTAAGCTCTGTACCCGTTGCTGCTGTGAAATCTGCACACAGGGCCCAATTCAGACCCGGACGCTAAGCTGCACTCTCACGCTGCCAAAAGGGGCCGGGTATGCAAATATCGCGATCACACTGTCTGGTGAAAGGACGCCTTCTATGTCTTAGAGAGCGACGGCAGCGAGCGCACGCCAGTATAAAGACGCCTACCTTTCACATCATCTCCAGGAAGTGTATGATTAATCGGTAACATCGAGTCATCGGAGCTGCATGCAGCGCTTGAGGTAGACCCTACCCCACTGCGATCACTGCAGGCTGAAAGACAACCAAGTGTCACCTCTTAGCTATTTATGCACACCCATAAAACACCATTTAGACATGCCTGTGTTCACACATCCACTTAGCGTCCAGTCTGTGTTGTACGAGCGCAAAATTCCCAACCGAAGTGAGTGACGCAAGCATGCGTACTTTGATGCATGCGCAAACGTGCGATAATCACCCATTGCGTGCGTACGCAGCTTAGCGAACGGGTCTGAATCGGGCCAACAGGTCACTAAAGGTCTTTATGCTAATGCTGCGACCGATTCTGAGCCTACCAGGACACCCACTGGCTGCACAATCTGTTGCAACATCGACGCTCGTACTAGCTCAAGGGCAGGTGCAGTTTCGCTTTCTGAAAATTGCCTGCTGTGTTGGCGCAATTGCTCCTGTAGACGCAGTCACTGTCAGCGACAGACCCGTGTCTGGCTAGCCAGAGGCATATAGCGGAAGGGGCATTATCTAACCAACACGTTTCCTCAGACTGAATTCATAAGAAGCGCATTGGGTGGTTCCCACGTCATGGCTGTTGTACTGTCCGAATAGTGATTAGAGGGCCTGATTCAGCTAATACGCAAGTAATCGGCTGATTGTTGTGTACTGCGTGTGCATGCATATACATCACTTGTGCGCTTGTGCGAAGCGGCCACTGCAATCGGGACTGCGCAGACCTATCTCAAAGTAATTGACAGGAAATACTGTTTGGGGGTGGTGACGGGGAAACGCAGACGTGCCCGTGCGTTTGAACACTGTTGCATGGGCATGCATAAATTAGCCACTGCGATGCGAGGACTCACAGCGTGTGCTGAAGTTAGCAATTCCTGAGTAAGGTCACAGCTTGTGCAAGTGTGCGTGAGGCTGCGATGGTACTCGATTGTACCGATGGTTTTGCAGTCTTACTAAACATTACGGATGTGTGTAAGGTAAGGTGGGCATCCTTCTGTAGTGCAGCGGTGGCATAGCGATCGCAATGGATTAGCATACTAACGCAGTTGAACTGCCTGTGTAAGCACAGTCCCATTCCTGATTTTTGCTGAATCAGGCCCTGATCCCCTAAATTGAATATCCATTGAGAGAAACTTTCTTTGGAAACTGATTTCTGCCTACAAACATATTGGAGCGGCCCTGCAAGCACAGCCAATGCCCATATATATATATATATATATATATATATATATATATATATATATATATATATATATGAAAGATATATCGGTCATCTGCTGGTGTGTATGCCATATCTATGGGCGACCCACCGATCGCCCGTACAACGTACTTGCCGACTATTCATTTTTCCTTCCCGGGAGAAGCCCAGGAAGGAGAAGAAGGTAGGCGGAGTTGGGGGTGGGGCCAGCCGTATCGTGTCATTAGCCCCGCCCCTGTGTGGGAATTTACCACGATTATGCACATTTTAAATAGGGGGCGGGACTAAATGGAGCAAACTCATCGGTGTCATTAGGCCCTGCCCCCCAGCGCTCTGAACCACCGATCCCCGCTAATATTCTCCCGCATTCTTCCCACTTCCGGGAGTGCGGGGGGTTACCCGAAAAATCGGGAGCCTCCCGCGAAAACCGGGAGAGTAGGCATGTATGCCGTACAATTGATGCGGGGACCCAGCGGTAATTGACACTTCAGCTGGACGGGAATTTTAAATGCCAGCCCAGTTGTGACGTCAGCGCAGACACACACCGGCAGAGAGATTGGTAAGTCTGTATGCACTTACCATCGCTAGATAGGTCGGCGGTAAGCCAACCCATCGACCTAGTGTGTACCCAGCATAACGCATAATGCGCACGCCTCTGTGATTATTGTTTCTAGGTTGTCTGAACTCATTGCTTGTCTGTATTGGAGCAAGAAGAAGCTGCTATAGGAGACTTCACATTGCATTTAGACAATGGCTTATGAAAGGAATTGTGTGTAGGTGTGTAAATATATGTACTCTCTGCTGGCAGAACATGCTGAGATTTGCAGTTCTCTTATCCTGGCAGCACGAGCTGGTGTGGATGTCTCTTGCTAATGTTGGAACATGTAGGATTTAGAGACCTCATTGCTATGCTCGGCTACATGTAAAAACCCTGGACTTGCATAATTGCATATACAAGGCTTTTCGAGGCTATTTAAAAGCATACAATGAGCCTGCCATGACAATAGGCGTGTACAGTACTGTTGCTTTAAGTCTGGAGTTTATCCATAATTGATCTGGAAGGGAACTAGGTTACTCCTATTACTGGTGCAAGGAGGATGCTGCTGGCTATTATGTGCACAGCTGTGAGTCTGGTTTATCCAGACTGACAATGTAAAAGAGCGACTGCTGCTCTATGCCAATTATCCGGAGCCTTATATAAAATGCAGGTCATGGTTTAAATTAGCCATGAAACTTGTATAACCTCTTCGTACATATCTCCCCTGTCACAGGTTACATTGTGTTTCTCTACTTAATGTGTCCTCTGTGTGTCACAATGACTCTAAATAGCAGCTGGGAAGCAGAGAGGAGGCCTACACTGTGTTCCTGGGATCAAAACGCGCTAAGCTATTCAGTAAAGGTGGGGTCAGCACAAGAACCTTGTAATACTTCCATAGGGCTCAATTCAATTCAACGCGAATTGAATAGTGCTGGAGTGATTCATTTCCGTGCGCTGTTAAGCGCGACTGAATGATTTGTTGTTGCACCCCTCGGGAAATCTGACAAAACTGCTGGCGCGATGCCGTGCCCTTAGCGTGGCAGAACCAGCCTTGCGCCAGGCACTTAAGTCGGAGAATTCCGGTTCTCGCGACTAAACACCATGTTTAAGGTGCAAGAATGGGCATTCTCCGACATAACGGCACGTTGAATTTAACAGCTCCGGGAGCTCCTTCCCGGCGCTATTCAATTTGCGTTGAATTAAAATGAGCCCATAGAAGCTAGGTAGAGTAGCAGGGGCGTAACTAGGTATTTGAAGGTCACATAGCAAAAGTTTGTAAGGTCCCCTATGTGCCACCCAATGGTAAAAAAAATTATATAACGCATGTAACTTTGACAAGGAAGATGGGCCCCATAGAAGATGCACCCCTTGCACCAATGGTAGTTACACCCATGTAGAGTAGCATCCTTTTTGTCTAAACCCCAATAGCAGGGATGGATTGGGGCTAAAAATCGTCCAAGCACTCTGTCCTGTGTGCGCACCTGCGTGGTGTCTCGGTCACCTGCCATAGGACGTAACACAAGTCACGGGGCGCTTGGCCTCGTGTTACTCCCATTTGTGAGGAGGAAATGCTCGGCTCTACATCAAGACTGGCAGCCGGACCGCCCTACTGACAATGCAGTAGCTTGGGGCATGGTCTCTGGTTTGGGTTTTGGTTAGAGTAGCATGAAGTTTAATTTACACACTGTGGGGGAGCAACTAGCTGTCATTTTATAGACTGTGCTAGATAAATGATTACTTGAAGCTTATTGGTTGCTATAGACAACATCTCCAGTTGTCCTCTATAGAATATTTGATAGATTGCTGGAACCCGACCCCGCCAATCACCCCAAACTCACACACACACTTACGTGCTTGTGTTATGAATCATATGAATAGCGCTTGATCAATTCTTAGAACCAGAACCTTTGACCTCACCTATAACAGCCACATTTCCCATAATCCTTTATAGCCTACCAGTACTCAAATGCCTCCAGGGCAAACTAGATGTAATACACTGCATGCACAGAGACTGTATATGTATATGATCATACCAGACTGTACTATACACAGTAACCAATTTCAGGTGATCTTTGTTAAGAATAAATCTTTAGTTAGGCATAAAAGGAAACTGCAACATCTAGGGGCATATTCAATTAGACGCGAAAAGTCGGAAAGGTTTCGCCTGCCGTACTTTTCGACGACTTTGTGTGTTTTGGAGGCGAAAACTTTTCTTGTGCGCTCCCGCTTTTCGCCCTATTCAATTCCAAAGATGTGAAAACGGGACCCGGCGAAACTCAAACAGGCGTAAAGTGCTATCAGATTTGTGGAAATCAGTATAGATGCCCCCGATTAGTCCTGCTGAAGCTATTTGGGGTACTTAAATGCTCTCAATACCTGCTAATTAGCGTCTTTGCACAAGTGGTGAAGAATAGCATTTAGCAGGTTTTTTTGGGTGGAAATAAATAGTCCCAGCAAATTTGGGGTACACAAAAGTGAAGTTTTAAAATACTTGAAAAACGCATCTTTAGCAAGCACCTGCAATCAAAAAAACACCTCCTCCATACTTGCAGACCCCCCAAAAGTCTATTTCGATAGTTTTTAAGTTTGTAACCCAACTTTGGCTTTTTTCGCTGCAATTTTTCAATGTCATTTTTTGGGGTGTTCTTCAGTTTTTTTTGTTTGTTTGTTTTTTTACGCAGCCACCTTTGCACCCCAAAACCACAATTCTGCACTTTTTTCCGCCTGGTTTCATAGGCGAATCTCTTTCGCCTATACCAACGCATTGACTTTCTGCCTAGGCGAAAAGGCTTTAGAATTGAATACGGGGATAAGTCTTCGCCAGACGAAATGACGTCATCGGCAAAACTTTTTTCACCGAAAATGGCTTATCGTGGCTATTTGAATATGCCCCCTAAAGTCAAACAGATTTGAAGTCAGGGCAGGCGGCAAAAAAGTTAGTAAAAAAAAAAAAAAGATCAGAGATTAGAAAAATCCAACTGTGTCCTTGAGTAAGGAAGCACAAGTGAGGCTGGAGATATTGCCGCAATGAGTCCTCATTGTCTATTACAGTGACCCCAATAAGAGACTTGTCACATGGGATTGTGTGTTGCAGCCATACAGCTGCAGACCAATGGAGTGAGTCCCAGGGGTTATGCAATCAGCCGGCATCAGCGATTTGAAGCTCACTAACGGGTCACCGCGTTCTGACAGCTTGTAAGAAGGAGACAGTTTGGTGTCAGTGTTGGGAAAATATGCCATTACAGCTGTGACGGTGCTGGGTTCTCTCCAAATATGCAGCCCCTATTCATGGCAGCCAAGGGAACAGTCAGACCCTAGTGCTAGGAGGCATAGCCAAACATGGGGGACGTAGATAGGCCCCATTGTGAATACCAAGCCCCCTTCAGAAAGTGCACACAGCCTACTGAATGGGGTTTGGCGACGCCATCTAGGCACTGTGATTATGCCCCCACCGGGCAAGCCCAGGCCACCAGACAAGCCTAGGTACTTAATGATCCCACCTCCCCTTTTCTGTCCCTAATTGGTGGGGTGGGGCAGCATAAAATATATATTTGGGTGGAATTTGAGTGTAACCAGTTACCCGTCACCGAACAAGGTACATAAACACACAACGATTTTTTGAACGATAATCTATAACGATATCGTTAATCATTGAAAAAAATCGTTCACTTTCTGAGTTAAAACGATGAACGATTATCGTTCATGCACGTTCACGATTTTAGTTCAGTCAGACTGACCAACTGAACGATTTTCATTAAGAGAATAGGCAAAAATCGTTTGTAGTTCAAAAAAAATTGTTCATTACACTTTAAAAAATCTGACAGATAATCGTTCAGAAAATTGTTGGTAACAAAATCGTTGTGTGTGTATGCAGCTTTAAGCTGAATACACACACAACGATTTTGTTACCAACGATTTTATGAACAATTTTACAAACGATTTTCTGTCAGATTTTTAAAGTGTAATGAACGATTTTTTTGAACTACAAACTATTTTTGCATATTCCCTTAATTAAAATCGTTGAGTTGGTCAGTCTGACTGAACTACAAACGTGAACGCGCATGAACGATAATCGTTCATCGTTTGACTCAGAAAGTGAACTATTTTTTTCAAACGATTATTGTTAAACGGTATCGTTTAACAAATCGTGTGTGTATGCAACTTTAGAAATAGATAAGCTAAGTAAGCGTTGATGCAATACGTTATATTTTTGTATTTAAAATCATTTATTAAACTTTCATCCTTTATTTCCTAATACAAATGTTATTTAGAAATATAAGAAAAAATTTGGTCTAAGCTACAGTCTCGGAATATGGTCTGCCACCCGTTACTTGCTCAGTCTGTCTACAAGGTTCGAAATGAACACACAATAAGACTTCCTGCCGTCCTTATTTCTGCAAACACACACATCGCGGCTGCTTGTTAATTTACAAACCTGTAAGTAATTAGAAAACAAATTACGTCCTGTCCATTAATTCTGCAGTAATTATTCAGAACATAATGCAGGCTAGATTAGACTACTGTACGAGCAAATGTCGGAAAGCTATCTATTATAACTGCATAATTATCTAATGGTTAGCATCCTTTTGGAAAAGAGAACTTCTATTTCCACTTCAATTCATTTGTTATATAATTCTTTGTTTTATTTACATAGCAGCAAATTTGTTGGTGATGAGGTTCTATGTTTGCTTTATTTAAAGGGGCTGCTAACCTTAAATGTGTTCCACCCTCTTTAGAGAGAGTTGTTTTCATGTAATATTAGCCAGCAACCATACCCATATCGGCTGTCATCCATGTCATCCAGCAGACGATGCCCCATCAAGGCTGTCAGACACAGGGCCTGATTCAGAGCCGCTCGTAATTGGCCGCTCGTTCGTTCCGAGCGATGTTTGCACAACTGCGCATGCGTACGGATCGTAATACGCATGCGCGAACCAGTCAGTGCAGCCGAAAATCGTTTGTTCGCTAAATAGCGAATGCCTGCTATTTTGAGTGACAGGAGGAGGCGTATGTGGGTGGTAACAGGGGAAGGTGCTTGAAAACGGGGAGTGGAGATCCGAACGCAGGCGTGCTTAAAGGTCAAAACGGGCGTTTTATGGGTGTGCATAATTAATACAGCAGCGTCATTGACCACGTCACTGGGTTATTTTATAGTCAGAACTGCTCGTAAGATTGTGGTAGGAAAAACCAACCACAAGAATAGCGAGCAGTTCATACGCTGGTCGATGTACTCGATTAATCAAATAAATAGCGGACATGACGTAGGATGCGAGCGGCCAGGGGGCGTAGTTATCCAAAATACGACCGCAAGTTTTGTTCGCTCGTTCAGACATATAGGCGTGACCAGACCGCAAAGAGTGAACGGTTAATTTGAATAGCCACCCCTATTTTCTGAACGAACGACCGCAAATAGCGTCCGGCTCTGAATGAGGTCCACAGAACCTAATGCAGAACTTTGGGGTGCTCCGTATTGTTTGTAGTGGAAATCTGTTACCCTGTATTTCCTATATAATATATACAGAGAGACCAGATAAGGTTGCCCTCTGTCCCCTGATGATCTAATTTAAATTAGTCAAATCATATTAATAATATTATATATATATATATATATATATATATAAATATATACTGTATATATAACCAAGTTCAAGTCAGTGGCACTCATGGTGACTTATCAAAAAACAACACGGGGCCCACAGTGCTAATTCAACGTTTCAGAACATTGTATTTAGTTCTTTCATCAGGATTAAAAAATGTTTTAGGGTGAGCTGCGAGCCACGAATGTCGTGTGTGTGTATATATATATATATATATATATATATATATATATACAGAGAAAATAATCGGCACTCACCAAATATATGAAAAAAGACTCATTTATAAATGCAAAAGCAGGTTTTTGAAATACCCATTGCAGCAAGATACAAAAGGTTCAGTCCAGTCGACGTTTCGATCCCTATCCAGGATCTTTATCAAGACCACAGCGACCATGCAACAACTATTTCTGATGAACAACCAAGTGCAGAATATATATATATATATATTTGATATATGTGCTGCCTCTATTTGTGTTTTTTTTGTGTTTATCATTATATATATATATATATATATATATATATATATATATATATATAATGATAATTCTGGAAGCTTGAGACTGGTTCACATCTGGGGTTACTGCTCTAACAGAAGGGAATACCAAAGCTTAACTCTGATCCTTACTATGAACCCATTAGGAGTAGATATTTGATTATCGGACTTGGATCATATTTGGGACCGATTAGGTCGTGATTAATCAGCTGAAGAACAGCAATACCCACCAACTTTCGATTATTACCTGTAAATCATACCCCTATGGGTTATCAATATCAATAACCTTTTTTGATACCTACCTAGCGTTCCCGCTAGGCTGTTTTAGCGGGGCGCGGCGCCCTGCCCTCCTTCTGGAGGGCAAAAATCGCCCTGCCCTAACAGCCTGCGGGAGCCGTTCTTACCCGCGGGACGCAGTGTCCCGCGGGTGGAGAAACATGCGGTGACCCGGTCACCGCCGGAGAATAGACGCCGTGTGCATGCGCCCGGCATCTATTCTCCCTGTCTGCAGGGCTTGGGGGCTGCCCGGCGTGTCCGTAAGTGCCGGGCACGCCCCCAAGAGTGACGAAAAGGGGACGCGTCTTATAGACACGCCCCCTTTTCCGATGGCCACGCCCCCTTCTCGGTCGCGCGCACGCCTTCGGCGCGCGCACGGGCATGCCCTCTCTAGCTCCGGCGCCCTGCCTGCCGCCGGAGCTAGAGGGAACACTACTACCTATATATATATTGGCTTGTTCCAGGGCCGTAACTAGGGTAGTGTGACCAGTGCCATGGCACAGGGCACCGCAGGGCAGGGGGCGCTGTTTGTGCCTGTCCATTTTTGTCAAATATTATAATTCTCACTTGTAGCTTCCTCTTCTTTTATCCCCAGCATCTCCTGGCCTCCCCTATCTCTTCCCTGGCCCTTCCCCATGAGGCCATGGCCCTCTCTCAGGTGCACTATATTATGTCCCTATTTATCCCCAGCATCTCCTGGCCTCCCCTGTCTCTTCCCTGGCCCTTCCCCATGAGGCCATGGCCCTCTCTCAGGTGCACTATATTATGTCCCTATTTATCCCCAGCATCTGCTGGCCTCCCCTATCTCTTCCCTGGCCCTTCCCCATGAGGCCATGGCCCTCTCTCAGGTGCACTATATTATGGCCCTATTTATCCCCAGCATCTCCTGGCCTCCCCTATCTCTTCCCTGGCCCTTCCCCATGAGGCCATGGCTATTATTCAGGTGCACTATCTTATGTTCCTGTTTAAAAAAATGGGGGGGGGGGGGGCGCCAATGCTCTCTCTGGCACAGGGCGCAAAAAAAAATCTAGTTACGCTCTGTCTTGTTCTAGTGCATTTATCAGTCCTTATTGATCTGGTTTTTAGCCGGTTTATCTTGACGTTATTATCAGAACAATGTGTCTCAGCCTGGGAATGGCAACCCGTTACATATGTATCTGGGACTGTAATGTAATCTGTGTATTGCAGATTTTGCTCTTTGTATCTGAAGAGGAAACAGAAGATTTTAACATTTTCAAGGCCTGAGGAAATAGTCTGATACACAGTGTAGGCTTCCGTCGGGCTGTGAATGCAAAGCAACATTTGTTTCACTGTATTAGGCTCCCAGCCGATGTCATTCTGAAATGATACAATACGAGATGATGCTCACGATGAAACTGCTTCTGCCAACATCTTTTTTTTTTTTTTTTTAATATATATATATATATATATATATTTTATTTGTGGAAGCAAAAACACCATACACAAATCTGTCATATATACATAAAAGATCAGTATCGTAACAATTGTCTTACATAAGAATAAATCACAGCATATATCCAAAAGGTATCATTGTTATTATAGACACTTAAGTTTCAAAATCTGATCTGGATTATAAACCCGTGTACCATAATAAAATATGATTTCAGAATAAGAAATCCAGAAAACAGCGGTGACTTTTATTAAAAATATTAAACATAATAAAAAATACAAAAATATACATAAATAAATAATAAAACAAGAAATGGAAAATAAAAAAAAATGGGGGAGGTAATAATGTCTGGCACTCATCCGCTTGTTTTCAAGAAGGTACACAAAAAGATATATAAATAAGAAGATGTAAAAGTATGTATTAAAAAAAAACAATAATATTGCAGCTTTGGATGATAAAAAATGAAGAAAAAGATTTCACTTTCTCCTTTTTGCATGAGGTCATAAACTGTTTATGGAGTTTTGAAAAAAAAACAGAAAAAAGTATTTTGCCGTGGCATAAAAAATAGATGCAGTCTGTAGTTTTAATTTGAGGTCTAAGCCTGTGTTATATCAGATCTTACCTGGATCCAGCTATGGAGAAGTGAAATCTGTTTCTTTATCATCCAAAGCTGCAATATTATTGTTTTTTTAATATATACTTTTACATCTTCTTATTTCTATGTCTTTTTGTGTATCTTCATGAAAACAATCTTTTATGTATATTCATTTGCTATAGCTATGCTATCCAATTATTTGTACATATTTTAACCGTATACCCACATGCGCTCATTAAGCATAAATTAAAGAATTATCTTAATACAATTCATTTACTGTATGATTCATTTTATACTAGAATAATTGTATCAACAAATATCCTAGCTTCTCTTTCTCTAATCCAATTCCCTTATTATCTATATATTTGCGCCAGCAAAATTACAACCCATTCCTATAGTTAATTATTGCATCTTTGGAAAGAGATACAACCCCTTGACGGCAGCATTATAAAACAACCATTCCCTACTATACATAACACAAACTAAGGTAGAGCGCAGTTAAATTTCCACTCTCTTTAGAACTGGCGGCTATTTAATTTGCTTGGCGCACACAGCCGGTCAGAATGTGCGCAGTGCAGTCGCATTCTACATGGAGCTTTCTTAAAGAAACACCAGCCTCAAAAACAAATCTAGGTAGTATTTTTGGCCAGGCCTGTGTTGATCTTTATATTTTACTTTGAATGGGTAATGATGAGTGGAGGGCAGGACCCCAGCGGAAGGGGACTGGGTGCTTGGGGAGAGTGTGTACATAACAGTCGGTAACTCCGCTCCTCATGGGAGAAGCAGGCTCTGTCCATCCTGGGGCACACTGGGGGGCTGGCTTGAGGGCCATCAGGGGCCCAGTGGAGCAACAACAGATCACTAGATGATGAGAGGACATAAAGGACCATCCAGCAGTATTAGCTCTGCTCTGACATTGGGAACAAGAAGGGCACCCACAGTCCTACATGGACTATGTGGCGCTGGCATGGGATGAGTAGCTGGGAAGATTTTCAGGCTCTTTTGAGTTATGACCAAAAATGCCTCTAATTATAAAGGACAAAAGTCACAGATAACATTACAAAATTAATATCAAAAAGAGTTTGGCATCACGAGTCAGCATTTTTGGGTGCCAGAAATCAAAAACATATTTTCTTCTGGTTTTTTTTTCTGATTATTTTACTACATTTTACTAATAAGCTAGCAATCAGCTGCCAGTTGTGCAAAGGTACTATTAAGTCTATAGATCGAGTATTCAAATGTTTGTAATTGATTATTACTTTACCAGGCACCTAGGGGTAAATTTAATAAAGTGAGTTTTAAAATAGATGTAGGACGGAGAACATTTCATATGCAAGGAGTTAATTAAACACCCAAGCCTGTGGGTGCCAGCCTCTGGACAAGAAGGAGCTAATTGTTTAGTGAGGTAGTGTTGTGGGTGGGGTTAGGTTTGGTTAGCCTATAGGATTGGGCAGGGGGTTAGGTTAGGTTTGGTTAGCCTATAGGATTTGGCAGGGGGTGGGGTTAGGTTTGGTTAGCCTATAGGATTAGGCAGGGGGTGGGGTTAGCTTTGGTTAGCCTATAGGATTGGCAGGGGGTGGGGTTAGGTTTGGTTAGCCTATAGGATTGCCAGGGGGTGGGTTTTTTCAATGCTGTTTCAGAGTTGCTGCTTGGCAGCCATTTCATAGAAATTTCTCTGGTTGGCTGTTTCCCGCCCTCCCTCCCTTATTCATTGACTTGTTTGGTGTCGGCTTTTCTTGTGGCGGGAAAGAACGGTAGCAGTCGCCATCTGTCTTTGGAGCTTGTGGTGCTCTCCCTTCCAATACATGGCTTAGGCTGATTCTACCCTACTGGGGTCAGCGGAAACCACCTAACCAGGTGGGCCTCACGTCGGGTCATTGGGGTGGGAGGTGGATACCTTGGGCCTGGTAATGGGCTGGCTCCTCGCCTCCCATGTAGAAGATCGGTGTGATGCAGTTGGTGATCTTGCATTGTGGGGCCGTTCTTTCTGCGCCACCATACTTTGTCTGTCTGTCTTTATTCGTCTATTGGTCAGTTCAGTTATAGATTAAATAGTTTAATTAGTTTATAAATAAATAAAGCTGACCTTCCTTTCCCCTTATACAAGTCTCTGCGTCATTATTTCATTATGATTATGGTTGATGGTTTACCCTGCACTGTTAGGAAACACTCGTCAGGCGATAGGGAGTTTAGTTGCCCATAGCAACCAATAAGATTCTAGCTATTATCTTCTAGGAGGTGCTAGATAAATGTTAAGTAGAATCTGATTGGTTGCTATGGACAACATCTCTTTTAAAACTCACTTCTAAAAACTCTCACTTTAGTAAGTTTACTCCCTAGTGTCAGATTAACAGTGGGGTAGATGGCACTACAGCCCCCAGGCCTCCGCATAAAGATAGGCCTGTCATCCTGACAGCGTGATGATGAGCCGCCGCCCAGTTCGCCACACGGTCGGCCATAAATCATACGTATTAAAGTTGTATTTCTATTTTCCTTACAAAATTATGCACTTTTTTCTGGTGTATTTAAGGGGGAGCTGTATCAGACCTTCTGAAGACGGCAAGTGGAGGAGTTGGCCGTAGCAACCAGTCAGATTCTGCCTATAATTTTATGGAATGACAGCAAGAAACTAATGGGCTGTTATGGGCAACGTCTCCACCTGTCTTTAGAACGTTTGTTACAACTCCTCCTTAGAGAGACATTGGTGGTGATAGTGTAAGGCAGAGTTTCCCAAACTCTGCCATTACAGGACAGGTTTTAAGGACATCTTTACTTGAGCAGGGTTATCTTAATTAGTACCTCAGTCAATTTTATTTAACCATCTAGACTCGAGCAGGGACATCCTTAAAAACTGGACTGTAATGGCTGAGTTTGTGAAAATCTGGTGTAAGGGCTGTACACGCCCGCATGGCACTGGCCACACCCACACAGCACTGGCCACACCCACACAGCACTGGTCACACCCACACAGCACTGGTCACACCCCCTCCCTTAAGCATTTTCAACCCCAGGCCCATGGGGCCCTTATTCTGGCAGTGGTGGTACCTCACGCCTCTCACCTCAATTTTGGTTTAGTCCACCAAATCCATGCCTCTATTATGAGTAGACGATTGGTAGTGCAACACTTTACATACTGCTAGCCTGAGATATCTGGCATTTGGGGACTATTGCGTCTCGCCGTATGTCAGCGCCAAAGATTTCTCACGTGACATAAAAGGGACATGCTCTCTTTATTCAGTCACACTCTGCATTTGAATGAATCATGTTCATTTTATTTAGATTATATTTGTTTAAGCACCAATGACTCCCACAGAGCTGCACAAACTCTTTACAGGCAGAACAGTCACCTACAGTAATTTGGAAGATTACACATAGAATGAGGCACTAGAGGTATGAGATCTCTGCCTAAATGGCAGCATTCTCGCACCGTGCTGCGCTCCCCAGAGTGGCCGGGATGCTGCCGGCCTATATTTATCCGGCCTCATTGTGCATGCAAAGCCTGTCCCATGGGCGACCAGGAAATCTATTTTTACTAAGAAGTCTGTGGTCATTTCCTCCCCTTTGATCTATAAAAGAGATTCCTGGTGACACCTATTTACCAGCCTCTTGTATTGTTTCCAAGACTGTGATACGTTTGGTATTTTTGATGTGTAGAAATGTTTATAGAGCTGCATGTAAACATCTGGGTTGAGACTAAATGATAAATGACCATTAATTCGCATTAAAATTAAGACTGAACCCTAAAGGTTTTGTATATGTACAAAATGTGATGTATTCCGATGCTTCGTCCCGATGGGTAACGCCATCTTCAGGTGACGTTTTACCCAATAAAAGCCTGAGGGCTTCTTTTCGGGATGCTCCCCCTGAGAGGGATCCAATTGGATCCCAACCATCACCCCTCGCAGGCCTGTAGATACCATGCATACAGTATACTTACTTTGTCACTTTACTGAAAATTATCTAGTTATAAAGCTGGTGACGCATATTGGGGGCTGAAGCGGAGTGTGCACTAATTGTGTAGTGTATCTTGTGTCATTTCGCTCTGTGCATACACAGAAAGGGGTCACACACATGCAAGGATTACAGACCTGCACGCCTCTGATACTTACTGGTCCCTGTGACTAGAGAGGAGGATCAGGGATAAGAAGCAGTATGGTTGGTGTATTGGTTAGCATTAGGGATGGCCATTGACCATCAATGAATCATAATCATCGATGGTTTATGGTCGATGTCTAATGCTTTTGCCTTCGATGGAGGAGAACCAGATGGTTTCCCTCCATCGATGTCTAAGCATAACCGAATGTGATTTTTTTTTTTACAAGGTGCCGGGACACAGAGAATAGCTCCGCCCCCCCACCCTGGCACCTGTGAAGCCCCGCCCCAGGTTCTGATTGGGCCACAGGCCAGTCAATCAAAAAACAGAATGACCATTGCTTGGTGAAACCATCGATGGGCATCCTTTGCATAGTTGGTAACCATCGATGGCTACTTGCTATTTTGCCATCGATAGTAACCACATCGATGGCCATCCCTAGTTAGCAATACTGCCTCACTGCACAGTCTTGGGTTCAATGCTCAACACGGACCTAACTCCGGGGAGTTTATTTGTCCCCTTCCCCCAAGCTTGTGTGGGTTTCCTCCCTTAATCCAAAAATATACTAATTTAGCTCCAAACAAGAATTAACCCTTGGGTGTCTGTGTGTGGATGTGAATGGTAGGGAATATAGGGCCTGATTCAGAGCCGCTTGCACGATGTGTATGCAAATTGCGTAGGCAGTGCTACCGCACAGCAATGCTTTTGCATGCCCAGTATTTCATAGAGAGCGATCACATAGTGTATGCAGACACCCACCAGCCTGTCTTAAGATGCCCACTTGTGCACGTCATGTCCAGGAAGTGTATGCAACCATCGGTACATCGGATGCTATCGCAGCGCTTGAGGTTGACCATACCCTGCTGCAAACATTGCGAGCACTTCAGTGTAACAACAAGCCAGGTGACGTGTACTATGATGCTGTCCTATAATTATGCACACCTGTAACACGCTGCTGAGATGCTCAGGCACGCCTGCGTTTACACCTCCACTCCCCCGTTTCTAATGGCCAGCCCCTGTTACCACCTACAAACGGCTTCCCCTGTCACTCATTCTGCTGGGCTGTCTATGCGCAGCGAGCGAACGCGTTGTGAACTTTCGCTAAGGTGTGCGCACAATGCATACACACTGCATACCATCGGCAGCAGCGAGAGGATGCATCTTAGCGAGTGGGTCTGAACGCCTTCCGTCTGGGGCCGGCCCCACTGACATCACTAGTGATGTCAGTGGGAGTGATTGTGGCTCTGATAGAGCCAAAAGCACTCCTGGGCTTGCGGCAGCGAGACCCTACCGCAGGGTCTTGTCACAAGCCCGATGGTCGCGATGGTCTTGACCATCGCGACCATCTTTTTGGCCGCTCGCTATAGCTGTGGGTGGTCACCCACAGCTATGCGAGCGGCCAGGAGGCCGCTCCATTTTTAGGTAGGAGGGCCCTGATTCAGAGCGAGCGCTCTGGTCAGAGCGTCCGGCTCTGAATCAGGCCCTATGTGCATATATACTGTATGTAAATGACAGTTAATGAAGAAATAATTAATATGCAGAGCACAGTTCGGATGCATTCTTGCAAACAGGACTGCAGAAACGCACATGTGTGTATATATATATATACATCAGTTATATCTCGGCCTATATTTTGAAACTACAAATACTTAGTGACGATGCTGATGACTTTTTGTAATCCAAACGCATAGGGGCATATAGTATTCAATTTGGTGCAGGACTTTTGGCCGCAAAAAATCTAGTGCACCTTGCACCAAGCTTTGAATTACAGCGGGTATGCACATATGCACAGTCCCAATACGGCAGTATCCCAGATTTAAAAAAAAAAAGGTTGCAAAGTTTTTCGCGGGCAAAATCCTTCGGGGGAGAAAAAAAAAAAAAGAGGATGTGACCATGGACAACCGGGGACTCACCGATGTATCTCGGCCGCTCCTTTTACCGGCTGCCGCGTGCTCCACACTGCTGAGCGACTGCGACATACACACACCTGATATTTCACATACGCACTGGGGGAGATGCGCTAAACTTTGGAGAGTGATAAAGTGGAGAGTGATAAAGTACCTACCAAGCCTGTAACTGTCACATTACAGGCTTAGGGGTCTATTTACTAAGCTCTGTTAGGAGATAAAGTGAACGGTGATAAAGTACCAGCCAATCAGCTCCTAACTGCCATGTCACAGGCTGTGTTTGAAAAATGGCAGTTAGGAGCTGATTGGCTGGTATCTTATCACCGGTCACTTTATCTCCTAACACAACTTAGTAAATAGACCCCTTTTGTTTGAAATATGACAGGAGCTAATTGGTTGGTGCTTTATCACGCTCCACGGGTTAGTGCATCTCCCCCACTGACTGATACTGACTGACGGCATCTCTCACACAGTTCCCCCCGTCCCCAAAAAAAAAAATCCCCCCCAATTGAATAACAAAAATCTTGGCTGCAGCTTTTGAAAGTAGAAGAACTATATGGCTCCGCCTATGAAAGTATATACCCAAATTGCATTTATTTTGTTTTTATTTGTTGAAATTTTATTTAATTATTTTAAAGAGTTACTGGCGTATATTTTGCCAACAGCTCTGTATCACATCTACTGTATTATTACAGCTCCTACCAGGCAGTCAGCCTGCTATCACCATCTAACTGCACCGCTCCTGATTTAGGTGAGACTGTCCTGATTTGAGTGTGCGGCCCCCGCAGATCAGGTTTCTATATCCTGACACCTAGACTGTTGGGAGGTGTGCCCCGTTGCTGCAGGTTGGCACAGCATTGAAGGGCTGTTTTTAGGGCAAGGCAAGGTAGGTTGGAGAGGCACAGGTTTTTCTGGATTGCAGGGTACGCCCCCATGGGACATGGCGCATCCCCAGTATGTTGTGACCACGCCCCCTTCTCTTGAGTGTGCTGCCCCAAATGTAAAAATAGTGCACTAAAATGTATATGGCCACTGTGCCTGAGCACCCAACGTCCAGTTCTCGTACAAATAAGGAGCTCATGTATGATCAATTAAATAATAATAATTCCCTGAGAATATTTACTGACCAGTGTAAATGTGTAGTATCTCTCAGCAGCCAATCAGCAATTAGCTTTGTTAGATATAGTTGTTCTGGCGCGCTAAGTAAGGCGGTGGTGTGGTTATGGGAGGGGATGGTGTAGGAGGGTGGGATGAGGGTTGGAGACAGCCAATCAGCTCAGAGGTGCACTGCCCAGTTTTGCATAGTCACACCCACATACTGCTTTATGCTCCTCCCCTGCCTACATTGCTCCACCTCTTCGCAAATTTTCCTATTTTGACAATGCGTCATTTACATTGGACATCATCGCCTATCCTTAGTTGGGAATGTAGTCAGGTCTAAATCCTGACGACTGTATCCCGACAAGGGAGTTAAGATAGGCGTCGAAATATCAACGCCTATTTTAATCCCGATGCCGGAAACACAGAAGTACAGATGCCTGAACGAAGTAAGTCTGGGATGGCCTTAGTGTTAGCCAGGGGGGGTTAGGTTTAGGTTACATAGCAGGGTTAGCCTTAGGTTTGGGGTGGGGCCCTAGGGGTTAGGCACCCCTAGGGGGGAGGGTTAGGGTTAGGCATCACTGTGAGGGGGTTAGGCACTTAGGGGGCGGGTTAGGTTTTGGCACTAAGGGGTGGGTTAGGGTGTGAGGTGGGGAGGGTTAGGCTACAAGCAGTTAGGGGGAGAAGGGGGGAGGGTAAGTATACTTACCCGACCCATGTTGGGATACCAACCATCAGGATGCCGCTGTCTGTATTGTGACAGGAGGCATCCCGACAGCCGGCATTACATACCGATTACTATGTATGTCTTCTGAGCACACATTGCATTGCATGGTGTGTAAGGTCATTAGTCTGCACAAAGTCTATATTTAGCTGGGGTCTTCCGTCCTGTGCTAAATGTCCCTGGAGAGTCTTTTCGTTCATTCATTTATTTTTTGTTTCCTGTAAAAGTTCACACCCCCAACCCACTTCTCCCACACACACTCCACTTCTCACACCCCCAACCCACTTCTCCCACACACACTCCACTTCTCACACAGCCAACCCACTTCTCCCACACACACTAAACTTCTCACACCCCCAACCCACTTCTCACACCCCCAACCCACTTCTCCCACACGCACTCCACTTCTCACCCCCCCAACCCACTTCTCCCACACACACTCCACTTCTCACCCCCCCAACCCACTTCTCCCACACACACTCCACTTCTCACACCCCCAACCCACTTCTCCCACACACACTCCACTTCTCACAACCCCAACCCACTTCTACCATAAACACTCCACTTCTCACACCCCCAACCCACTTCTCCCACACACACTCCACTTCTCACACCCCCAACCCACTTCTCCCACACACACTCCACTTCTCACACCCCCAACCCACTTCTCCCACAAACACTCCACTTCTCACCCCCCCAACCCACTTCTCCCACACACACTCCACTTCTCACCCCCCCAACCCACTTCTCCCACACACACTCCACTTTTCACACCCCCAACCCACTTCTCCCACACACACTCCACTTCTCACATCCCCAACCCACTTCTCCCACACACACTCCACTTCTCACATACCCAACCCACTTCTCCCACACACACTCCACTTCTCACACCCCCAAGCCACTTCTCCCACACACACTCCACTTCTAACACCCCCAACCCACTTCTCCCACACACTCCACTTCTCACATCCCCAACCCACTTCTCCCACACACACTAAACTTCTCACACCCCCAACCCACTTCTCCCACACACACTCCACTTCTCACACCCCCAACCCACTTCTCCCACACGCACTCCACTTCTCACCCCCCCAACCCACTTCTCCCACACACACTCCACTTCTCACCCCCCCAACCCACTTCTCCCACACACACTCCACTTCTCACCCCCCCAACCCACTTCTCCCACACACACTCCACTTCTCACACCCCCAACCCACTTCTCCCACACACACTCCACTTCTCACACCCCCAACCCACTTCTCCCACAAACACTCCACTTCTCACACCCCCAACCCACTTCTCCCACACACACTCCACTTCTCACACCCCAACCCACTTCTCCCACACACACTCCACTTCTCACACCCCCAAGCCACTTCTCCCACACACACTCCACTTCTCACACCCCCAAGCCACTTCTCCCACACACACTCCACTTCTCACACCCCCAACCCACTTCTCCCACACACACTCCACTTCTCACACCCCCAACCCACTTCTCCCACACACACCCCACTTCTCACACCCCCAACCCACTTCTCCCACAAACACTCCACTTCTCACACCCCCAACCCACTTCTCCCACACACACTCCACTTCTCACACCCCCAACCCACTTCTCCCACACACACTCCACTTCTCACACCCCCAACCCACTTCTCCCACACACACTCCACTTCTAACACCCCCAACCCACTTCTCCCACACACACTCCACTTCTCACATCCCCAACCCACTTCTCCCACACACACTAAACTTCTCACATCCCCAACCCACTTCTCACCCCCCCAACCCACTTCTCACACACGCACTCCACTTCACACCCCCCCAACCCACTTCTCCCACACACACTCCACTTCTCACCCCCCCAACCCACTTCTCCCACACACACTCCACTTCTCACACCCCCAACCCACTTCTCCCACACACACTCCACTTCTCACACCCCCAACCCACTTCTCCCACAAACACTCCACTTCTCACACCCCCAACCCACTTCTCCCACACACACTCCACTTCTCACACCCCCAACCCACTTCTCCCACAAACACTCCACTTCTCACACCCCCAACCCACTTCTCCCACACACACTCCACTTCTCACACCCCAACCCACTTCTCCCACACGCACTCCACTTCTCACACCCCAACCCACTTCTCCCACACGCACTCCACCTCTCACACCCCCAACCCACTTCTCCCACACGCACTCCACTTCTCACACCCCCAACCCACTTCTTCCACACACACTCCACTTCTCACACCCCCAACCCACTTCTCCCACACACACTCCACTTCTCACACCCCCAACCCACTTCTCCCACACACACTCCACTTTTCACACCCCCAACCCACTTCTCCCACACACACTCCACTTCTCACACCCCCAACCCACTTCTCCCACACACACTCCACTTCTCACACCCCCAACCCACTTCTCCCACACACACTCCACTTCTCACACCCTCAACCCACTTCTCCCACACACACTACACTTCCTCTAGCGCACTTGTGTCTTATTCAGACAAATTTCTGGGGTTCCGGACTATAGATACAGTAGACAGACAGTTAAAAGGTCGACAGTGTCTAGATAGATACCAGATGTTATACAGGCAGTAGGTTGACAGGGACAACAGGTTGACACACTAAAGGTCGACATGGAAGAATGTCGGCCGGTACAAGTGGTCAACATGGTCAAAAGGTCGACACACAAAAAATTGGGTTAGGCACTTACCGAAGGGTTAGGCACTAGAAGGGACGGTTATGGTCAGGCACCAGGAGGGAGGGTTAGGGTTAGGTACTAGAAGGGATGGTTAGGATTAGGCACCAGGAGGGAGGGTTAGGCACCAGGAGGGAGGGTTAGGGTCAGGCACCAGGAGGGAGGGTTAGGGTTAGGCACTAGAAGGGACAGTTAGGGCCTGGCACCAGGAGGGAGGGTTAGGCACTAGAAGGAACAGTTAGGGTCAGGAACCAGGAGAGAGGGTTAGGCACTAGAAGGGACAGTTAGGGTCAGGCACCAGGAGGGAGGGTTAGGGTTAGGCACTAGAAGGGACAGTTAGGGTCAGGCACCAGGAGAGAGGGTTAGGGTTAGGCACTAGAAGGGACAGTTAGGGTCAGGCACCAGGAGGGAGGGTTAGGGTCAGGCACCAGGAGGGAGGGTTAGGCACCAGGAGGGAGGGTTAGGGTCAGGCACCAGGAGGGAGGGTTCGGGTTAGGCACTAGAAGGGACAGTTAGGGTCAGGCACCAGGAGGGAGGGTTAGGGTTAGGCACTAGAAGGGACAGTTAGGGTCAGGCACCAGGAGGGAGGGTTAAGGTTAGTCACTAGAAGGGACAGTTAGGGTCAGGCGCCAGGAGGGAGGGTTAGGGTTAGGCACTAGAAGGGACAGTT
Source organism: Taudactylus pleione (assembly GCA_031769625.1). Classification (NCBI taxonomy): domain Eukaryota; kingdom Metazoa; phylum Chordata; class Amphibia; order Anura; family Myobatrachidae; genus Taudactylus; species Taudactylus pleione. Next base: position 333,261 of record JAUIMM010000952.1, read on the forward strand.
AGGGTCAGGCACCAGGAGGGAGGGTTAGGGTTAGGCACTAGAAGGGACGGTTAGGGTTAGGCACCAAGGGGAAGGCTAGGGTGAAGATCACGGTTAGAAAAAAAAAAAAAAACAATGTGACAACCATTTTTGTGTGTTGACATATGACCATGTCAACCATTTGTGCATGTTGATCTTCCATGTCGACCTTTAGTGTGTCGACATTGTGTCCCTGTCAACCTACTGCCTGTCTAACATCTGGTGTCTATCTAGACATTGTCGACCTTTTAACTGTCTGTCTTTCATACCACACCCAAATTTCTGTTATATTACTATTCAGAGCTTTGTCATCATAAAAAGAATGTGTTGCTTTTTAACGGGATGCGGTCACAGTGCCGGCGATTAGAATACCAGAGCCAGAGAGGTTAGGTTTAGGCACTAGGGCGGCCAGGGGCGTCTTAACAGAGGAGGGGGCCCGTGTGCACTCCCCGTGCTGGGCCCCCTCCTCTCCCTCCGGTGGCCGGCAGCCGACTGACGCGGCTGGCCAGCCACCGGAGGATTAATAGACTTCGGGCACTAGAGTGTGCCCAGAGTCTACTGCACATGCACAGAACGCAGGAAACCTTGCCGCGGTGCCCATTTTCCGGCGTTCTGTAGACTCTGGGCACTCGAGTGTGCCCGGAGTCTACTGCGCATGCGTATAACACCGGAAAAATGGCCGCGGCAGCCATTTTCACGTGTTCTGAGCAGCCGGCTCGGGACCACGGACAGGTAAGTTAAAAAAAATATGGGTGCAGGGTGTGCGGTGCGGATAATATTTGGGGTGTGCACCCATTATAGATACGCCACTGAGGGCGGCTTAGGTTTAGGCACCAGGGAGGGAGGACTATGGGTAGGGAGAGGGGAGGGTTAGGAAACCTACCGACGGGTGTCAGTATCCTAACCTTGTCGGGATGCTGGCATCAGTGTTTTAACCCGCTGGGATCCTGAGTGCCAGCATCCTGTACCCAACCCTTTAAAACTGCAAAATAGAAATAAAATGGGCACTACACACAATCCACGCAAACCAAGATGGAACCGTTCTTCAAAACGGAGTCGTATTGTCCCCGGTTTGGAGGCGTGGCGAGCCCTGGGTCTGCATCGTCGGACGCAGACTTCCTGGACGCGACTGTCCTGTTCCGACGGCCAGACTGAATATGTGTTGCAGTTTACGCAGCCTGGCCAAAGCAGAAACTATCACGACCGATGGTTGTGATGGGGATCTCTGAGACAGCTCACATTCCAGTTATATCATGCCCACATTCCAGTTATATCATGCCCACATTCCAGTTATATCATATACATATTCCACTTATATCATGTCCACATTCCATTTATGTTATGCTCACATTCCAGTTATATCATACCTACATTCCACTTATATCATGCCCACATTCCACTTATATAATGCCAAAATTTCACTTATATCATGCCCACATTCCATACAATGCCCACATTCCACTTATCATATCCACATACCAGTTATATCATGCCCACATTCTAATTATATCATCCTCGAATGCCAGTTATATCATGCCCACATTCCATGTATAGCATGTGTATATCATGCTCACATTTTAGTTATATCATACTCATATTCCACTTACAGTAAATTATGCTCACATTCCACTTATATCATGCCCAAATTCCACTTATATCATGCCCACATTCCATACCATGCCCACATTCAACTTATATCATATCCACATTGCCGTTATATCATGCCCACGTCCCTCTTATACCATACCCACATTCCATTTATATTATGCTCACATTCCAGCTATATCATGCCCACATTTAACGTACATCATCATGCTCACATTCCAGTTAAATCATGCCCAAATTTTAGTTATCATGTTCACATTCCATTTGTATTATACTCACATTCCACTTATATCATGCCCACATTCCACTTATATCATATCCATATACCAGTTATATCGTGCCCATATTCCAATTATATCAAGCCCACATTCCAGTGATATCATGCCCATATTCCAGTTATATCATGCCACATGCCAGTTATATCATGCCCATATTCCAGTGATATCATGCCCACATGCCAGTTATATCATGTCCACATTCCAGTTATATCATACCTACATTCCACTTATATCATGCCCACATTCCACTTATATAATGCCAAAATTTCACTTATATCATGCCCACATTCCATACAATGCCCACATTCCACTTATATCCACATACCAGTTATATCATGCCCACATTCTAATTATATCATGCCCACATTCCAGTTATATCAAGCTTGCATTCCAGTTATAATCATATCCACATACCAATTATATCATGCTCACATTCCAAAGACCTCATGTTCACAAACCATATATTTCATGCCCACATTTCAGTCATGCCATGCCCACTTTGCAGTTATATCATGCTCACATTCCAGGTATATCATGTCCACATTCCAGTTATATCATGCCCACATGCCAGTTATATCATGACCACATTCCAGTTCAGGCTCGCATTACAGTTATATCATACCAACATTTCACTTATACCATGGGCATTCCACTTACTTATATCATGCCCACAATTCAGTTATATCATGCTCACATTCCTGTTATATTATGCCCACATTCCTGTTTTATCATGCTCACATTTCAGCTACATCATACCCAGATTCCACTTATATCATGCCCACATTCTACTTATATCATGCCCACATTTCAGTTATATCATACCCAAATTCCACTTTTGCTCACATTCAAGTTATATAATGCTCACATTTCAGTTATATAATGCCCACATTAAAGTTATATCATGCCCACATTCCATGTATATCATGTTCACATTCCATGTCTATCATGCCCACTTTCCATGTATATCATGCTCACATTCCAGTTATATCATGCTCACATTTCAGTTATATCATGCCCACATTCCTATTATATCATGCCCACATTCCATGTATAGCATGTGTATATCATGCTCACATTCCAGTTATATCATACTCATATTCCACTTAAATGATGCTCACATTCCAGTTATATCTTACCTAAATTACACTTATATCTAGGGGTGAGCGGGTTCGGATTTCTGAAATCCGAACCCCCCCGAGCCCCCCCGATCCGAGTCCGATCCGAGTCAGGCTCGACTTTTCCCGCCTGACTCGGATCTGACATCGAGGCAAAACGTCATCATCCCGCCTTCCGAGTCTCGCGGGTTTTGGATCCTATATAAGGTACCCGCGTCGGCGCCATTTTCTCACTCGGCTGTGGACAGTGAAGAGGGAGGGTGGGAGTTAGTGCTGTGTAGTGTAGTGTAGTGTAGTGCTGCTGTTGTCCACTACTTCAAAGTCCATAGGGGCTGGCTGTGTTGTGCTGTGCTGCTGTTGTTAATAGGGGCTGTGTCCACTACTTCAAAGTCCATAGGGGCTGGCTGGACTGTGTTGTGCAGTCAGTTCTCCATAGGGGCTGTGTCCACTCCAAAGTCCTGTGCAGTGTCCCAGTCCTAAAGGGGTGCTGTAGTGTTGTCCAGGGGGTGCTCTGTCCATCAGGGGTGCTCCCCTCAAGTGCTAAAAAAATAATATATTTTCTGTGTTTGTGAATTGTGTGCGCAGTAGCTGCACGTGCATCAACAAAGTAGTGCCAAGCGTGCGCCTGTGTCATAAGTAAAGGGCCGGCTGGCTTGACCGTTAAAGGGTGCTGTAACCCCCGAAAGTACACTCCAGTCCAAACCAAAAAAAAATTATTTTCTGTGTTTGTGAATTGTGTGCGCAGTAGCCGCACGTGCATCAACAAAGTAGTGCCAAGCGTGCTCCTGTGTCATAAGTAAAGGGCCGGCTGGCTTGATCGTTAAGGGTGCTGTAACCCCCGAAAGTACACTCCAGTCCAAACCAAAAAAAAAATTATTTTCTGTGTTTGTGAATTGTGTGCGCAGTAGCCGCACGTGCATCAACAAAGTAGTGCCAAACGTGCGCCTGTGTCATAAGTAAAGGGCCGGCTGGCTTGACCGTTAAGGGTGCTGTAACCCCCGAAAGTACACTCCAGTCCAAACCAAAAAAAAAATTATTTTCTGTGTTTGTGAATTGTGTGCGCAGTAGCCGCACGTGCATCAACAAAGTAGTGCCAAACGTGCGCCTGTGTCATAAGTAAAGGGCCGGCTGGCTTGACCGTTAAGGGTGCTGTAACCCCCGAAAGTACACTCCAGTCCAAACCCAAAAAAAAATTATTTTCTGTGTTTGTGAATTGTGTGCGCAGTAGCCGCACGTGCATCAACAAAGTAGTGCCAAGCGTGCGCCTGTGTCATAAGTAAAGGGCCGGCTGGCTTGACCGTTAAGGGTGCTGTAACCCCCGAAAGTACACTCCAGTCCAAACCAAAAAAAAAATTATTTTCTGTGTTTGTGAATTGTGTGCGCAGTAGCCGCACGTGCATCAACAAAGTAGTGCCAAGCGTGCGCCTGTGTCATAAGTAAAGGGCCGGCTGGCTTGACCGTTAAGGGTGCTGTAACCCCCGAAAGTACACTCCAGTCCAAACCTAAAAAAAAATTATTTTCTGTGTTTGTGAATTGTGTGCGCAGTAGCCGCACGTGCATCAACAAAGTAGTGCCAAGCGTGCGCCTGTGTCATAAGTAAAGGGCCGGCTGGCTTGACCGTTAAGGGTGCTGTAACCCCCGAAAGTACACTCCAGTCCAAACCAAAAAAAAAATTATTTTCTGTGTTTGTGAATTGTGTGCGCAGTAGCCGCACGTGCATCAACAAAGTAGTGCCAAGCGTGCGCCTGTGTCATAAGTAAAGGGCCGGCTGGCTTGACCGTTAAGGGTGCTGTAACCTCCGAAAGTACACTCCAGTCCAAACCAAAAAAAAATTATTTTCTGTGTTTGTGAATTGTGTGCGCAGTAGCCGCACGTGCATCAACAAAGTAGTGCCAAGCGTGCGCCTGTGTCATAAGTAAAGGGCCGGCTGGCTTGACCGTTAAGGGTGCTGTAACCCCCGAAAGTACACTCCAGTCCAAACCTAAAAAAAAATTATTTTCTGTGTTTGTGAATTGTGTGCGCAGTAGCCGCACGTGCATCAACAAAGTAGTGCCAAGAGTGCGCCTGTGTCATAAGTAAAGGGCCGGCTGGCTTGACCGTTAAAGGGTGCTGTAACCCCCGAAAGTACACTCCAGTCCAAACCAAAAAAAAATTATTTTCTGTGTTTGTGAATTGTGTGCGCAGTAGCCGCACGTGCATCAACAAAGTAGTGCCAAGCGTGCGCCTGTGTCATAAGTAAAGGGCCGGCTGGCTTGACCGTTAAAGGGTGCTGTAACCCCCGAAAGTACACTCCAGTCCAAACCAAAAAAAAATTATTTTCTGTGTTTGTGAATTGTGTGCGCAGTAGCCGCACGTGCATCAACAAAGTAGTGCCAAGAGTGCGCCTGTGTCATAAGTAAAGGGCCGGCTGGCTTGACCGTTAAAGGGTGCTGTAACCCACAAAGTACACTCCAGTCCAAACCAAAAAAAAAATTATTTTCTGTGTTTAGCCGCACGTATATATCAAATCGATATAACATAAATGGAGGACCAAACTTTCTCCGATAAAAATAAAATAGAGAAAGATCAAGAACCACTTCCTCCTAGTGCTGAAGCTGCTGCCACTAGTCATGACATAGACGATAACATGCCATCAACGTCGTCTGCCAAGGCCGATGCCCAATGTCATAGTAGAGGGCACATACAATCCCAAATGGCAAAGTTCAGGAAAATGACCTTGAAAAAGACATTTAAATCAGCTGAAGAGAAACGTAAACTTGCCAATATGCCATTTACGACACGGAGTGGCAAGGAACGGCTAAGGTCGATCCCTAGTATGTTCATGACTAGTGGTTCAGCTTCACATGACGATGGAAGCACTCCTCCCACTAAAAAAATCAAAAGAGTTAAGCTGGCAAAAGCACAGCGAAGAACTGTGCTTTCTAAGAAGATATCACAAATCCCCAAGGAGAGTCCAAGTGTGGTGGTGGTTGCGATGCCTGACCTTCCCAGCACTGGACGGGAAGAGGTGGCTCTTTCCACCATTTGCACGCCCCCTGCAAGTGCTGAAAGGAGCACCCACAGTCCACTTGCTGATATGCAAATTGAAGATGTCACTGTTGAAGTACAACAGGATGAGGATACTGGTGTAGCTGGCGCTGAGGAGGAAGTTGGCGAGGAGGATTCTGATGGTGATGTGGTTTGTTTAAATCAGGCTCCGGGGGAGACAGTTGTTGTCCGTGGGATGAAAAAGCCCATCACGGTCATGCCTGGGCAGAAGACCAAACATTCCACCTCTTTGGTCTGGCAATATTTCTATCCAAATCCGGACAACAACTGTCTTGCCATATGTACCATATGTAAAGGTGAAATAAGTAGGGGTAGGGACGTCAACCACCTAGGAACATCCTCCCTTATACGGCACCTGCAGCGCGTTCATAAAAAGTTACTGTCAAGTTCAGAAACTTTGGCTCAGACCGTAAGCAGTCCAGGGACACCTAAATCCCGTTGTCCTGTTGTATCCAAGCGCCTGCAAACCACACCGTCAACTCCCTCCTCGTCAATTTCCTCCTTAGTCAGGATCGGAAGTAGTCCTGCAGGCCATATCACTGGCATGACTGACTCTCCTATCCGGGATTCCTCCGGAGGATCCTGCATTGCTACGCCTACTGCTGCCGCTGCTGCTGTTGCTGCTGCTGCTGGGAGTCGTTCATCATCCCAGAGAGGAAGTAGGAACACCACTACTTTTACTAAACAATTGACCCTCCAACAGTCCTTAGCGAGGAGGATGAAGTACGACAGCAGTCATCCTGAAGCAAAACGTATAACTGAGGCCTTGACTGCTATGTTGGTGTTAGACGTGCGTCCGGTATCCGCCATTAGTGCAGTGGGATTTAGACAATTGATGGAGGTAGTGTGTCCCCGGTTCCAAATCCCGTCTAGATTCCACTTCACTAGGCAGGCGATACCGAGACTGTACAGAAACGTCAGAAAAAGTGTCCTCAGTGTCCTGAAAAATGCCGTTGTACACAATGTCCACTTAACCACGGACATGTGGACAAGTGGAACAGGGCAGACTAAGGACTATATGACTGTGACAGCCCACTGGGTAGATGTATCACCTTACGCAGCAACAGCAGCAGCGTCACCAGTAGCAGCATCTCAGAAACGCCAGCTCGTTACAAGGCAGGCTACGCTGTGTATCACCGGTTTCAGTAAGAGGCACACCGCCGACAACCTCTTAGAGAAACTGAGGGAAATCATCGCCCAGTGGCTTACCCCACTTAGACTCTCCTGGGGATTTGTGATATCTGACAACGCCACCAATATTGTGCGGGCATTACATCTGGGCAAATTCCAGCACGTCCCATGTTTTGCTCACACAATAAACTTGGTGGTGCAGAATTTTCTGAAAAGCGACAGGGGCGTGCAGGAGACGCTTTGGGTGGCCCGAAAAATTTCTGGCCACTTTCGCCATTCAGCGACTGCGTGCCGAAGACTGGAGCGCCAGCAAACACTCTTGAACCTGCCCCGCCATCACCTGAAGCAAGAGGTTGTGACGCGGTGGAACTCAACCCTCTATATGCTTCAGAGGATGGAGGAGCAGCAAAAGGCCATACAAGCCTATACATCCACCTATGACATAGGCAAAGGAGGGGGTATGCACCTGACTCAAGCGCAGTGGAGAATGATTTCCGTGTTGTGCAAGGTTCTTCAGCCCTTCGAACTTGCCACACGTGAAGTCAGTTCAGACACTGCCAGCTTGAGTCAGGTCATTCCCCTCATCAGGCTTTTGCAGAAGCAGCTGGAGAAAGTGAAGGAGGAGCTAAGACGGAGCGATTCCGCTCGGCATGTGGGACTTGTGGATGAAGCCCTTCATTCGCTTTGCCAGGATTCCAGGGTGGTCAATCTGTTGAAATCAGACCACTACATTTTGGCCACCGTGCTCGATCCTAGGTTTAAAGCCTATGTGGTGTCTCTCTTTCCGGCCGACACAAGCCTGCAGAGGTGCAAAGACCTGCTGGTGAACACACTGTCAGCTGAAGCGGAACGTGACACGTCAACGGCTCCTTCTTCATTTTCTCCCGCAACTGGGGCTGCCAGGAAAAAACTTAGGTATCCTAAGCAACCCGCTGGCGGTGATGCAGGGCAGGCAGGACCAAGTTTGGACATCTGGTCCGGACTGAAGGACCTGGCAACAATTTCTGACATGTCTACTGTCACTGCATATGATACTGTCACCATTGACAGAATGGTGGAGGATTACATCGGTGACAGCATCCAAGTAGGCATGTCAGACAGTCCATACCTGTACTGGCAGGAAAAAGAGGCAATTTGGAGGCCCCTGTACAAACTGGCTCTATTTTACCTGAGTTGCCCCCCCTCCAGTGTGTACTCCGAAAGAGTGTTTAGTGCAGCCGGGAACCTTGTCAGCGAAAGGCGTAGGAGGTTGCTTCCACAGAATGTGGAGAAGATGATGTTCATCAAAATGAATTATCAGCTCTTCCAGGGAGACCAGCCTCCAGAACGTACAGAGGGACCTGTGGTGGTGGATTCAAGTGGGGACGAGTTAATACTTTGTGAGGATGAGGATGTACACACTGAAGAGGGTGAGGAATCGGTGGATGAGGAGGATGAGGATGACATCTTGCCTCCGTAGAGCCAGTTTGTGCAGGGACACATTAATTGCCAGCTTGTTTTGTGGGGGCCCAAACGAACCAATCATTTCAGCCACAGTTGTGTGGCAGACCCTGGCGCTGAAATGATTGATTTGTTAAAGTGTGCATGTCCTGTTTATACAACATAAGGGTGGGTGGGAGGGCCCAAGGACAATTCCATCTTGCACCTCTTTTTTTCTTTGCATTATGTACAGTTTGGGGCCTAGTTTTTCTAACTGCCATCCTGTCTGCCACTGCAGTGTCACTCCTAGATGGGTCACGTGTTTGTGCCGCCCACTCGTGTCGCTTAGCATAGTCATCCAGCTACCTCGGTGCAACCTTTTGGACATAAAAACACTATTGTGAGGTGTGAGGTGTTCAGAATAGACTGGAAATGAGTGGAAATTAAGGTTATTGAGGTTAATAATAGCATAGGAGCAGAAAAACCTACAAATTCTGTGATTTTAGCTGTTTTTATGCTTTTTTTCAAAAAAATACAGATCCAAAACACAAAACCCAGAACCCAAAACACGGAAGGGTGGTTTTGGCAAAACCAATCCAGATCCAAAACACGAAGAAAGATCCAGATCCAAAACCAAAACACAAAACACGAAAAGTGGCCGGTGCACACCCCTACTTATATCATGCTCACATTTCAGTTATATCATGCCCACATTCCTGTTATATCATGCCCACATTCCATGTATAGCATGTGTATATCATGCTCACATTTTAGTTATATCATACTCATATTCCACTTACAGTAAATTATGCTCACATTCCACTTATATCATGCCCACATTCCATACCATGCCCACATTCAACTTATATCATATCCACATTGCTGTTATATCATGCCCACGTCCCTCTTATACCATACCCACATTCCATTTATATTATGCTCACATTCCAGCTATATCATGCCCACATTTAACGTACATCATCATGCTCACATTCCAGTTATATTATGCCCAAATTTTAGTTTTATCATGTTCACATTCCATTTGTATTATACTCACATTCCACTTATATCATGCCCACATTCATATCCATATACCAGTTATATCGTGCCCATATTCCAATTATATCAAGCCCACATTCCAGTGATATCATGCCCATATTCCAGTGATATCATGCCCACATGCCAGTTATATCATGCCCACATGCCAGTTATATCATGCCCACATTCCACTTATATAATGCCCAAATTCCAGTTATGTCATGCCCGCATTCCACTTATACCATGCCCATATCCCAGTTATATTATGCCCACATACCAATGATAGCATGCTCACAAACCATTTATTTCATACCCACTTCCAGTGATGCCACGCCCACATTGCAATTATATCATGCTCACATTCCATGTATTTCATGCCTTCATTCCAGTCATGCCATGCCCACATTTTAGTCATATCAAGTCTGTTTTCCATCAATTCCTGCACCATTTGGTGTCCAAGAAACCCACGGATGGCGAGTTTTTTTTTTTCTTTTTCTCTCTCCTTTTTTTCTCGTCTTTTTGCCCTTGTGCTCGAGTCAACCAATCCACACAGTCCTGTATTATAGAGCAAGTTTGCAAAGTTGTCAAGCAATGGATTTGCCTACTCTCTAGTTATAATTTTCTAATTAACCTTTGTTATTTGTGTTTTCATTCCTGTATTCATGTTAATGAGCCAATAGCATAGTGGGAACTAAAATGTTCTCAAAGTCAGTTTGACATATATTTAGTTTATTACCAATTATTTATATAGGACTCTTACAAAGAATACTTGTCATCCATATCAGCCCACGCCCCCTGTACATCTTACACTCTATGGGGCTGATTCAGCTCAGGACAGAATTGCAAAGCTGCTCGCAAGCATCAGTTTCAGGAACGCACCATTTGCGGCAGGTCGGGATGGTGGGGCAGTCCCTTCAAATCACGTCTGTCCGACCTTATTTGGGACAATTGGGATGTATGCTAAAGGACAGAATAGGGGATGGGTATCGGCATATTAATAACTACATCCCCAGAATAGACCCCTCAGCATCACTAAGCCAAATTCTGGTAGGAGATGTTCTGCTATATTATAAGCCGCCTCTGGTTGGCGCGTCAGGAAACTGTCCGTGCATTAGTACAATATAACATACAGTTTAGGAAGGATATCCTGTATTTTTGTATGAAATCTAACAGCCTGTAGAACTTTTTAATGACTTCTGTCTGGCTTTGTAACTTGAAACAAATGAGCTAAACCCTATAAAATGTTCTGCTCTTCATTTATTTGTAAGGTGCAAAATCAAAGAATTTCCTAGCCTACAAAGAGCTCTATTTAGTAACCCACCCCCACCCCCCCACCCACACACCCTTCAGCATTTTGTCTTGAGAAAACCCTAAATATTGTTTCACCATATTTAATATGGTGAGAAGTGCAGAGATATCACAGATGTTACATCCTTTTCTTTTCTCCTGTCAGATTCCTGCAGCCCCCATAGGTAGGATTGGCGGATTCGCAGGAACGCGTCGGAGTCCCAAGCTCTGCGCAAGTGCGTACTGGGCTAAAAGTATCTGTCGCTGTCTTTAGTAAAAATAGACCAATGCCGGCCATTTTACTCCTCGCCAGAATGGGATCTTTTAGCCGTATCTTTGTATAAATACGGCGGAATACGTAAGGCCAAAAACGCCGGTAATTTTCAAGAGTATAAAATGTTTGCTAAACACTATAAACCTCTAAGGGGTCTATTTACTAAGCAGTGTTAGGAGACAGAGTGAAAAGTACCAGCCAATCAGCTCCCAACTGTCATTTTTCAAAAACAGCCTGTGAGATGACAGTTGGGGGCTGATTGGCTGGCACCTTATCACTTTCTTATCACTTTTCACTCTGTCTCCTAACACTGCTTAGTAAATAGACCCCTAAATCTTTTTCATTGCCGTCAACATTGCCGAAGGAAATAAATGTCTTGGATCGTTTATATGCTGAGTGATGGAAGAAGTAGGAATGTGTTTTTCAGGTTTAAGTTTAGAACCAGCTCCTCTCTTCCTCTCTGTAATTGAAGTGCTGCCTATACCCTTGTCTCACTATTACAGCCTGATTTATTAGATCCAGGGTAATGAGACTTTCAGAGGACGTCTGTCACAAAGATAAACAGATAACCATTCATGCTATACTCCCCCCCCCGAGCCGCGTCTCTATTGCTTTACTCAATAACCCACTGCTCAATTTAAAATAAAAAATCAGGATAACATACCAGCGGCATCTTCATTTCATCTAGGAATTATTTCATGTTCTCTGTAAATTTTTTCACCATAGTCTCCTCTGTTTTAACCAGCTGTTATATCGACATGTACGTGGATATAACCACAGGTGGTGATTGTATCTAAAATAAGTGGGGGTGGGGGGATAGAATGTGACTAAGGGCCATATTCAATTAGGTGCGAAAAGTCCCGTACTTTTCGCATGCCGGACTTTTTCGCTGTCATCGCTGGTTTTCCACGCGGAAAAGTATCATGCGCATGCCCGCTTATCCCCGTAGTCAGTTAGAAATCGGCGAACAGGCGAAAAGTGCTGTCAGATTTGGGGAAATCAGCCTGACACCCCCCAAAAGATGCACTGACATTGGGGATCACTATAGATACCCCTGAATAGCCCTGCTGAAGGTATTTGGGGTACTTAAATGCTCTCAATAGCTGCTAATTAGCGTCTTTGCACAAGTGGTGAAGAATAGCATTTAGCAGGTTTTTTGGGTGAAAATAACTAGTCCCAGCAAATTTGGGGTACATGAAAATGGGTGCAAGCATGGTTAAAAATCGCAAAAGTGTGGTTTTAAAAAACTTGAAAAACGCACCTTCAGCAAGCACCTGCAATAAAAAAAACACCTCCTCCATACTTGCAGACCCCCCCAAAGTCTAATTCGCTAGTTTTTAAGTTTGTACCCCCACTTTGGCCTTTTTTTGCTCCCTTTTTAAAAAAGACAATTTTTATGGTGTTCTTTTAATTTTTTTAGGATTTTTTTGACACAGTTTACCTTTGGGGACGTGTCCTAAGGGTGCAGGGTGGTTTCCCCACCTTTGCACCCCAAAACCGCAATTCTGCACTTTTTTCGACAGCTATTCATAGTTAAAACTTTTCCGCCGGGTACATTGCACTGCGTTTCTGCTGGCGAAATGATGTCACCGGTGAAACTTTTTCGCCGAAAACGGCTTTTCACTGCTAATTGAATACGGCCCAGTAGGGATAATAATATAGTAATAATAATAATATTGTTAATTATTATTATTATATTAAACACTCCCAAAGAAATGTTTTACATAACATATGAAATTGCTGAATGAATATAAGCAGACAAGGGGTTAATGTGTATTGGTTTATACTTCAGATGCCGGCTCTTCTGTCACTTAGTGCACGATTCAGAGTTGTGTGCTAATCCCGCCGTGACTGTGACTTTTTGCGCAGTTGCTACTGTATGTGAAAATAGGCAAATGTCGCTGGGAGACGCATTGCGACACCCACCTGCGGCTTTGTGAATCCAAGCTGCTGCGCCAAAATGTTGCAGCATCGATCCTTCTGAGTGAGCCTAAGGGTCTCGCAGAATGGGCAACCAAACCAAGCTGCCGGCACCAGCAAAACTGCGTACAAAGGGCCTGATTCAGAGCTGAATGCTCTGACCAGAGCGCTCGCTCTGAATCAGGGCCCTCCTCCATGAAAATGGAGCGGCCTCCTGGCCGCTCGTATAGCTGTGGGTGACCACCCACAGCATATGCGAGCGGCCAAAAAGATGGTCGCGATGGTCTTGACCATCGTGTCCATCGGACTTGCGACGGAGACCCTGCGGTAGGGTCTCCCTGCCACAAGCCCTGGAGTGATTTTGGCTCTATCAGAACTAAAATCACTCCCACTGACATCACTAGTGATGTCAGTGGGGCCGGCTTCAGACGGTAGGCGTTCCCATGGGAACGCCTCCGTCCGGCAGGCACGCCCACCAAAGGGGGCGTGCTGTCAATCAACATCGACAGCACGCCCCCTTTGGTGCGAGACCCGGAGCGATGGAAAGCCCGTCGTGCGCATGCGCAGTGGGGAACATCGACCCGCTTGCGAGCGTACTGCCGCTCGCGAGCGGGTCTGAATGACCCCCAAAGGCACAGTCGCTGTATGTGACACGCCGAGGAAGCGGTAGCGACACGCTAAATATTTTTATATTTCGCTGGCTTTAATAATTTAAAGGATGAAATAAAAGTTATATTTTATATATTTTTCTTAGGTCACCAGAATAGAGAATTCTCTTTTCAAATGACTCTATATTCTATTAATCCGCGAGTGCCCCTTGTTGGAATAGTTTTCTTTTTTTTGTTTATACTTGTCAATTTATTCCCGGGTGCACCTCTCCATTAAAAGTATTACAATACTAGGATAATTACTGGTGGGGAAGGATGAATTATTCATTATGAGTGTCTGTGCAGAACAACTTTCTGGCTTCTCCTATTTGAGGTCACGCAAAGGTCAGATTTATTCCCAATTATGACAAAATATAAAAACAATACTTGGTATAATCCATGTTTGGTGATACCGCTACACTGAACAAATGTGTGACCAGTGGAACCAGCCAGCAATGATATGTATCATTGGTAGAGATCAGTCCCATTGGGAAGCTATAGAAATAATTGGCCTGATTGTGTGTTGTACGCAGACCAGAAAGCGGCCGCATATGGCGATTTTTAGCAATCCGTGCATGGTCTGTAGAGAATATACTCAGAATCTTTGTGTATGTCCGAGCAATTCGGAGTCAGACTAAAAGGGCATTTCTGGGCGGCCACTGGGCATATGCACAAAAAAAAAAACGTGTCATGTTTTGTGGTCATGTAGCCAGACTTACACCATATGCCGAGGGGGAACCTATTTCAGATGGATCTCTAGCACCCAGCATGGGGCTGGTGTACGTACTGATACTAGTGATAACAGTTGCAGTAACTAAACCGGTGGTGGTGTAATCGCGGATCTCAGTGCAATTCAGAATATTGGTGGATCCTTATTTACCTTCCGATTGCAATTCAACTGTTTCCTGACTGCCTTTGGACCTGTGGGCCCGATTCAGACCCACTCGCTAGGCTGAGTTTGCGCGCAGCCTGCCGATGTTTGCAATCTGCGCATTCGTAAACATCGCATTACGCGTGCGCGAACAATTCCTGGCGATCGGGAAGCTTTCGCTCGCTGCGCATAGCCAGCTCGCCACAAGCCATTTGTGGGTGGTGACAGGGAATGGTTGATGGAAACGGGAGAGCGGTGGTGCGAACGCAGGCGTGCCTGAGCGTCTTAACGCCGTTTCAGAGGCGTGCATAATTAAGACACAGCGTCATAGTACCCGTCACATGGTTAAGCACTCGCAGTGCTTGTGGTAGGGTATGGTCGACCACAAGTGCTGCACTTCCGATGGTACTCGATGTTACGATTGTTGCATACACTTCCTTGAGATGACGTGGGAAAGTGGGCGTCTTAAAACAGGCTGGTGGGCGTCTAAATACACACCGCGATCACACGCCAAGACATAGTGGGCGTGCTAATGCCTTGCCGTGCGATCGCGGACTTGCATACTTTCGCTGTGTGTGAATGCATCTAGCGAACGGGTCTGAATCGAGCCCTGTGTGCTACTCAGAATCAAGGCCAGTGTAAATTCCTTAGGTTTCCATATAACATATTTGGGTTTCCTATGTATATGTGTAGAAATTCATAACTTATTTAGTAAACCTAATTTCATAGCTCTGTTATGTTCAAGAAGAAAGGTCTGAGAAAATGGCAGCAAAAAATACAGGTTAGAATTAGGGGTGTGCACCGGCCACTTTTCGTGTTTTGTGTTTTGGTTTTGGATCTGGATCTTTCTTCGTGTTTTGGATCTGGATTGGTTTTGCCAAAACCACCCTTCCGTGTTTTGGGTTCTGGGTTGTGTGTTTTGGATCTGTATTTTCTTGAAAAAAAGCATAAAAACAGGTTAAATCACAGAATTTGTGGGTTTTTCTGCTCCTATGCAATTATTAACCTCAATAACCTTCATTTCCACTCATTTCCAGTCTATTCTGAACACCTCACACCTCACAATATTGTTTTTATGGCCAAAAGATTGCACCGAGGTAGCTGGATGACTATGCTAAGCGACACGAGTGGGCGGCACAAACACGTGGCCCATCTAGGAGTGACACTGCAGTGGCAGACAGGATGGCAGTTTGAAAAACTAGGCCCCAAACAGTACATAATGCAAAGAAAAAAAAGAGGTGCAAGATGGAATTGTCCTTGGGCCCTCCCACCCACCCTTATGTTGTATAAACAGGACATGCACACTTTAACAAACCAAACATTTCAGCGCCAGGGTCTGCCACACGACTGTGGCTGAAATGATTGGTTCGTTTGGGCCCCCACAAAACAAGCTGGCAATTAATGTGTCCCTGCACAAACTGGCTCTACGGAGGCAAGATGTCGTCCTCATCCTCCTCATCCACCGATTCCTTGGATAAAACAGGAAAAAGGGATTTAGGTGTCCCTGGACTGCTTACGGTCTTAGCCAAAGTTTCTGAACTTGACAGTAACTTTTTATGAACGCGCTGCAGGTGCCGTATAAGGGAGGATGTTCCTAGGTGGTTAACGTCCCTACCCCTACTTATTTCACCTTTACATATGGTACATATGGCAAGACAGTTGTTGTCCGGATTTGGATAGAAATATTGCCAGACCAAAGAGGTGGAATGTTTGGTCTTCTGCCCAGGCATGACCGTGATGGGCTTTTTCATCCCACGGACAACAACTGTCTCCCCCGGAGCCTGATTTAAACTAACCACATCACCATCAGAATCCTCCTCGCCAACTTCCTCCTCAGTGCCAGCTACACCAGTATCCTCATCCTGTTGTACTTCAACAGTGACATCTTCAATTTGCATATCAGCAAGTGGACTGTGGGTGCTCCTTTCAGCACTTGCAGGGGGCGTGCAAATGGTGGAAAGAGCCACCTCTTCCCGTCCAGTGCTGGGAAGGTCAGGCATCGCAACCGCCACCACACTTGGACTCTCCTTGGGGATTTGTGATATCTTCTTAGAACGCACAGTTCTTCACTGTGCTTTTGCCAGCTTAACTCTTTTGATTTTTTTAGCGGGAGGAGGGCTTCCATCGTCATGTGAAGCTGAACCACTAGTCATGAACATAGGGAAAGACCTTAGCCGTTCCTTGCCACTCCGTGTCGTAAATGGCATATTGGCAAGTTTACGTTTCTCTTCAGATGATTTAAATGTTTTTTTCAAGGTCATTTTCCTGAACTTTGTCATTTGGGATTGTATGTGCCCTCTACTATGACATTGGGCATCGGCCTTGGCAGACGACGTTGATGGCATGTTATCGTCTATGTCATGACTAGTGGCAGCAGCTTCAGCACTAGGAGGAAGTGGTTCTTGATTTTTCCCTATTTTATTTTTATCGGAGAAAGTTTGGTCCTCCATTTATGTTATATTGATATATACGTGCGGCTAAGGCGCACACAAACACAGAAAATATTTTTTTATTTTTGCTGGAGAGTAGTGCACTTTGTGGGTTACACCACCCTTTAAGAAATGAGCCAGCCGGCTCTTTACTTATGGGACACAGGCGCACGCTTGTCGCTGCTCCTTTGTTGATGCACGTGCAGCCACAGTGCACACAATTCACAAACACAGAAAATATTTTTTTTATTTTGTTTGGAGTGTACTTTGGGGGTTACAGCACCCTTTAACGGTCAAGCCAGCCGGCCCTTTACTTATGACACAGGCACACGCTTGGCACTAATTTGTTGATGCACGTGCGGCTACTGCGCACACAATTCACAAACACAGAAAATATTTTTTTATTTGGTTTGGAGTGTACTTTGGGGGTTACAGCACCCTTTAACGGTCAAGCCAGCCGGCCCTTTACTTATGACACAGGCGCACGCTTGGCACTACTTTGTTGATGCACGTGCGGCTACTGCGCACACAATTCACAAACACAAAAAAATATATTTTTTGATTTTGTTTGGAGTGCCCTTTGGGGGTTACAGCACCCTTTAACGGACAAGCCAGCCGGCCTTTTACTTATGGGACACAGGCGCACGCTTGGCGCTGCTCCTTTGTTGATGCACGTGCAGCCACAGTGCACACAATTCACAAACACAGAAAAAATATTTTTTTTTTAGCACTTGGGGGGAGCACCACTGACGGACAGAGCACCCCCTGGACAACACTACAGCACCCCTTTAGGACTGGGACACTGCACAAGACTTTGGAGTGGACACAGCCCCTATGGACAACTGACTGCACAACACAGTCCAGCCAGCCCCTATGGACTTTGAAGTAGTGGACACAGCCCCTATGGACAACAGCAGCACAGCGCAGCACAGCAGAGCACAGCACAACACTACACTGCACTACACTACACTACACTACACTACAACACTACACTAGACAGCCCAGCCAGCCCTAACTCCCACCCTCCCTCTTCACTGTCCACAGCCGAGTGAGAAAATGGAGCAGACGCGGGTACCTTATATAAGATCCAAAACCCGCGAGACCCGGAAGGCGGGATGATGACGTTTTGCCTCGATTTTCAGATCCGAGTCAGGCGGGAAAAGTCGAGCCTGACTCGGAACGGCCTCGGATCGGGGGGGCTCGGGGGGGTTCGGATTTCAGAAATCCGAACTCGCTCACCCCTAGTTAGAATACAAGGGAAGCCAAGGAAGACTTTTTAAGAGTATTTAAATAAATTTATCAATTGTCTTTTTTGTGTCTTCTGATGCTCTCCCCGTGTCGTCTTACATCCTCCAGGCTGGAGAACTAGGTATTAAGACACATTTCTGTTTTTAAGAAAACTGTTTTATATTTTCTGTATGTGTGAATTTGTTATCACAATTTTTATTTAGTTTGCATTGTGGCTTTTAGTCATTTTACACATTTAATAATATTTTCTCTGTGTGTCTTAAATAATTCACTTGTTCGATATGCCAAAATTTTTCAAAACTAAATTGATATAGGGAATGGGTTTAACAGTATTTCTGATCAAATGACGCTGTGATTGCAGTTAGCGATAAGTCAGGGGAGTAACTAAAGACTGAAGAGCCTCAGGGAACGTGTGGCAATGGGGTTACATGTGGCATCTGGCTACTACAAAGACAATATTTACATGCCGGATGCCTGACACGTGTTTGTGTGAAGAATGACAAATGTGCCAAGGAAATTAAAATTGTATAAAAGAATGTGTGTGTGTTCGGTTCTATACAGGCAGCAGCCGTTGTTGTAGGGATCACTGTTCCATTGCAGAGTTGTATTTTATTTTATTTTTTTTGCGCATTCCAGGCAGTTTGATCCCAGTGAATGCGGTACCCACAGCTTTGCAATATGCACCCAGGAGTTATTGGTCCTGTACCACTGCTTTTGCCAAAAAATGGGATCTTTGCTTGTTTCTGAATGAAAAAAAAAACACAGATCTAGTGCTGCAGATAATTCTGCAGATAATAGTACGAGTAATAGATTGTATTCCGTGCAGAAATGTGGTCACCTGACTGGACCATTTATCCTCTTTCCAATATCCTGTTACATTGATTTGATAACGTCTACATTTCATTCCTCAAAATGTAGTAAATGATTGTCAAAACCCATAGATCATGCTCAGTTTTCCATTTAGCTATCCATGATTAAAGAGAGAGGAACTTTCACCTGTTACATTGCAAGGTGATGGACGTTCTAGGTGACAAAGCATCCCGGGTCTATTTATCAAGCCGCTTTTACCTTAAATTCATGAGGAAACAGCAATTTCCGCATGATTTAGGGATCAGGGCTATGTAAGAAACGCTGAACACTAAAGGAATGGTTTTGTTTTTTAATTCTTATTTTCATCCGTTCTAGGCTCCTGGTTATTCTGTGATTTCTTACATGTACACCTGTATTCGCTAGCAACTTTTCACTCTGTGATAAATCTCAGGAGTATTTCTAGACTTTTAAATTTACTAAAGTGAGAGTTTTTAGAAGTGAGGTTTAAAAGTGATGTTGCCCATAGCAACCAATCAGATTCTAGCTATCATCTTCTAGAAGGTGCTAGTTAAATGTTAAGTAGAATCTGATTGGTTGCTATGGGCAACATCTCCACTTCTAAAAACTCTCACTTTAGTAAATTTACCCCTTATAGTTACATACTGGTGTAAACAGTGAATAGCGAGGTCCGAGGTATCTCAGCGCTAGTGCACTGTAATACCTGGAGACAGCAGGGAACATGCAATTTATTTATGGACATTTTATTGTATTTTTTTTTTTTCTTTTGTATATTTCCATCCTAATTGATCCTATTTTTTATTTTTTTTCTTCTTTAATTTATCTATCTCGTTCATCAATTTTCAGACTGGTAAGGGTCCAGTACCCAAAAGATCCCTGAAAGTCGGGAGGCACAACCCCTCCCTTTATTCGAGTGTATATATGGGGTGCCCAAACATCGTACCATGGAGCTCATTCAGATCCGCTCGCAAGATGCGATCGCTCGCTGGCAAAAAGGGGCCGGTTATTTAAATTAAGCACTCGCACTGCGTCGCGTAAGGACGCCCACTATGCTGTAGCGAGCTACGGCAAAGTGCGCTCGCAAATGTCTGAAGATGACCCCTTGCCACTCGCAACACACGAAATGTATGATTAATGGGGACCATCGTGAGCCATCGGAGCCGCTCGCAGCCCTTAGGGTTGCCTTTCCCCGCCGCAAGCATTACGATTAGTGCGGGCTGAAATACATGCAGGTGACGTGACCAGTGACGCTACTTTGCTAATTATGCACGCCCATTAAACGTCATTTTGGCGGGAAAACACGCCTGCGTTCGCAACACCACTCTCCTGTTCACATGCACCTTCCCCTGTTACCACCCACAAACGGCGCTATCTGTCACTCCAAGCAACGACCTGATAGTGGCTTACGAGCAACCAAAAGCAGATCGCAACGAATGGCTTGCGCACGCGCACTGCGAATTATACCCATGCGCAGATGGGCGAGAATCGCTCAGAGCGAGCGGGTCTGAATCAGGTCCCATGTCTGGCAGGAGAGCTGGAATTTGATGCTTCAGTGGGGTAATGAGTGGGGTCTACTACCAACAATATCCAGCTGCAAGAGCTTCTGCTTTTAATACAGACACAGTATTTGCTCTGAGGTTCCCTGTGAGGACATCTATCTATCTCTTCACATACAGTATAATAAATGGGCAAAGACCCCATTAATCACAGGCAGCCTGTAGCCCCTGGCATTATACTGTGTCAGAACATGGATTTTCTTTGACAGACTCTGCACATCACCCTGGTGCGGATAACAGCATAGTGAATGCCCAGTAGGTACAGAATCAATCAGATTTCCAGCGTTGTAACAGAATGCGCCTTGTACGAATCTGCTGTATACAGGTAGCCTGTGCCCTTGTGGTTCTAATCTAAGGCATACTCGCCGGTGGTGATTTTCCTGATGCTTGGCGGGGCATCCGCAGCTTAGTGACGAAGATGACATCACTGGTTCTAAGCACAGTCTCCCATCACATTGTACATTACCCCCATTTTTTAGTGATATAATGGTAGAAAGAGACTATGTGGCATTGGCGCAGGTGGAATCTACCCAAGCAAGTTTAAAAAGGGGTGTCACCACCACACCTAGAGTATCTGCGGCCCAGAGGACACTGCCCAGGTGAGGCCAGGAGGTCTGTAGAGGCCAGTGGCCCATACCTGCAAGAAGCAGGCAGGACTCTGTGTGTGAGCAGACTAGCTGCCTCTGAAAGTTAGGGCTGAAGACATGAGGTAGTGCCCTGAACGGGGTTGTTTCTTATTTGGTTGCTGTATGCTGACGATATTAATACTTCCCTACACTCCTGGACCTGGAACTTGCAGGAGGCCCCTGAATTTTCGTGCAGCCCTCAGCACCCCCGAATCTTTCACATCACACCCACTGACTAGTGAACTGGGCAGAATGGGGAGATAATTGCTGGGAATCTATGGAGGGGGCGGGGCTAAATGTTGTGAAAGCATGTAATTTAGCCCCGCTGCCTCCTCGCTGTCCGGCAATTTGCCGCAGCTTACTGTGAGGGTGTGGGGCCTAATGACATAGGAGCCCGGCCCCCACGCCCCAAAGTAGCCAGCTGTGGCTCCTCTCCGGGCTTCTCCATCAGTGCTTGGGCAGCACAGACAGTGTATTGGTTAGCATTGCTGCCTCACAGCGCTGAGGTTGTGGGTTATATTCTCACTATGGCCCTAACTGTGTGGAGTTTGTGTATTCTCTCTGTGCTTGTGTGATTTTCTCTGGAGTACTCCGGTTTCCTCCCACACTCCAAAAATATACTAGTAGTGTTATTGCCCCCCAACAAAATTACCCCTAGTGTGTATGTGTGTGTGCATGTGGTAGGGAATATAGAGTGTAAGCTCCACTGGGGCAGGGACTGATGTGAATGGATATTCTCTGTAAAGCGCTGTGGAATACGTGTGCGCTATATAAATAACTGGTAATAAATAAATAAAATAAATAAATGTAATGTCCCAGAATTACAAATAGTCATAAAGTGTGGTGGCGGCCGAGGGCCCCCCAAATAGTCCCACGTTACCCCTTAGACCAAAAACCAGACTTAAGTGATTTCATTTTTGATGACTCTACTGGCACACTGTGCTCACTCTCAGACATCCCAACAGTCCCGCTTTTTGGGAACTGTCCCACCCGAGGGCGGCAGTGCCCCATGAAGGGGGGGGCTGGTTTGGGAAGTTGCCCTCTCACCTTAGCGTTTAATGGATGCCGTGCGTATGTGCACAACATCCATACATTAGGGAGAGGGACTTGGGGTGGCCCCCGGTGTGTGACAAAATAACCCGAACACTCCTTTTTTGTGTCTTGTTCCCCTTTAGTCTCAATGTTGGGAGGTATGTACAGTGATGTTACACATTGAGCGCAGTGTAGTAACACAGTGTATGTAGCAAGGTAGTGTGTGATTGTATGATGATGTCAGCTTCAGCAAAGTGCAGTCATACAGTCTATGTAGCTGGTTAGTCTGTGATTGCATAGTGACATCATAGTATGAGTGCCATGCAGGCACACATTCTGTGTAGCAGGTTAGTCTATGATTGCATAGTGACATCATAGTATGAGGGCTGTGCAGTCACACATTCTCTGTAATATGCTAGTCTGTGATTAAATGCTGAGTGCTTACTAAAAGATGCTTTATTGATATGTGCTGTCCTTCATTAGACTTCTTTTTTGTAAAGCTGGGTACACACTATACGATGTATCACACAATATATCATCCTGATCAGAATGATATATCGTACACAATATCATATAGTGTGTATGTCCGATCCATCGTTCATGACATCGTCCCATCTGCCGTTCCGCACGGCAGATGGGACAATGAAATGAATGACGTGGTGCTATTACATGCAGCATGTAATGACATTGCGCCATCATACACTGGATTGTGCAGTGAGTACGGCGCACGCCATGTATCGTTACATCGCAGCGCAATGGTCGCTGGGTCGCACCATTGCATCTTGTGTACCCGGCTTTAGCCATGTTTGGCTAGGGTAAAAGCAATTTCGTTATCCTTCTTCAGCCCTTGGACTGTAACAACCTGTCGTCAATCAGATGATAAAACTGCCAGCAGCACAGAATAGTGCAGGAAATACGCGCTCTAGGTCCGGGATGTTACATTTCTGCAGAGTTATCAAAGGCGATAACCCTGAGGGGGTAAGAATCACTGGATTTCCCACATCTCCGCTGGAGGAAGCCCATTTAACAAACTATTACGGCTTCAAGGACATCTGTAAATTTAACCCCAACTGCTCTGGGGCAACTGGACCTCACGGAGTGCAGCCATAATGGATTTTATTGTGGCAATAAATAAAAAATAAATCTGCCTCATCACAACGCTCGGGTCCCTATTCCTATATAGGCCCCTTGAAAATATGATGTGGGCCCATTCAATTAGGAGCAAGTGAAAATGGCTTTTTCCAGGGCGGTGTGTAGTGCACACGAAACCCATACATATAGTACACTATGGGGCTGCAAACTGAAATGCACAATGTAGGACCATGTACAGACGGTTTAGGGGCATTGTAGCATGCCATTGTCAGGGTTCAAATACCGTCACAATGGCACATTACCGGCATTGTCCGTGCAACTCTCCTAATTGCAATGAGCGCTACGAGTAGTAATGGTATGCCCTCTGTCCTGTTTGGCCATATACTTTCCTGTCAGTGACATGTCCATTTGTGTGATTAGGTAAATGAGAGCAGATTGCGACAGAAGAAAGCAGGAAGATATAGCAGCAGAAGCCGGCTCCCCAGATGCACATTGATGTAAGGCTCCTTTACAACTGTCACAAGAAATATTTACCACCAACTGTAACCAAACTTGTCTACACTCCAGAATATCTGTTCAACTCTTGAATTCCAGACCCCCGGGGGGAGTTTGCCACCATCCTTGAACTTGTTTTTTGTTCCTGCAAAGTGGGCTTGGCCTGGGTGACGCAAGACGAGTCATTGGGCTCTGTTTTCACTGCGCAGCAACCTAGTAGGAGAATGGAGGGCGGCCACAGTCCACAGAACAGTGTTCCTAGAGGAAATAACAGGTTCCCTGAGAGCACATAGTAGTCCTGTGAAGCCCCTATTGTACTGATGCTGGAAAACTGCGGTGTCAAATGCATCTCTGCGTCAGACAAAGTTCATTTATCCAACATGCTTAATGTATTATAACTAAGCTATGCGGTGAGGTCAATGGCTGGGGAGAAACACATGGAGATTGGTCTGAGTACCTGGAGCCTGTCTCATGCCCCTACTCACTGTAACTCTCCCCTCACTACATTAAGGGGTATATTTACTAAACTGAGAGTTTTTAGAAGTGGAGATGTTGCCCATAGCAACCAATCAGATTCTACTTAACATTTAACTAGCACTTCCTAGAACATAATAACGAGAATCCGATTGGTTGCTATGGGCAACATCTCCGCTTCTAAAAGCTCTCACCTACGTAGATTTACCCCTAAGCTTTAGTGTTCACTGATTCTCCTACCTGTATCACTGTGTCTTCTCTTGCTGCCGCTCCAATCTCTAAACACCTCAGTGCACTTCCTGGTCACATGACACATCCAAGGTGTCCATCAGTGCTCAAGACACCCCTCCATACTCAGAGGCATGCCTCTATTTGCTCTCTTTCCATGCAGCTTACTTGCCATGGTGTGGCCCCACCCTAGATTTGCAAGCAGTGTCTGACTATAGAGAAGAGAGGCTGAGCTGTTGCTGCCTCATCTCTTGTCTCCCTGCAGTCCCAGGGAGCTCCACAGAGCTGGTGATTGTTAACTATGAAAATGACTACAATAAACAAAGAAGATGTTCATAAGTTATAAATATCTTGTTTGTATTATTCTAATCATTTTTATATCAAATCTCGGAAGTATGACAGGGGATGCTCTGCACTAGTTAAAAGCACAGGAAGCGCTGAAGATGAGCGGCAGAGCTCCTGGCTTAATGCCTGTAATGTCCGGGAGACTTCTCTTGACCCTGACTCTCCCGGACTCCCAGGAAAGCAGGGTACCATACCGGATTCCGCCCACTTCACTAAGGAAGCGGGTATGAGGGGTCTTAATTACAGAATTCACTAGGGATCGTGTCATCAAGGCCAAGCCTGCATGGCGTGACGCAGCAGTTTGCGGCATTATGTCACAGGGGTTGTGGCCATGGCGTAGAATATCACATTGCAAAGTCATACGCGCTAGCCACTTGAAATTCCTATTCAGTATCCCTAAGTCGGCAAATATGACTTATTGTAAGTACTGGGACCCTGCTACATACAGCAAATGTCTGGAGTCCCAGAGCAGGGTCCTCACCTAAGCACCAGTATCAGGAAGAGAATGTATTAGGTACACAATAGTGATGACAGCACCAATCCCTTCTAGGAATGGTCACATCAGAGGTTCAGTTTCGCAGCAAAAGACCTCAGGGCAGCTGCTACTGTAGGTATTTTCCAGATTGTTTTGGGAGTCCCGCAAGAGGAGACCTTTGTGTTTTATCATTGTTTCCATAAACTACTCTTTGACATAAAGGATGTCAGCTCCTCTATTTCACAATACTTCCCCCGTCTCACTTGTGTCTGTTGTTGTTTTAACTTTCCAGATATGGGGGCTGTCTGCAGAGTGACCTGGAAAACTGCTCAGTGCAGCCCCCTGCTGGAGATAGATTGGACTGTGGAATTGTGACATATTTTTTGTTTTTACAGTATTTTTTAGCAAATATTTTTTTTTTACAATTGTCCTAGCCACTAATGCTGGCCATACACGCTGCAATTATCGGGACGATCCGCCCGATATCGGCGGATCGCCGCGATAATTGTAGCGTGGGGGGGGGCGACCGAGGGTTAAATATTGCTCGGTCGGGCATGCTGGATTGTCCAGCATGCCCGTCCGATGCGATATTTACCCGGTAACTGTCGGCCGCATCGGGCAGTGTATACCCAGCGCAGCCGACAGACAGACATTACCTGTGTTCCTTCCCCGGGGGCGGAGCGCAGATGTCGGGCTATACACTGCGAGATTTCTCTCACAGTGTATGCCGCGGACATCTGCGGCTGGCAGCCGGCCAGATAAAATGTCTGTCGGTCTGACAGACATTTTATCTTGCCGTGTATGCCCAGCATTAGAAGGTTACCTGTCACCCACAGCTGTGTTCGCATACACCTATCCATTTCGCCATATTATGGCGCAAGTTGCCTGACGCAACTTAGACTCTCCATCATGGGTAGTGATTCTCTGACTTTTTAAAACTTTTTCCCAATTTTTTTTTTCTTATTTGCATCATAGCTGCAATCATAATCACTTTACGTTTCCTAGACACTTAGGATTTCTATTTTAGTCGCAGAAGAATTGATATACATTTGCAGATTAAGCACAGCAGTGCGTGACATGATGCATAACTCTACGCACCCGTATTGGTCGTTTGTTTTTTTGCCTTTTAGCCCAGGTTATCCACCTACTCTCCCGGAAGGTGCAGGAAACTCCAGAGTTTTTGGATAGTCCCCCACACTCCCGGAAGTGTGGGTGGATATCCCGCATACCTGGGTACACAGACCAAGCTTTATACGGCAGGTAGAGAAATGTCTCTAGTGCCTGTAATTCGGGGATCTATTTGTGAAGCGGACCTCAGCCCTTTATAATACATTTCAGCTTCTCACAGCAGTTAAACTGTGGCGTTATCACAGACTTCTCTTTTGGTGCCTCTTTTGCTAGACCTGTGGGGCCAGTAGCTTTACTTAATTAAACAGGCCTAGCTTTGTGCCACTAGCTGCCGCCATCTCAGGATGGCATGAGCTATACCCGGCAATGCGGATCAGCGACACTTTGCTGCTAGAGCCAGGGCAGCTAAACATGTCCAGCATTATAGCGTATGGGTGGCCTTTGCAGCAGTACAATGACCATCTTAAATAGGGACTTTTACAGGGATTACAATATTACCCGGACCAAATCTTTAAAATCCAGAATGGTCCCTAAAATTATGGATAGTTGGCAACTATGGGCGGTATTAATTTTGTTTCGCATCGGGCAGAAAGTTTTGCCTGCCCGACTTTTCGACTACATCGCGTGTTTTGGACGCGTAAACTTTTCGTGCGCGTCCCCTCGTTTGTACCCCAAAATAAACATGTTGCACGTCTTTTCTCCTGCTATTCTTAGGCGAATCTTTTTCGCCTATTACATTGTATTGACTCTCCGCGTAGGCGAAAACCGTCTGGAATTGAATTTGGAGATAAGTTCCGACCACGCGAAAAGCCGCGATCAGCGATACTTTTTCACAAATAACGGCTTTTCGCTTCTAATTGAATACGGCCCTTAGTCTTGTTCCAATTGGGTTAAAAACAAATATTGTCTATTCATCACTAAATGTGGTGATACGGGCAGATAGGTGCCTGTTATGGCAGTTGCCATGGTTACACTTCCATGCCGGGAAGACGACAACTGAGGTAAAGTCAGGAGAGAAATGCAATTCCTCGTGTCATCCCGGGACACTCAATTAATTGCTGTGCGCGGTTATGATTGGCTGCCGGCAGAACAAGTTGGTTAATGAAACCCTTTTCCTTGTTTTGTCAGGCTGAAAATCGTCCCTGTAAATGGCAGATTGTTTACAAAGAGACTCTAATTAATGAAGACACGGGCTTGATTTTCATTCATGTAATTTCCATTCTGCCGCTGATTTTATTTTTCCTGTTTAGATCCTTATACACTTTATGTATTTATTGGATTGTGGGATGTAAGTTTTGTTTGTTTGCCATTGATTATGGTAATCTACATGTCGGCGCTTCTGTGCAGAACCCATTCAGAGTGACGAAGCTGCAGAAATGCATTTTGTGACGTCAGCTGCCTAATTGTACGTAACAAGGGGGGAGATGTATTAACGGCAAAAATGCGGTAAAACCCCCGAAAATCCAGTTTTCGGGGGTTTTACCGCATTCCCCGTATGTATTAAGCAGCAGAATGCGGACCCCTCCCATGAGCCCCCGCGGGGCGCATCCTTCTGCGCATGCGCAGAACGACTTCTGGGTGTTAAACCTAGAAGTCCCTCTGCCCGGCAGCATCGCAAAGGACAGCTCTCATCGAGAGAGCTGTTCTTTGCGATATTCTTGGTACATGCCGCGGTAATTAACAGCGGTATGTACGCGAAGTCGGGGGGGGATGTACCGCATCGGCGATGTCGCCGATGATACATCTCCCCCAAGGTATCCTTCAAATATCAGAACGTGCCACAGATAAGGATATTTGCTGCTACTTACCCTTATGTAAAAAACAACCCATACCCATGCTATGGGCAACAACTCCACTTTTATAAAGCCTCACTTTAGTAAATATACCCCTTAGTGTTTAAAAGACCAGTAAACCCAACAGTAAGGCTTGTCAAACATATTTGTTAATGCTATAAGATGCATGTTTATATGTGACCTTGACAGCCAGTTACTCATCACCTCACACAGAGCAGAGGTGCCATTTTGTTTGTTGTACCAATAGTGAAATGCAACAACTGACCTGGAATGAATGACATCTCTGAGAAAGCAACAGAACTAACGTCCTTCTCACCCCTTTATACAAATGACCATAAACATTTCTATAGGGGGTTGTGGGCACTTCAGAAGGCAAATTATGTATTTCAGTACTGTATTTGATCTAGCAAAAAGGTATCTTCTGCCAGTTCATATTTTTGCGTACAGATAACTGGAGAGCAGACGGCCATTTTGTCATATTCTCAGAGAGATCTCGAAGGTGAGGTAGAAGTGGGAGGTGCTGGGGCTTGGCAGCGAATTGTCATTGTGGCCCTATGGTAGCCTACAGCATCTCTGCTACCACTGTTTGGATGCCCTATAACCACTGGATAGCTATAGGTTGCCTTGCTCTGTTGGAATTGAGTATATTTTTATTTAGTGATATACTGTATGAACTGTACATTATATCATGTTTGCCTACTCTCTGTTACAAGTCGTGGTCACGACTACCTCCTTCTGGCGGTGCTGTTCTACTTCCGTCAGTTGCTAGGCGATCTGGACGCCGCTGGATGTCATGTGTTGTCCACAGCACAGCATGATTGGTTCCTTCTCCTATTTGTGCATGCTGGCTCTTTGCCACCTCCCCGACTATAGCGTTCCTTGTGGATCTCTCGGCTATGCTGAATGGTCAGCGTTCTCATCTCTCCTGATTGTAGCTTATGCTGTTTCCCCAGCTTCCAGCCGCTCCGTCAGCCTCCAAGCTGCTTCCAGCTTCCAAGCCGCATCTCACCACCGACTCTCCAGCCACACCTACCGGCTCATAGCTGCATCTCACCACCGGCTTTCCAGCCACATTACCGGCTCATAGCGCATCTCACCACCGGCTCTCCAGCAACACTACCGGCTCATAGCCGCATCTCACCACCATCTCTCCAGCCACACTACCGGCTCTCAAAGCTGCATCTCACCACCGGCTCTCGAGCCACACTACCGGCTCTCAAAGCCACATCTCATCACCGGCTCTCCAGCCACACTACCGGCTCATAGCCGCATCTCAACACCGGCTCTCCAGCCACACTATCGGCTCTCAAAGTCGAATCTCACCACCAGCTTGTAAGCCACATTACCGGCTCATAGCCGCATCTCACCCCCGGCTCTCCAGCCACACTACCGGCTCCCAAAGCCGCATCTCACCACCGGCTTGCAAGCCACACTACCGGCTCTCAAAGCCACATTTCATCACCAGCTCTTCAGCCACACTACCGGCTCATAGCCGAATCGCAGCACTGGCTCTCCAGCCACACTACCGACTCTAAGCCGCATCACACCACCGGCTCTACAGCGTCACGACCGGCTCTCAAAGCCGCATCACACCTCCGGCTTTCCAGCCACACTACCGGCTCTCATAGCCACATCTTTGGCCTCCAAGCCACAGCATCAACTCCACAAATTGTACTACCAGCTTTAGCCGCACCATTGGTTTTTTAGACGTACTACTGACTTTCCTCCCAGTTTCCAGTACCTCCCGATATTCTCTGGTTTCCGAAGGTAATCATTGTAAACCTCTACTACTTCGAGTATTAAGTCCAGGCGGCCACTTAAGTACCGTTGAACGTCTTCTAGTTCTAAGGGAACAGCGGGTGGCTGTTAGTGGCGGTAGACCTTGCTAGCCTGGATTCTAGAGGTTTACACGGAACAGCCTAGGAATCTGTAACACTCTCCCGGAATGTTCAGGAGACTCACAAGTTTTGACCAACCTCCCACTAGAAAGTTGGGGTCTGGTGGAGTGATGACGCATTTCGCGGATTTGCACAGCAAATAGGGAAAATCACCTGACCATGGCCTCCCCCTCTCCGAAAAATCTCACTTGCATCTATTCTCCAGGGATCTCCCAGAGGGGAGACATACAATGTTGGCAATTATGGTTCAGGGTCCAGGGCAGGAGAAATACATGTGATCTGCTAGTTACATTGATTAGATTAAAGTACAAGTTGCTTGTAGAGATTCATCATTTTTGGGTAATGCTCGTCTGCCAAACCTTGAAAGTATGTTTTAATATGTGGTAGTAGAATCTGAGGGAAAAGGAATAGCTCTCACCAGTCCTGATTTTGGTGGAACAGTCCCGTTTCTGGAACTGTTGGGAGGTCTGTAACATTATCCTAAGCTCCAAATGCCAGACCAGTGGTGTTCGTGTGCCGGCGACTATGCTGGGTGTTTGCAGGGGAGGGCTGGTCTAGCGCATCAGTAGTTCTAGACACTCCCCCAGCTAACATGACTCAGACATGACCCCTTTATAAGACAGGGCATGGCCAGGTCTTGATTTAGACTCCAATGTTGGGAGATATGGAAAATAGGGAGATCATAGTCTTACCCAGATCCAAAAACTTTGTACACACTAGATGATATGTCTTCCGATCCGGCTAGATCGGACTACCCGTCGGCAACATCGCCTAGTATGTACACTCAATGTCGCTGACGATGCGCAGGAGCGTGCACCGTCAGCGACATCGCCCGTTGCATGCAGGCCCGACGGGCGTCATCATCAGCGAGGGCAATGCTGCCAAATGCAGCATGTCTCCCACCGCCGCAATGTCGCTCCCGACATCGGCCAGTGTGTATGCACTCGCCGATGTTGGGACCTACACCGGGCCCCGTCCAACATCACGTCGGCTGGGTACGCATCGTTAAATGTGTACCCAGCTTTAGCAAATGTCTGTCTGTACCCATCCTCCCTTGAAGCAGATGGCTATTGTTTGGCCTCCTGTCACCAGACTGGTGCCATGCCAATTAACCGTTCCATGAGAAAGTGATAAATATTTGCTCAGTGGGAATTCTGGGATCTGTATTAATAGTTCGACTTGTTAACCCTTCCAGTGCCTCAAGGGTAATAGAATGTTTAGCATCCAGATAGCAGCTTTGTCACCCCTGTCTGTCTGCCCCTCCCCTTTAGATTGTAAGCTCTCATGAGCAGGGCCCTCTTCCCTCACGTGCTTCTCCTTTCCCCTACTTATAGTATCATGCTCCCTGCAATGGCACCTAACCTTTGGTTGCTGCTGACCTGCTGCTTATTTGAGTGTTATGATTGTGGATGCAGCAATGTTTATAATCCATCTGCTTGTCCTGCATTGTATTGTACTGTAATGCTGAGTACCCAGCTTAAGTCACTGCTCAATTGTAAGGTGCTGCAAAACCCTTGTGGCGCCATAAAAATAAAGGATAATTATATATCAGGTCAAATAAAATTAGCATCTCTGCCTCAGAGGTGTAGGTGCCTCATGCCTCAGTAATGTCACTAAATCCTAGTGAATTGCTACAATCTGAGGAATATTGGCTCTGACAACAAAATGGCCGCCTATGCAGTTTCCTTTGTGTTTCTATCTTCGGGCCTGAATCAGTATGGATCACAATTGCGATCGCAGCTGCAAATTCACACAGAACGCAGCAGCTAAAATATGCTAATGCTTGCCAAAGCTCCGCCCGTCATAAAGACGCCCGCTGCTGCTTTCTCACATCCGTCCAATATCGCTCTTCTGCGTAATCATCAGTACCATCGGTGCACATTGACCACTCATGCAGCATTTACACCAGGTCTGACCGGCCGCAAGTAGTGAAAAGAAATCCCCGATAACTAGATGGTTAACGGGTGCCGCAACCCCATTAACACACGAATCCATGAACTTTTCACGGATTCTGTGTGTTAGCGCCCGTTAACACGTAAGTTTTAACGGCCGTTAGCAAAGGTATCTGGCCGAGGCTGCCTCCCTTTTTTACCTATGAAAACTTACCGAGTGTAATTGAATTCCCCTCGGCCTATTTATTCATTTGCAACAATAAGGACAACAAAAATATTGCTAGAGCAGCTAATTAAGGGTTATCTTGCCATTTGCAGGCCAGTGTAAATGTGCTAGCTGGTTTTCATACATGTAATGTAACGGCACTGCAAGCCGAGGTTTGGGATTTCTATTCCACTAATTAATCTATTACAAAAATAAAGTAAATAAAAAATAGATAAACTTATATTTAAATAAAAGTGAAAAAAATCTTTAAACATTAAAAAAAAAAATTATTAAAAGAATAAAGTATATTTCCAAGATTTTCATCTCTTTATCGCTTTCCTGGAATGGCGATATCAACAAGTTTGGGAGCGTTATCGCCATGATACTTATTATTATGGGGCCTGTTCATTATCACTTAATTTTCACCTGCAATTGTAAAAATTAAATTATCGCCCGCTATCCCCATACACTAGTATCACAGATATCTCCTGCTTACCTTCCTCTCCCGAAATGGCCCGCTGCCCCCATACACTAGTATCACAGATATCTCCTACTTACCTTTCTCTCCCGGAATGGCCCGCTGTCCCCATACACTAGTGTCACAGATATCTCCTGCTTACCTTCCTCTCCCAGAATGGCCCGCTGTCCTCATACACTAGTATCACAGATATCTCCTACTTACCTTCCTCTTGCAGAATGGCCCGCTGTCCCCATACACTAGTGTCACAGATATCTCCTGCTTACCTTCCTCTCCCAGAATGGCCCGCTGTCCCCATACACTAGTATCACAGATATCTCCTGCGTACCTTCCTCTCCCGGAATGTCCCGCTGTCCCCATACACTAGTATCACAGATATCTCCTACTTACCTTCCTCTTGCAGAATGGCCCGCTGTATGGGGACAGAATTCATGAAGCTCCGAAAATACTATTTTTTCGGAGCATGATTGCGGTAGCATTCGCTATCTTCAGATGGCGTTTGCTACCGCTACCCGCTCCTTTCCTACCTGTAGGTCACGCATGCGCACTGCTCTCGCGAGCAGTGAAAAGATTCACTGCAGCGAAAGGAGCAGTGAAGCCGCTCGCTGGAGCAGCTGATTTTCGAATCAGCTGCCTCAGCCCCGGAGCAATGATGAATTGCTCTGACGTCCGCAACTAGTCAGTGTGTTAATTATCGGGGGTCCTTTCGGACCTCGATAATTAACATCTTGAATAAGCCCGATAGTCTTCCCCCATGCAAAGGCACAAAGAAGCTGTTGCCAGCTAGTCTTACTGCTAGCGGAGCTTACCGCTGGCTATATCGATCAGGTCGCCTATGGTCACCCCAATAATAACCTTTAATTAATTGTCACTATGGTCCCTCACTCCGTCATAATTGGAATTAAATCTTTGTGGTTATTGAGCCTATTGAAAGCTCTGCAGCGTCGGTATTACGCGGAATGCAGTATTTATTTACATATGTCGTGCACTTCAGCCAGGGACCTCTACCTGGGGGCTGAAGCAACCTCAGAAACCAAATGACGACGGGACCGGAGCTGCCCCTCTGATGCTGTCTTTTTTTTAATCCGATATATTTTTATTTTGACACAGGTCTGACATGAAAACGATCTGTCACCAGCACATTTCATTGTTGCATGTATATTTTGCAAGCTGGAACAAAACAAGGTGAAAATATAATTTGAGAGGAAAGCATATGGGGGCGGGGAGCCTCGTCTGTGCTGGAGGGAGAACAGTCTGGATGTGCTGATATTAGCATTTTGTATGATGCATACTGTACATACTTGTATATTGGACACTCATGTGTTTTGCGACATTTATGTTTTCAGAAAGTGTGTGACGTAAAAAGTGGGCCTATACTTACCGTGTGTGTGACTCGTCGCTCCATATGTACATTTGTGCAACATTTTAAAACGATAAATGTGTGGGGTTATTACAGCGACACCAATGTGAGCGACCATTACTTACACACACTAAAATGGGTGTAGCCATTTTGAATTTGTGATGATATTCCTGCAAATTAGGATCTTGTTCACCGGACGGTGAGGTTGAACCTCTAGGACAAGGATAGCTATTGTCCCCTTTCTCTAAGATCTTACCATTCTCAATGGTATTTTTGTACATTGTAGTAGAGGCCTAAGGGCTGCAGGAAATATGGGATACACAAGGCTGAAAAGATACTTTTCCAGGTGTAGGTAGGTAAAATATAAGCAAGATAGAAAATAGTTAGGGTCCAAGCAGAGGTCTGGGCAGGTGGCTAACAATAAGGAATGGTCAGGGTCCAAGCGGTGGTCATGGCAGGTGGCTAACAGTTGTGAATGGTCCAAGTTCAGACAGAGGTTAGGACAGGTGGCTAACAATAGAGAATGGTCCAGGTTCAAGCAGAGGTTAGGGCAGGTGGCTAACAATAGAGAATTGTCCAGGTTCAAGCAGAGGTCAGGGCAGGCGGCTAACAATAGAGAATGGTAAGGGTCCAAGCTAAGGTCAGGGCAGGGGGCTAACAATAGAGAATGGTCCAGGTTCAAGCAGAGGTCAGGGCAGGCGGCTAACAATAGAGAATGGTCAGGGTCCAAGCTGAGGTCAGGGCAGGCGGCTAACAATAGAGAATGGTCAGGGCCCAAGCTGAGGTAAGGGCAGGCGGCTAACAATAGAGAATGGTTTGGGTCCGCTGGATATACATCTGCCCGTGCTTATGTAAGTGCAGACCGCCAATAAAAATGCTCCATGAAAAGCCAAGTCCCCTCAGCTGAATAGGCTGTAAAATGGTCAAGTAAACCTCCTTCTTGGAAGCCCTTGTAACTGGGCTGCCCCCAAGGGGAAGGAGCGAGAGTTTACCAGATTTAGCTGATATGAGTCACTAAGCTATGAGTTTGTCCATCCATTAGGCACTACTCTCATCAATCAAGCATGAGATACAGTGATGTCACTAGACCTAGTTAATAGATAACTGCATCTGGGGCTATATAGCTACAACTTTGGGGGCTACACAGCAAACATTTTCAGGGAGTCCCAAATGTTTCTAGAGCCCATTACCTCCTCTTACATTAACAAGCTGGGCACTGTCTCTTCTTCCCACTGCTGTTATTAATCCCTTCTAGTATCGGTGGCTACACCACATTGAGCTCATTATGCTGTCTTCGCAGTTGGCAGCAGTTCCCATAGTGGCATTAGTGGCAGTTTCGACCCTCAGCTGAGGTTACCTTCTGGGCTTCCTCAGCTGCTGGTCCCTGTGGATGCTGCTACCCTAGTAGTTCTGTCTACGTCGGCAGGTGGCTGTATCTTAATGAATACTGGTATTGCCCACATATAAGTTGAGGAGGTATTTGTGCATGTTGCTGGCTTGATCGTATACACTGATGTGGTCTCTTCCTGGTTACCAATCAACTGACTAATGGCCAAAAAATACAACTTTAGTTGAATAATTAGTGATTGTCATAGATGAGATTGCAGCTATCCAAAATTTGCAGGTCATTGGGTTTTTCAGGTGTTGCTCAAAAGACCAACGTTTGTATAACCAGAACAGATCACAGTATTCATCCTGCAATGGGATCACCATTCAGGGTACCTGCCGAGGAATAAATCGATGTCTCTCTCTTTCCTCAGGCATGGAAGAAGCGCTGGTTTATCCTGAGAAGTGGACGCATGAGTGGGGATCCCGATGTCCTGGAATATTACAAGAATGACCACTCCAAGAAGCCCATCCGGGTGATCAACCTCAGCTGCTGTGAACAGGTGGACTCCGGGCTTACCTTCAACAAGAAGGAACTGCAGGACAGCTACGTCTTTGACATAAAGACCAGCGACCGGACCTTCTACCTGGTGGCTGAAACGGAAGAAGAAATGAACAAGTGGGTCCGGAGCATATGTCAGATCTGCGGCTTTAACCAATCAGAAGAGGGGGCAGGTATGTGGTCACATTTATAAACGTATGGCCCTTGCCTTTAGTGTGAGCCGTTAGCGTCACTAGCATGGGACCGACCTCTGTGAATTATCCCTAGGCTGACAAGCATGAGCGGGTTTATATTTTAGTGCCTGGGATATGTCAGCATATTACTTCTTTAGGGTTATTTTTTTAAAGTTGTCAGGACATCTTTGCCGAACATGTACGCCCTTGAATCGGATGGGGATTTGTTTTTTAATCAGATGATTATGTTTTTCCTGCTCATCTAAGTCCTTGTTATTATTATCCTTTATTTATATGGCGCTACAAGGGTTCCGCAGCACACAAGAAAATAGTTATTACAGTACCAAACAATGCATGATTTCTACACATTGCTGCATTAGTGATAGTAACACATAAAACAGACGGGCGTCAGCAAACAAGTGTTTGGTGCTGTTGTGGGGAGTTAGGAGTAGATAATTTTATAAGTAAGGGAAGGCGAAGATCATGAGGGCGGAGGGCCCTGCCTGTGAAAACTTACATTCTAAAGGGGAGGGGCAGACAGACAGGGGTGACACAGATGGGTAGTCAGTGAGGAAGGAGCATGGAGCAGCGGGTTAGGATGAGAGCTGGAAGGCTTTGATGAAGTTGGTCATGTGAGCCGGTTTAAAAATTTTGTAGAGAGGTAAACAATATGCTTAAGGAGTTTGGAGGCAAAAGGGAGGAGAGAGATGGGTCGGTAGTTGGAGAGAGTATTAAGATCAAGGGCTGTTTTTTTTTTTAAGAATGGGGTAGACAAGTGCATGTCTGAATACAGAAGGGACAGTGCCTTAGAGCGTGATTTCCTCCACTGTCGCTCAGCGGTTGGTTAACACTTTTGCAGGTATCTGGTGCATTTAGAATGCCAGGGCTAAGGTGTGGATCTGAAAGGGTGAGTAGTGATCGCTGGAACAACAGAGTCAAGAGCAGAAGTAAGCGGGCACGATATAGGGAAGTGGCTTGTTCAGGGCAGGAGAGAGTCAATAGGGGAGAGAAGTGAGTTGATTAGGGAGGATAAGGAAACGATGTCGATAGTAGAGAGGGAGAATGGGGAATTGGTGTAATCGGAAATATCACAACAGTGGGTGAAGACTAGATCAAGTGAGTGTCCACTCACATGGGAGGGTGAGGGGGTATGAGCTGGAAGGAGTAACCAGAGGACAGAAGGACCCCAACACAACCACCATGGTGATCTCCGGGCCGTGGTGTGTGTGAGAGAACGTGAGGCCCTCTAGAGGAGAGAGGTACGGGAGAAGTGGTGCCAGAGGGGGAAATCCAGGTTTCGGTGATGGCTAGGAGACTGAGAGAGTTGGAAAGGTCATGAGAGGAGACCAGTTGGTCACAGACAGATCTGGCATTCAGGAGGGCACAGAATAGGGGTACAGAGTTTGTGGGTGAGATGTGGGTGACATTATCAGGGTTGCTGTAGTGTGGAGGTGAGATTAATTTGGAGGAAAATGACTGTAGAGATGTAGGGCTTGATTGTGATTTGCACCCATGCAATTGCATGCGTTACGTTGTGTGTGCGCACAGAGGCGCAGTTACGAATGAGACGCGTATGGTATTAGAAAATGACCGGAAATGTGCTGGGCGTTCCTAGGCGGTGACTGGTAGGTGTCTAGTCAGACGCACTGTCCCAGTCCTGGCACAGTCAGACGCACGCTTGTACACCAGGGGTAGAGTTGGATCTAGCATTAGGCCACGGAATCAGCACCATTGTGTCACTTGTTACGTGGAAGCTTCCTGTACGTTATGATTCTATTATGGTATTGAACCGGGATTGTCTCAGAGGCTGCAGATGTATTTTGGTTCCTAGATAGAACTTGGAGCTGGGCTGTTACAGAGAGGAGATCTCGCCCTCTGATGCTCAGCCTTACCCTCATTATTGTTAGATAAGTGAGATGTTGCAAGGTAAGCGGCGAGTGTCTCTGTCTGGTCGGCCACGCGGCGTTGAAGAGTCACCATCATTTAATGACAGGCTCTGCGTGCTGACGGCTGTCACTTGTACTTTATAACACACAATATTGGGCTCATTCTACCACTCGAGAGGAGTTGGCTTTTCACAGCTTGTTGCAATTAATATACAGGTCAGTGGCTCCCATTAGCTGCGAGGACAGAACGCTGACATCTCTGCTGAGTGTTACATAGCGTGTAATCATCATTTCAGCCCGTCTTGTGTGCCGCACAGTATGTGATGGTTTATCCAGAATTTATGCACTTAGGGGAGGTAAAAAAAAATAAAATACTGCACTTATGGGTTATTGATATGATCAGGTGTTTAGCAAAATATCGCGCAATGCAGAGCAATAACAATGTATTAACATTTGGTTTAATACTGTAGTGCAATTGTAGCTGCGATTTTCCAAGGTGCGGAAATGAGAAAGTGTCCAAGAGTCGCAGCCATCCGCGGCAGCATAGAGGCTCCCATCAGAGCCATCACAAAACAGCAGAGCAACTACGTACAGAATCACAGTGCATTCACAGATAATCAGCCGCTCTCCTTTTGTAGTCACTGTTAGGTCCTTGTGGTACTCCTGCCCTATGTTGTCTATGTTAGGTCCTTGTGGTACTCCTGCCCTATGTTGTCTCTGTTAGGTCCTTGTGGTACTCCTGCCCTATGTTGTCTATGTTAGGTCCTTGTGGTACTCCTGCCCTATGTTGTCTATGTTAGGTCCTTGTGGTACTCCTGCCCTATGTTGTCTATGTTAGGTCCTTGTGGTACTCTTTCCCTATGTTGTCTATGTTAGGTCCTTGTGGTACTCCTGCCCTATGTTGTCTCTGTTAGGTCCTTGTGGTACTCCTGCCCTTTGTTGTCTATGTTAGGTCCTTGTGGTACTCCTGCCCTATGTTGTCTCTGTTAGGTCCTTGTGGTACTCCTGCCCTATGTTGTCTCTGTTAGGTCCTTGTGGTACTCCTGCCCTATGTTGTCTATGTTAGGTCCTTGTGGTACTCCTGCCCTATGTTGTCTATGTTAGGTCCTTGTGGTACACCTGCCCTATGTTGTCTATGTTAGGTCCTTGTGGTACTCCTACTATATGTTGTCTATGATAGGTCCTTGTGGTACTCCTGCCCTATGTTGTCTATGTTAGGTCCTTGTGGTACTCCTGCCCTATGTTGTCTATGATAGGTCCTTGTGGTACTCCTGCCCTATGTTGTCTATGTTAGGTCCTTGTGGTACTCCTGCCCTATATTGTCTATGTTAGGTCCTTGTGGTACTCCTGCCCTGTGTTGTCTCTGTTAGGTCCTTGTGGTACTCCTGCCCTATGTTGTCTATGATAGGTCCTTGTGGTACTCCTGCCCTATGTTGTTTCCAGTAATTCCTTCCCAGATTGTTTCCCACCCATTTGGTGGGCATCTATTAGATAACACCGTGTCTAATATTGCTTAATAACACCGTTTACACTAACAGCCATCCACCATGTTTCTCTGCCAATCTTGAGTAGAATCCCAAAATAATTCACCCCTGCCTCATTTTTTCTCCAGTAGACTATGGGTATGTCATTGGGCTGTGACATCATAGCGCCACACTCCCAGCGTAATAGTGACACTGATGTGCAGCGCCCAGCAGCTTCATATGTAAGAGACTTCCATTTGCTTCTCCGTCTTGTCAGCGGCCAGCGCTCGGTGATGTGGGCACCACGGATGTATTAAAACTGGCAGTATCATGGCTTATATAACTATGCGCACAAGGCTACAAATGAGCGATTGTCATTGACAATATAAACGCAGTTTAGACTTGGGCTGAAGAGCCAATATCCCATCTCTGCCTGTACCCAATCCTGCAACCGAGACGGTATTTGTGTAACATTGCGTCTGTATGTCTCGGTCAGTGTTTGGTTAACACCAACATCAATTACCCAACTGTATAGCAATCGTCTATATACGTCACAAATGTCTTCCCAAGGTCATAGCGTCATTCGGTCCTCATCTAGGTGACGCAGAAAGGAAGAGCTCTCGTCCTTTACCAGCGGTGGAATATACCTGTGCACAGCACTGAGCTTCCTCTGTCATCAGTTATAAATGTTCTATTGATCTGATACATTATAGCGTGTACATAGTGTCCTTTATATAATGCAGGGGTCTTCAACCTTGGCCCTCCAGCTGCTGTAGAACTACACATCCCAGCATGCACTGCCACCTTTTTGATATAACAGCATGCTAAAACTATGGCAGTGCGTGCTGGGATGTGTAGTTCCACAGCAGCTGGAGGGCCAAGGTTGAAGACCCCTGATATAATGCATTAAGGAAACTCCATAAACTAGAAATGGGAAAACATGTAATCAGTAGTACATAGATTATCCCTAAACCTTTGATCCTGTTCCCAGCCCTTATGTTCTAATGCATTAGTAATTTTTCGGCGAGGACAAGGCGGCCTCTGTTTCCCGGATTGCAGTCACACGTGAAATTGTCATATTTCCCAAGCATGTGTTGGGGCTGCTACTGGTGTTTCATTAAACCTGCTCTGGCCAGCCAGGCGTGGGACACATAACGTGAGGAATTACTTGTAGCTGGTCCGTGTCACTAGCTTAGCTGTAATAATGTGCAAGCTACAGTATAACTGGTATGTACGAGAGATTTACAGACATGCCCCCAATAAGGGCTTGTGATATGGTCTCCCTGATTCTGTTATTACCCTATTTATTTCCACCATCCCTGAGGTAAAAATTGTTTTGCAGATGTGTCCACATACATCTAGCCTCCTGGCGCGTAGTCACGCCATGCCGTGGCGAGACCGTAGCGCCGAGCGTCTTTTTTGTGCAACGGTTTCCTTTTAAAATTCGTCATATTCGCAAAGCGTTGCCACAGAACGCACAAGCAGCTGCTACTGATGGAAATGATATGCAGCATGCCCATAT
Source organism: Taudactylus pleione (assembly GCA_031769625.1). Lineage (NCBI taxonomy): Eukaryota > Metazoa > Chordata > Amphibia > Anura > Myobatrachidae > Taudactylus > Taudactylus pleione. Next base: position 374,426 of record JAUIMM010000952.1, read on the forward strand.
TCTGTGTGCCACTGCGGGTGCACCTGCATGCCAAATGCTACGTTTTCCTTGCCCTTTAAATGGGATGTGATCAGGATGCCGGTGGTCGAAATGCCGACTGCCAGAATCCCGACACTGAAAGCCCGGCATGGAACTAAACATAGGCATCTAAATACCGACACCCATTATTAGCCCCACTCCGAAATCCCGGCATACCGAACGTAGGTAAGCCAGGTGTTTGGAGCTGTTAGCTGCGGGGGGGGGGGGGGGGGGAGGGTTAGGTTTAGGCACCCCCTGGGGGACTTGGGGGCCCCCCCGGGAAGGTTAGGTTTAGGCTAGGGGAAGGGAGGTTAGGGTTAGGCACCCCCCGGGAGGGTTAGGTTTAGGGTGCGGGGAGGGAGGGTTAGGCACCATGCCATGGGTGGGACTTAGGGCTAGGCACCACCCACGGAGTCTTAAGGTTAGGCTAGGGGAAGGGTGGGATTAGGGTTAGGCACCACCGGGGGGAGGGACACTCCCTCGGAGGGTTAGGTTTAGGGTGCGGGGAGGGAGGGTTTGGTACCATGGGGGGGGATCTTAGGGTTAGGCACCACCCCCCGAGTCTTAGGGTTAGGCACCCCCAAGGGAGGGTTAGGGGGAGAGAGGGAAGGGTTAAATATACTTACCAGCTGGTGTCGGGATTTTGATCTGTCGGGCTTCCAGGGTCGGGACTTGTTTCGGCGGTTTTCAGCCGTCTGTATTTCATACCCAACCCCTTTAAATGACCCATGTCCTCTCTTTGTGGGGTCTCTGTAACTTTAGATTAAAACATAGTAGACGATTAGTGTATTTATCGCTGAAATATTTCTCCACCCGGCGTCAGTCACTTTCCAGTGTAATATGTCATTCCTCTCCAGCTATCTACTGTAAATATTTAAAGACTATTAATCCAGACACAGCTGAGGTATGAAAACAGCTCCACAGGGTTTTGTTTTTTTAGTAACTTCAGAGCAGATCTAAATGGTAAAAAAAATGTCGTCTTGTTTGAGCCAACTCCGAATTATACCTGAAGCAGCAAGTTACTCCTTATACAGATGGAAACCTCTAGGCTCACAGCGCTTAACCGTCATGTGACTGAGGTACCATGATTACATAATCTGTACAGTGTAATATAGTGTCACTATATACATAACATATAATAAATTCCTATTAAAGAGGGAGAGTTGGGGGCGCTCTCCCGGTAGATAAGGCCACCGTCCCTGGTGATGACCAAAGGCTGGGGTCATTATCATTGAGATATTTATTAACCGCAGATAATATTAGCAACATTGTGATTTTATAAATTAATGTGATGTGTGTTATATTATATTTAATGTGATTAAATTATACATTTTTGATTATAAGGAGCCCTGATCGTTGTATTTCTGCCATCTCACAGTATAGCAGTGTGATTTTTACTAATTAGCGCAGTCTTGTTTGGTTAGAGATAGGCCGGGGGGAGGTTAGGTTTAGGCACCCCCCCGGGGGACTTAGGTTTAGGCAGCGGGGAAGGGGGGAATTAGGGTTAGACACTTGGGGGGGAGGTTAGGGGGTATGCAGTCGGGAAACCGGCTGCCTTAATACCGACAGTCGGCTTCCCGGCTGCTTTATATCGGCGTGGGATAAATGACCGGTGTCTATATCTAGACGCCTGACATTTCCCCGACGCCTGGGAGACCTTCGATCGGGATGCCGGGTGCCGCAAGCGGACAGCCGCGGGGAGGGGCGGGTTAGGTTTAGGGCACCTGGGGGGGACAGGGTTAGGCACCCCCCCGGGAGGTTAGGGTTAGGCTAGGGGAAGGGGGGGTTAGGGTTAGGCACCCCCGGGGGGAGGTTAGGGTTAGGCACCCCCCCCGGGGGACAGCTGTAGGCAGCTGGGAAGGGGGGGATTAGGGTTAGGCACCCCTAAGGAGGGTTAGGGTGTTAGGTTAGTTTATACTTACCTTAGGGACGATCGGGTTTCCAGCGCTGCCGGGCTGCCGCTGCCGTGATGTCTTCCTCTGTTGGCCTCACGCTGCCGGGATTTGAACTGCCGACCATGCGGCCGGCGGTATTACATATCGATTCCTTACTATATAGGTGCATGGGACACACATTACGCTATAATAAAATATCTCCCAGAGGCCCTTTACTACGCACCAGCTGCATCTAAGTGCAGTGTCACGCAGTGTCATATCTAATAGCATTTTATATGTATAAAGCATGGAGAATAACAATATATAGTGAGTATTGCATTCAATGCACAAATGAATGAGGACATCACGATTGAATTAGTCAGCGCTGAAAAATTGGGATAACACTTTGAAGGCGCAGATCCTGACGCTGCACCATGGCAATTAGGGACATTTAGCAATTACTATGTATTCCCCTCCTGACATCATGATGACTCTTCCCCCGTCACATCCTTCTCTCACTGACATCATCACACAAATCGACCATTCTCCTGAAATACTCTGTGCTTGTGAGCAATGCAATTACATGCTTGGCTACAGATTTTTCTGTCTCCGTCCACTTACAACATCCTGGAATTGATGACTAATGATAATTAGTACTCTGACCCTTGTCAAACACACCTGAACAATAATTATATAACAAATTATATTGTAAATCAATACCGTATAGACTTTTATTTGTTTTATATTTTGAAATGCCCTAAATAGGCAGCAGATTGTATCATTCCATTACCTAGTGAAGCTAATGCATCCTGGAAATATGTTTTACATATAGAGAGGAAGATTACTGCATTCAAAGTGCAGGGGTGCCTCATTTGTCAGCTCTGCACCCCAAAACTCCTGTCAATTCCCTGAGACCGTTGCCTATGGATTTCAGCAAACAATTGGATTACAGGAAATATATAGTTTGTCAAATAAAGTGGAGCCATCTAGTGGTTGGCTAAATGTACTGCGAAATCCCCCATGGATTCCTTACTGAAGGGCCAGGGATGAATGCAAATGCTGATCTACCACAGCGCCAGTTACAGCGCATATCGGATAGAAGCGTAAGAAAACTGTACTATAAAGAATATTGGAGCCAAGCAGACACTTTGTGAAGGTGGAGAAAGAAGTCATCCCTAAATAATACAGAGTTAAAAGGGAAATATAGAAGGAATTTGGGTCCAAGAATTGGTAAACTCACGGTTCAAGCCCCAGAGGGTGCACTTAATGCGCGTCTTTCCTCACAAGGAAAAAAAATCTGCATTATATGCACCCTCTGGGGGCATAATCGTGGGATAACCCATAGATTCCGGCACTTATCGCAGAATCTATGGGTTAGCGCACATCTGCGGGTTTACCACGCGTGGAAATTGACTAATAATTATTGAATAGCTCCAGATGTTAAACTCGGATCTTAACCCGTGCAGTAATTCAATCTGCCTCTATGATTCTGCAGAGTAAGATGGCTAACAGAATACTTCCTGAACACAGGAGTGGTTGGCAAGACGTCACTTCTGCCAACCAGTGTAAAACACATCTAGGTATGGCCATCAGGGGGTTAGCCATCGATGGTTACATTGTTGCTTAGCATCGGTGGCATGAAACTATCGATGAGAAACCATCAGTCCTATAGAGTGAGCCCAATAAGTTGACAGGGGCAGGGCTTAATAGCACATTGGGAGTGGGGCTAGGTAGCTGCGTTACTTACCTCTCCCCTATCGCCGTTGCTACGCATGCATGCCCTGAGTTCACTCATGTGCCGGGGAGGCAGTGAGTAGGCGGCGGAGGGATGCGCTCGGATTCCTCTTCGCATCCCTGGAACTCCTTCCCATAGGAAGGAGCGGGCATCCGATAAAAAAGGGCCATCTGAAGATGGCACTTGTTCTCGCAAGCAAACTCCGAAAACTGAAATATGAGGTGGTCTTATTCAGACCCCTCATGATGAATGGCCCAGTAACCTAAATATGCGGAAACTAGATTATCCGCATGGTTACCGGGCCATTTATCGTTTGATGATTAGGCCCCTGAGGAACAATACAGCACATGTAGTAGAAAATGGCTGATCCATATCTCATAACATTTTCCGATTGGGAAATCAGGACAAACTAGGCCCTGCCCTTGATTTGACCAAAGCCCCATCCTATTCTGTCATACACAGCCATTTTTCATCATACCACACCGCTTCCCCTTTGGCCAAATACCCTTTGGACCTAGAAAAACGATGTTTGTTTTGCAAAAATTAGATCTGGTCAGATAACAGATGACAATAGCTCACACTCAGCTGCGTAGTAACGGCATGCATTGTCCTACAGATGTGTCCTCATACAGCCAGCCTCAGTACGCCATGAGGCGCGTGTGAGCCACGAAGAGCAGTGTAGCGTTTTTTTTCGCTGAAATGTGCACATTCTGAATCTGTACAAGACATACTTGTCCACCATTCCGGGACCTGCCAAGGCTCACGATTTTTTGGGTAACTCCGCCCCCACACCCCCGGGAGAGTAGGCACCTCTCCCGCATTGCATCCACTTCATAGTGAAGTGAGCAGAATGGGGGGAAATCTCTCGGGGATCGGTGGGTCCGTGAGTAGGGGTGGGGCCTAACGGCACGATTCTGTCAGAATTGCGTAATTTGCCCCACCCCCTAGTTCAAAATGCGGGACTCCTGGCAAGTAGGCGGGGTTTAATTATGCAAATAGTCTGGCCCATCGCCGCCTACCTGCATCAGGAAAGACTAAAAGCCGGTAAGTATGGTACAAGAGAACACTGCGTGAATGAGCCGCGGCTCCTGTCTGGTAAATTCATACTCTGTCGCACACATATATAAAGTGCTGCATAGCAGATTCATCGGTGCAGTCTTGTGAAGCGGTTTTGTCGCGTTGCAACTAAAACACACGTTTGAGCAAAAAAGACGCGAGACGCAAGCTGAGTTGCGTTGCACGGGACCAGGTTTGCAGAGAAGGGCTGTTTGGCAAGGCTGCCGCAATAGTGTATGAGGACACAGATATATTGGTGAATGTTATGAGTTTTTCTTTTATATAAGGCATCTTGTGCTTTAGGTTTATTGGTCCTGTAAGACCACCAAGCTTTCGTATAGTAGCAGCAGTGGATCTTGGATGGCTGGAGGGGAATATATCATAGCCTCCCCCAGCAATGCTTCCCTGTCACATGTGAGGCAGCAGACAGTCATACATGACCCTGCGTTCTGTGTGCTGCATAACGGCCCTGCTTGTCCCCCTGCTCCCCCTGATAATATGCTGCCTCATTATATTACATGGCTCTGAGTGCGCTGCCTCTGCTCTCTCGGCGAGCAGGACGTTGCCAGAAGCCAGGCTTGGAGCTGTTCCTGCTCTCTGAAATCACTGTGCTGGAAATATCCTGCACTGGCGTCCGCGGAACAGCCTGGAACATACCGCAACGCACACGTCATGTTCACCCCAGAAGGAGGCTTTGACACATTTTATCATTTTATAAATCAAAGTTCAATCTGCCTCGTTGTTGACTATATTTGGCAGTTATGGCTGGCAGTGTCAGTGTTAGGGATGATCAGTGTATTAGAAATATAGGGGTCTATGGGCCCGATTCAGATACGCTCGCAAGGCTGCGATCGCACGTAACCTGACGATGTTTGCAATGTGCGCATGCGTATAAGACGCAGAGCGCGTGCCGTGAACTAGTCCATGCGTTCGGGAAGCGTTCGCACCCTGTACATAGACGTCTCGCTAGAATGAGTGACAGGGCGAGGCGTTTGTGGGTGGTGACAGGAGTTGGTCGATGGGAACAGGGGAGTGGTGGTGCGGACGCAGGCGTGTCTGTGCGTCTTAACGCCGTTTCAGGGGCGTGCATAATTAAGACGCAGAGTCATAATACACATCACATGGCTGAATTACACACTGATGCACTCACATTGCTTGCGGTAGGGAATGGTCAGCCACAAGTGCTGTGTATGGCTCCGATGTTACTCGATGTTACCGATTGTTGCATACACTTCCTGGAGATGACGTGTATTACTAAGGGAAAGTGGGTGTCTTATGACAGACTGGTGGGCGTCTGAATACACACCGCGATCGCACGCCAAGACATAGCGGGCGTGCTAATGTCTTGCCGTGCGATCGCAGGATTTACATACTGTGGCAGCTGATGGCTGCGTGCGAACGCATCTTGCGAGCAGGTCTGAATCGGGCCCTATGTACTAAGCCATGGACGGAGATAAATTATTAACCAATAAGATACTTGTCACTTTACAGGCTGTGTTTAAAAATTGACAGTTAGGAGCTGATTGGTTGGAACTTTGGGTCTCATTCAGACCCGCTCGCAAGCGGGTCGATGTTGCCCAAATGCGCATGCGCACGACGGAGGCGCCTCCGTTGTGCGTATGCGCGAGACCCGAATAACGATGGGGTAGCCGTTGTTATGGTTCTCGCACCAAAGGGGGCGTGCTGTCGATGGTAACCCACAGCTATGTGAGCGTCCAAAAGGCCGGTTCGCCCAAAAAAAAAACCACGCCCTGATTCAGAGCAGGCGCTCGTTCTGAGCGTCCGGCTCTGAATCAGGCCCTTTATCTCCATCCACTTTATCTCTCTCCAAGACTTAGGCCCTCATTCAGAGCCGTTCGCTATTTGTGGTCGCTCGTTTAAAAACAAGGGGTGGCTATTCAAATGATCCGTACGCACATTGCAGTCTGTTCACACCTCTAAGTCTGAACGAGCGAGCAAAACATACGCTCGTTTATTTGTTAAAAACGCCCCCTGGCCGCTCGCATCCTACGTCATGTCCGCTATTTATTAGATTAATCGAGTACATCGACCAGCGTATGAACTGCTCGCTATTCTTGTGGTTGGTGTTTGCTACCACAAATTTGCGAGCAGTTCTGGCTATAAAATAACCCAGTGACGTGGTCAATGACACTGCTGTTTTAAATATGCACACCCATAAAACGCCCGTTTTGACCTTTAAGCACGCCTGCGTTCGGATCTCCACTCCCCATTTTCAAGCACCTTCCCCTGTTACCACCCACATACGCCTCCTCCTGTCACTCAAAATAGCAGGCACTAGCTATATTGCGTACCAACGATTTTCGGCCGCACTGACTGGTTCGCGCATGCGTACTAAAAACCGTACGCATGCGCAGATGTGCAAACATCGCTCGGAACGAGCGTACTGCCGCTAACGAGCGGCTCTGAATGAGGGCCTTAGTACATACAGTAGATCCCATAGTAATACAATGTTCATTTAAAAAAAAAAAAAGTTAATGCTATTTCTATGTTCTTATGTTGTTATTACCGGGTATTGCAGAACCGTGCCGCGCTGTGTTAGTTGTTCATCAGCATCGCTTGGGTCACATGATGCAGTGACGCAGTCACACGGCTCTAGAGGCTTTGCCCTGGTTATCAGTAGTTTGCATAGGGCTGGCTTCATACGAGTAGATAAAAAAAAAAAAAATCAGTGATCAGCGCCATGTAACAGAAAATAACAATTCCAGTACTCACCTGCCCCGACCGTAGCAGCCGATGTGTGCTAGTTAAATGTTAAGTAAAATCTGATTGGTTGCTATGGGCAACATCACTTTTAAAACTCACTTCTAAAAACTCTCACTTTAGTAAATTTACCCCCAAGTCTGTTTACCCAGGATAGAAATATAGCTACACCCACTGTAGGTGTAAACTCTGAGTAAGTTCCTTTGTTTAATATCTGCATTTGTCTACTATGTGAGTCCTGGTTATATGCCTGTCCTGTTTTCTACTGTCCGGTGCTGCGGAGTAATTTCATGCTTTACAACCCTACAGAAATGATAATAGCACTGTCAATAGTAAATTGCACAAAAATATCCCTATTGCCAGCCATATATTGTAAAGAGATGAGACTAATTGGCAACTATGTATTGCTAAAAAGTACCCACCACGGAATCGGTATGAAATACCGCCGGCAGTTCGATTCCCAGCAGCGGCAGGCCGACAAAAGCAGAGATCCCGGCAGTGGAAGCACCAACAGCACTGGAAATCCTGATCATCCGTAAGGTAAGTAAAAACTAACCTAACCTAACCCCCCTAACCCTAACCCTCCTTAGGGGTGCCTAACCCTAACCTCCCCCCCAAGTGCCTAAACCTAATCCCCCCTCTAAGTGCCTAACCATAACCCCCCCCTTCCCCGCTGCCTAAACCTAAGTCCCCTGGGGGGGTGCCTAACCCTAAGTCCCCCCCGGGGGTGCCTAACCCTAACCCTCCCTTCCCCTAGCCTAACCTTAACCCGGGAGGGGGGGTGACTAACCCTAAGTCCCCCCCCCGGGTGCCCTAAACCTAATCCTCCCCCCCCCCGGCGGCTATCCGCTCGCGGCGCCTGGCAACCCTTCGATCGGGGTGCCGGTCTCCCGGTGTCGGGGAAATGAGCGGCGTCTACATCTAGGCGACGGGCATTTCACCCTCGCCGGGATAAAGCAGTCGGGAAGCCGGCTGTCGGGATTAAGACAGCCGGTTTCCCGATTGCATCCCCCCACCACTGTCTGATTTATATACACATACTCCTGATAGCTAGATATATATTGCACAGAATTAATCCATTTTATTACCCATGTTCTGTTAGTTATAATTCCTAGTGCCAGCCATATATTACACAGAGATAACTCCTCATAGCCAGCCATATATTACACAGAGTTAACACCTCATAGTCAGCCATATATTACACAGAGATAACTCATCATAGCCAGACATGTATTACACAGAGATAACTCCTCATAGCCAGCCATATATTACAGAGATAACTCCTCATAGCCAGCCATGTATTACACAGAGATAACTCCTCATAGCCAGACATGAATTACACAGAGATAACTCCCCATAGCCAGCCATATATTACACAGAGATAACTTATCATAGCCAGCCATATATTGCACAGAGATAACTCATCATAGCCAGCCATGTATTACACAGAGTTAACACCTCATAGCCAGCCATATATTACACAGAGATAACTCCTCATAGTCAGTCATATATTACACAGAGATAACTCCTCATAGCCAGCCATATATTACACAGAGATAACACCTCATAGCCAGCCATGTATTACACAGAGATAACTCCTCACAGCCAGCCATGTATTACACAGAGATAACTCCTCATAGCCAGCCATGTATTATACAGAGATAACTCCTCATAGCCAGCCATGTATTACACAGAGATAACTCCTCATAGCCAGCCATGTATTATACAGAGATAACTCCTCATAGGCAGCCATATATTACAGAGATAACTCCTCATAGCCAGCCATGTATTACACAGAGATAACTCCTCATAGCCAGCCATATATTACACAGAGATAACTCCTCATAGCCAGCCATATATTACAGAGATAACTCCTCATAGCCAGCCATGTATTACACAGAGATAACTCCTCATAGCCAGACATGTATTACACAGAGATAACTCCTCATAGCCAGCCATGTATTATACAGAGATAACTCCTCATAGCCAGACATGTATTACACAGAGATAACTCCTCATAGCCAGCCATGTATTACACAGAGATAACTCCTCACAGCCAGCCATGTATTACACAGAGATAACTCCTCACAGCCAGCCATATTTTACACAGAGATAACTCCTCATAGGCAGCCATATATTACACAGAGATAACTCTTCATAGCCAGCCATGTATTACACAGAGATAACTCCCCATAGCCAGCCATATATTACACAGAGATAACTCCTCACAGCCAGCCATATATTGGTGATGATTATCCGTTTAGTCGACATCGACTTTCGGACACTTGATGGATCAGTGAACGCCACGCTTCTCTTTCTCTCACCGCTTCCTTCAGGTCATTTATGGGCATGTTCGTGTCAGCCTTTATTGTGTCCAGCCAACGAGTTCTTTGGCGTCCTCTTCTTCTGGATCCGCTGACGAATCCAAGCATTAGCGCTGTTTCTAGGGAATTAGCCCGCATGACGTCCAAAATACGAGAGTCGTTGTTTGGTGATCTTGCCTTCTAATGATATTTTTGGTTTGATCCGCTCTAGGACTGCCTTGTTCGTATTCATTGCTGTCCATGCTATGCGTAGCATTCGCCCCCAGCACCACAGGCCTCTGAGTCGCGCCATGGACTTGTGGAATACCGTGGTATTCTTCAACGAAGGATATGAAGGATATGCTACGGCATGTAATACAGTGCTTAACCGCTGGGTGGCGAGTGCTCCACTTTTGTAATTGCATGTAATACAGTGCTTAACCGCTGGGTGGCGAGTGCTCCACTTTTGTAATTGCATGTAATACAGTGCTTAACTGCTGGGTGGCGAGTGCTCCACTGTTGTAATTTGTACTGAATGCCTTGTACTGAATGCCATACTGTTAAACTTACAGTAAATTGGATGGATATCACATTCACAGCATTTGCATGTTCGCACAACCAACACTGTATTTTTAATGTCACATAATGTACATACAGTACAGTACTGTACCGTACAGTAAGATCTTATAACAGGATGCAAATCACTGCACATACAGTATTGTACATACGGTACGGTGCAGTAACTGAACAGTAGAGAAGTTGCCCGAGTTGTTACGGTATAACCGATACTGTAGATTAATGAGATGCACGCACAGCTTTCACTGAGATGGGATGAATTACAGTATGACATTTTTTTTTTTTATTAAAAACAGCAGCGGGAGGAGTGCACAAGGATGAGGCCGCTCTGTGCGGTTCACTGTAGCTGTCGTGTGGGCTAGTGGTTAGGTGATCACTTTGGTAGAATTATGGTCCCGGGTTCGATCCCTGGAAAAGAATATACCGTACCGTATACTGTATATTTTTTTTTAATTGGCACTGTCTGCTCTGGACACTATAGTGAAACTACTTTAGTAGTGTTGTACTGTAATACTGTAGTGTTGTTGTTTAAAAGGCTGCTTAAAAGTAAGACATTACAAACTGATTGTGTGTTTAAATAGTGCAAAACTTTCGTCAATGTCTGCGCTGTGGTGGCTGTCTGCTTCGAGGGGTTGCAATGGGATTTCATGCGCATGCCCAGTGGAGGGGTTACAATGGGATCTGTAGCGCCAAGAGAGGGTTCTGTATTTCAAACTGTGCGCCTAAACCGCAAAACGCAAACATGCGACAACGCAGATGCGGTCTTGGCCTTACACACTATACCGACATCTCTTGGACTGTGTCTGAGAGTGGTTTCTGACTGCGAGAGAGTGCTCTGTGTTCAAAGCTGACTGTGCGTTTGAAGCGCAAAATTGCGTTGCATTGCAAACTTATGACAATGGTGATGCTCTTCCAACCTTGCACACTAAGTACGGTAGTAGTGGGATCTGTATGAGAGAGAGCTCTCTCTATTACACGGTTGGCGCTATGGTGGCTGTCAGCCATCTGCGATGGATTAGAAATGAAGGGGGTACCTGTACAATGGGATCTGTGGCGCCAAGCCATACGCCATGTAGCGCTATGCCATGGCGTATGGATGATCATCACTGAGCATGCGCAGTTAGTTGGCTATATTACTGCAGTCGGTATGCTGTTGAATTTCCATCTCTGGCGGGCGCATGCCCAGTAGGAGGGTTGCGATGGGATTTCTGGCGCATGCCCAGTGGGCCGAGAGTCATACACAGTGCATCAGGTCCATTCCCCCAAAGCAAGCCAAGAGCCTCTCATTACCATAATAAAGGACGCTTTGTTAATCCATTTACTGTAAGCAGTCAGCTCTGCCCTAGTGTCCTGAAAAATGCTACGAATAGTGACCATTGCCAAGGACACCATCCCCCATCTGCTAGGACCACTAGTGTGCCGCTATGAATGTGCCTGTACTGTATATTAAAAACTGACGGTGAACGTTGAATTTTGCACCACACAATAGTGATTTCATAACTGCAGAAACTGGTAGTGAATGGACTGTATAGAATGAGAGACAGGGCTCTGTAAAACGCAAAACGCAAACATGCGACAACACAGATGCGGTCTCGGCCTTCCACACTATACCGACGTGTCTTGGACTGTGTCTGAGAGTGGTTTCTGACTGCGAGAGAGCTCTCTGTGTTCAAAGCTGACTGTGCGTTTGAAGTGCAAAATAGCGTTGCATCGCAAACTTATGACAATGGTGATGCTCTTCCAACCTTGCACACTAAGTACGGTAGTAGTGGGATCTGTATGAGAGAGAGCTCTCTCTATTACACGGTTGGCGCTGTGGTGGCTGTCAGCCATCTGCGATGGATTAGAAATGAAGGGGGTACCTGTACAATGGGATCTGTGGCGCCAAGCCATACGCCATGTAGCGCTATGCCATGGCGTATGGATGATCATCACTGAGCATGCGCAGTTAGTTGGCTATATTACTGCAGTCGGTATGCTGTTGAATTTCCATCTCTGGACTTCTACATTGCAGACGTCTGTACAACCCGGTTCCGGGTTCGAAACCTGGAAGGTTAAACTTTTTTTTTTATTTTTTTTATTATTATTAGACAGTCAAGGTTACACTTTTTATTTTTAATATTATTATTACACAGTCAGTGTGTAATACGGAGATCCCAATTTCACTGTGTGTGAATCATGACCCGCTACTGTATGATCTTCCATACTGTACACCATGGCATACTGTAGCGCTACAAGGGTATGGCTATGGCCCAGCACCACTGGCAATGCATTGCAACCCCGCCACTGGGCACGCGCCAGAGATCCTATTTGTACCGTAACCCCTCAGAACTGGCTATAAGTCACCACAGCGCCAACTGTGCTGACATTGACGCAATTTTGCGTTTTAAACGCAGAGTCAGTTTGTAGTGCAGGGACTTCTCAAACTGAGTCAACTATCAGTTACTGAACACTTTAAATCACTAAAGTTTCCAAGTCTGGGACAGCATTGCCATTGATGCAAGTTTGCGCTCTAGAGCACAGTCAGTTTGTAATACAGAGACTTCCCTCCAAACAAAGTCCACTTCTGTAGCACTTTATGAAGTCATGAATTTACTATTGTGTATACTGTAAGTCTCGGACAGTGCAGAATGGCACAAGTGTGAAAATTCAGCAGTACTGTAGCAATACAGACAACTGGGCATGCGCCATGGCATAGCGCTACTTGGTTTATGGCTTGGCTCCACTGGACATGCGGCACACATTCCATTGTCATTGCAACCCGTCCACTGGGCATGCGCTGACATTGACGCAATTTTGCGGTTTAAACGCACAGTCAGTTTGTTATACAGAGACCACTCTCTTTAACAGGGCCCATTACCACTTGATGGTCATAAAAGATCACTATAATGTCCACGTCTGGGTCAGCGCTGGCATTGACGCAAGTTTGCGTTCTAAGGTACAGTACTAATAATAAAAATCCTATTTTCGCTGTTTGACTCCCGAAGCACTGGGCATGCGCTCCACATGTACTGTATTGAATACTGAATATTTTAAGTGAAGATTTTAAAAATAATAAAAAAAAACATATTTTCAAGGTCTCTAACCCACGGAACAAGAAGAGGGGAGAAGCAGTGAGACTAGGCATTAGACCGCTAGGCCACACGCTTCACCCATTACTAGAGTTCTGTAGTTTGTAAAGTAATGAAACCACTACAATGTCTAAGTCTGGGACAGTGCCGACAGTATTTACATTTGCGCAAACAGAGTATGATTTCAACCGCACAGTCAGTGGGTAATACAGAGCTTAATGATTTCAAACTATATTAGACATTCTTCTACCACTTTATTATACCGTACATTCCTGATTCCATGTGGAAAACGCTGTAATACAGAACATACCGTACGGTACATTGGAAATCACACGCATGCGCTATGTAGTTTAGGAAAAGTGACACCTGGTGGGCAAAATGTTGTATTACACGTAATGAAATCAGACGCATGCACTATGTAGTTTAGGAAAAGTAACATCTGGTGGGCAAAATCTTGTATTACACGTAATGAAATCAGACGCATGCGCTATGTAGTTTAGGAAAAGTGACATCTGGTGGGCAAAAAGTTGTATTACACGTAATGACTTTTTTCATTACTAAACTTTCTTTGTGGCGCGACTCATGGCGTGGTGTGTGGCGCGCCATGCGTGGCGTGAGAGATAACGCTGTGATGCCACGTTATAGCTGAGCATATCAGTAACTCCTCATAGCCAGCCATATATTACACAGAGATAACTCCTCATAGCCAGCCATATATTACACAGAGATAACTCCTCATAGGCAGCCCAACCCCTAATAACAATACAGTGTAAACCCCTCATAACTCATATATACATGTATTGCAAGTAAACACCCCCATTATGTCAGTTTGCTATTGCAGAGAGATATCACTCCCATTGTCAGCTATGCGTGGAACATAGTCACCCCAATTACCAGACGTACATTGCCCAGAGATCACACCTATCCCCCGACCCTGCCACTAGTTAGGAAGACAGAACTGTACAGATCCTCCTGGTACCTTAGAGTGCTTATTGGACCTGAATGACCCCGGAACCCCCAGGCAGAAGAACATTGATGTGGAATCACCACTTCCAGCAGGTCAGGATGGAGAAGGGGTCATTTATCAGAGAAATGCACCTCGCCCAATGCAAAAAAAGTTTTCAAACAAATGTGTCTTGAAGTCCCTTCACTCTCGTGATTAATGGAAGCCACATATGGGCCTAAACCCAGAAATTGTTATTAATGGGTGGTTATAATGTGACAGAAACTTGGACCTTTTGAGATTTTTCCACTTAAGTGCACTTCAGTGCAGGCTGCTCCCGAGAGCTAAGAGTAGACCTATCCCGGCCTTGCCTCGTGTTGGGAGGACCACCAAGGCACCATGGTGCTGAACCAAGACCCCAGAGCCTGGTTGCAAGTGCTTTGTACACTGTTCCCTCTTTGTTAGATGCCAATAAGAGACAAGGGGTCTGTTTACTAAGCCTTGGATGGAGATAAAGTGATAAGGTACCACCCAACCAGCTCCTGTCATTTTTCAAACACAGCCTGTGACATGACAGTTAGGAGCTGATTGGCTGGTACCTTATCACCATTCACTTTATCTCCTTCCAAGGCTTATTATATAGACCCCAAGAAGCTTTTGCAAGCCTGGCAGGGAGGGAGTTCTTCCATATAATGGGGGTCACTGGGATGGAACACCCACGTTTATGCTAGTTGGAGGGGGGGAGGGGTCTTTAGTTATAAATCTGTTTTCAGTCAGGTTATCCTTTGCTTTAACAAATGAGAAGTCACTGGATCACAGTCCCACTATATAACATTTGGCAATAACTACAGATCTGATCTGCTTGGGGCGTACAGACCCGTTTAATAACACGGATGTCTGCACGGCGCTAACGCAACTCCTGTGTGATGTCCAGACATGCATTTACCCTGCAAATCCTCCGTTCCCTGCTGTCTGGGAACACACTCGGGTCATGCTTTTAGCTGACCCAGACGTGACACTGGCAGAGAACTTCTGCTTTCAATTACTTCCAGAGATAAATAAAATGCACGGGCGGGCGAAGGTTGTTCCTTTAAGACGAGAGGTTAGGGCGGTGGGGATGGGTCCTGCTCTGCAGAAGTACAGTACATACTGTAGCATCACCTGCCAAAGCTCATAGACTTAGCAGCTGAGGAGATACCCAGCCAATTACAGCCCACACACACACTCACACAGACTTTGCCAAAGTGTTATTTCAGCTTCATTCCATCAGGCATACTAAGGACAAGTCGTCAAGGGCCGGGCCTCCGTATGTTTATCAGCCTGGCTGGGCCTGACTGCTAGCTGTAATGAGATAAGGCACAAGGCTCTTGCTGTAGTGAGGTCAGGAAGAATGACTGTCCTGCTAGGCTCTGCTTCGCTGTCATCGGTGTTTCCTCTGTGTGTGACATAGACCTTCGCAGCGAGGATTAATGTACAGCAGTGTCAGTCACAGTGCAGTAGTAGCTTTTATCTTTTATTTGGAATACATTGCCAATGATCTTAGATATAAGAGATTCCCAGAGCGACTTAAGTGCCCACTTCCATCGGTCGCAGATCAGTCAATTATCGGCCTGCTGAGTTTGCGCAGAATGTCTAGGGAAACTGAGATTCAGTAGCCGGAGCCGTAACAGGGCACTGTTGCACCTGTGCTGGCCACTGAGCGCGCAATGTCATGACGTTGCGTGCATGACACCATTACGTTGCACAGAAGGGGCTGTGACCGGCAGCTCCGGTAAGTGCAGCGGCTGTAAGGCGTCTGATTGGCTGCATATACTGTGCAAAGTGCCCGTCTTGAGCTTCCACAGGATGCCCAGCGGGTGCTGCAGCAGCAGCAATCCTGGCTGCAGGATGCCGTTCCAGGAGCAAGGGTCAGAGGGGGCGATGGTGCCGTCCACAAAGCCTCTGCGCAACGGCACTGCTCGCCCTGAAAACGGTCGCGGCCTGCATTTGAGTTGCCACCCCCCCCCCCCCATTTGCAGCCCACAAACACACATCAATAAATCCTCACTGGGAGCGACAACTGTAATGAAACGTGATGCATCCGCAGTGTGACTCGGATTCGTGCGCAGAGCTCCGATAATCTCTCAACTGCCTAAACATCTGCATTGTGACCATCTCTCAATCAAGCCCCTTTACTTCCCAATGTAAAAGAAAGACAGACAAGCTGTTTACCAGAGAGCAAAGACTGTCCTGATCCTGTATCATTTCCTGTCCAGTGTCTTGTCCAGGGCAGCGGATTTGCTGCAGCTCATGGGAAGTTTTCTAAAAATAGCGGTCACGCAGTTGGAAATGATTTAGGAAATGCTTGGACAGGAAGTCACCCCACACAGACTGACAGACACTGCTGCAAGCATGCACTACTCAGAGCTGCACAGCTCAGGCTTAGGAAAGTGTTATTATAAGAGGGATAATCCCGGGGAGGACCAATGCTCATTGCCCATCATCTCTCACCTGCTGTACAAGCTACAGACAGAATCGGTATGATATGCCGGAGGCTGAAATCCCGACACTGGAAGCCCGCATGGTGCAGAATCCTGACACCGGTAGGTAAGTACCTTAACCCCCCTCCCCCTGACCCTCCCTTGGTGGTGCCTAACCCTATCCTCCCCAGGGGGTGCCTAAGCCTAACCTCTGCCCGGTGGTGCCTAACCCCACCCCCTTCCCCCCCCTAAACCTAACCCACCTGGGGGTGCCTAACCCTAACCTCCCCCCCAGTGGTGCCTAACACTAACCCCCCCTTTCCCCTAGCCTAACCCTTCCCACGGGGTGCCTAACCCTAATCTCCCCCCGGGGGTGGCTAAACCTAACCCCCCCCTTCCCCTGGGACAGAGCAGTTACTTACCCATCCGGGCAATCAGGATTCCAGCGCTTCGAGATGCCGACGTCGGTATCCTGTTCACCTTCAGGATATCGGTGTCGGCATTCCGTCCGTCGGCAATATGACTGTATCCCCCTACGGACACATGGTCATCTAATGAGTGTAGCCAACCTCATTGGGATAAAAAGCCGAGTGCTGGACAGCTGTAGCGCAGTGACAAGTTACATAAGGTCGTACTTCCTACGTGATTATCTCTATGTCAAGTGGGTTACCCCTGGGTAGAGAGGTTACCACAGAACATAGTGGTTACCCTTGGGCAGAGTTATTATCCCTGGACAGAGAGATTACCCCAGGACATGGTGGTTACCCCTGGGCAGAATGGATTACTCCTGGGCGGAGTGGTTTAACCCAAGATATGGTGGTTACTCCTGGGCAGAGTGGGTTACTCCTGGGCAGAGAGGTTACCCCAGGACATGGTGGTTACCCCTGGGCAGAGTAGGTTACCCCTGGGCATAGTTTGTTACCCCAGGATGTGTTTTCTAATCCTGGGCAGAGTGGGTTACCCCTGGGCAGAGAGGTTACCCGCAGTTTCTCCTTTGTACAAGCCTCTAGTGCCTACAGACCTCCTAACAGGTATGGTAAGTGCGTGGTCTGATCAGCCGGGCTCACAGTGGGGTAGCAGGAATGTAAGTTCCTGCTATTCTCCTAGTGAAGGGAAGATTTTAAGAATTAATTTTTGCATTTTGATTTGTTAAATAGCAAAATATTGAGATGATGCCGTTTACGTGGCCATGCGGGGAATCTGCAATTTTTTTCCTCTAATGCGCCTGCGTCTTTGTCTGAAATGTTGCTTTGCGCATGCGTCAAATTAGCAGTCCGAAGTCACATGTATCTCCTTCCGTGTCCAGTGGGCGTTGGGTGTGTCCGGCTCCGAATGAGGCCCATTATGTGCAAAGTCTCTTGGTTGTCAGGAAATTTTCGGGCCATCATTGTAGTTGAACAATTGAAATGAGACATCTGTTACTGATTGGACGAATGAGCCATCATGTAACTGCCTGTCCCCAGCATCACATTGTGGTGGTGCACGTGTTACAGGCTTCTGAGCAGATTATCCGATCAGTATGTCTCAGATTCTGATCATACATTATTGTATGGTGGAACCAGTAAGGGGTCCGGTCATGTCACCATCAGAATCGGCATCGGTCTGTACTGTACCAACCTGTGTTACCAGCGTTTAGCAAACCCTTTCCTTCTAGCAGCTGGCTGCCCGGGTCATCGAGCCCGAGCTACAGACTGACCTGAAACCTGATACGGTCAACGCTCCATTATTCAATGATCCAAACTGCAATGAAAATAAAACTCATCTCTCAGTTTAGGGAGAAATGCATCTAATTTATTTTTGGAAAGTACATTTAATGAATTTAAGTCTGGATTAATAACTTTCATCATACACAGAACTATTTCAGACCACAGACACAGCAAACCCCCCCTCCCAACAAATACACACATACACAAACACACACACACACACTAACACAGTTCTGTCTATGGCAGCCAGGAAGTTCTGTGAAGATCCCCGTTAGAAAGAAATTCTATTTATGAATTTCATTGTCTGTAACAAAGAAAAGCTGTCAGTAAATATGTGCGTGCGTAAGACGTTTATTAGTAAACATCCTGGCTTTATTTTTACTAATAAAAATCATGTGGAGTATAATAGTTTCTAAAATTTATTTATTTCAACGAGAAAGGGAAAATAAATCTGGAGTGTGCGCCAGCTGCGTGTGACTGTAGCTTATTTCTGGATGTCTGCTGAGGGGCAATTGGGAATTCTGTCCTGCGGCTTCTTATGTGGAAGGCGCCACTATACGGAGAGGCTTATTCACAAACGTGCAGAGCTGAAGTGCTGATCCGCTCACGTACTTTTGCATGAGTGCACCCGTCATTAGGGGTAAGTGTGCGCCTTTGTTGGGCAAGATGGTGGCATCTTGCAGGATGTAAATGCTTTCGGTGGCCATAGAGTGAGAGTTGGCCGGATCAGTGACATACCTTGATAACTTCGTTTTGTAGCACATGGTCTATGTAAATGAGCCAGCAGAGAAGGTGCATTTAGGGGTTTAATGATATGGTGACATGATTAGAATGTCAACAAAAAGTTTGTGCTGGTCCAGCAGTGACTTACCTTATTTGGAAAATCCAGCAGCTCCAGTGAGGTCTTCCAGGTTCGGCGGTGATATAATGATGACTTCCAGCTCATCGTGAGGTGCTTCAGGAGGTAATGCCGCTAACCCTAACCTCTAAACTTCTCCTCCCGCAGCCTAACCCTAACCCTCTCCTCCAACAGCCTAACCCTAACCTCCCTTCCCACAGCCTAACCCCTAACCTTTCCCTCATGCAGCCTAACCATAACTTCCCTTCCCACAGCCTAACCCTAACCCTCTCCTCCAACAGCCTAACCCTTACCTCCCTTCCCACAGCCTAACCCCTAACCTTTCCCTCATGCAGCCTAACCATAACTTCCCTTCCCACAGCCTAACCCCTAACCTTTCCCTCCTGCAGCCTAACCCCTAACCTTTCCCTCCTGCAGCCTAACCCTTAAACTTCCCCTTCGCACCATATCCCTCCCCTCCCTGCTGACTAACCCTCCTCTCCCCTCCCTCTGCCTAACCCTCCCCTCCCGCTGCCTACCCTCCTGCAGCCCAGCCCAACCCTAACCCTCCCTCAGCCTAACCCTAACCTCTCTGCCTGCAGCCTAATCCTCCGCTCCGTGCAGAAAGTTCAACAGTGTTGACATAACTGGCGACATTGATTGTGGTATCGACAACATGATTGTTGACATTTTGACAGTCGACATGGTGATGCCCCCTGCGTTATCAGCAGACACACATTACCCCACCAAAGGACTCAAATTCTCCAACTGGCCAGCGATGCAAAAAACTCAATTCATATACTTTCAAATAGGATAAATGCACCACACATAATATGCACCTGATAGAGGCATATGCATTTCCATGTAGGGGTGCCCTAACTGTACTCGGCCTGCGTTTGCGCACCAATTCAATGGTAAGTAGCAAGTGTGAGATGAGATCAGGTCAGGGTGCGGACGTAGGTGCACATTTTTTTATTTTTGTGGGCATCCGCAGAACCGTTTCCATGCGTTGTTTATGCTGCGCAAACTGGTGTACATCCACTCTGTGCTGAAAGTTAATGAGGGCTTCAGAGAAGGAAAATGATGAAACAATGCAATGATAGGGGGACGCCGAGGAGCTGTCTGACTTCCCATGTGCAGACCAGTCAGACTCCACTAACCAGTAACACACAGACACAGATTCTCTCATTACTGTCCTTCAGAGAATTGATTTATTTTGAAAGTCTCAGAGTCATATGATGTATTGAGGTCAGGAGGACGTACCCAGCAGGCACCATTCCCCCCACTCTGGCCTGTCCCCGCTCCCTTTCCTACGCAACGTTTGCCAGAATTTCCCATGTTCTCTGGGTTATTGTTTCCTAGTCAGCATCTCCCAATGTCCAATCATTTCCTTTCAATGATGGGAGACCAGAGAGTCCATGTTTATATTGAGCAGATAATGGTTTATTTCTCTTGGAAGATGGAACCGGCAGAGTCTAGGCTAGCTGTGTAATGCTGTCACATTGCAGCAGTCTTACAGTGTGTTTGTGTAGGAGGGAAAGCTCCCAATTTGATATGCGGCAACTTAAGACAGTAGGGGAAAGGGGTGTTGGGTATCCAGTAGGTGGCGCAAATAATCAGCCTACTTATGAGACTCTCCAGAAATGTCACCGCTGCAGGATGCCCTGAGAGGTAAGTGCAATAGGTGGGTGCAGCGTGGGCCCCTCTAGAGCCTGGGGCCCGTGTGCACCACACACCCTGCACCCATTATAGATACGCCACTGAATTGGACATAGAGTTGGACATAAGTGCTCATTTTTGTTTTTACGTAAAACGTGCACCATCGGAATGCGCACGCACACAGGGCATTTGTACTGGTCTGGTGTTATTCAATTAGAGACCTGCGAGCAGCCCGAGGCTGATTTCTGTCCTCACCTTCCGGAGATGCGGCAGAGATCGGTGCTGAGTGCTGTCTCGCAGCTGCTTGTGGATTGCTCATAGGTCTCTAATTGAATAGCTCCAGGCACTTTACCTGGGAGCAGGGACTGTTCAACAAACAACCCGCAGGTAATTTAATCTACTCCTTAGACAACCATAGGGGCAGTTGCGCCTGTGTCTCTATCTTTTGCCGTTTGCACGCCTCTGACTTTTTGCAAATGCCGCTAGAAAGCCCTTTCCAGGTGAACATCCGTGTGTGAATGTGCAAGGACTGTAGCGCCCACTGTCAGCGCCTGTAGACACTGTGCACACGCTATCTGGACGCATGGGCAGCACAACTTAGACTCGTGCATAGAAGAAACAAACCACTGCACTGCGCCCGACATCGCAGCGCGCGTCAGTGTCAGAACCAGAAAGGAGAAGGAGGGGGCGTGGAGTAGCGGTGTGTTCACCGTAATGAGGCTCATACAGACCAGGGCGCAAACGCATTTGTACGCATGTCAGGATGCGTAGCTCTGCTTTGCCTAGCGCAAAATACGCACCGATGACGGGGACGATCGTTGGCCACTTCAGCCTAATATTTATATTCAGTTGGCAGCTGGAATGAG
The DNA here is from genome assembly GCA_031769625.1 of Taudactylus pleione. Taxonomy (NCBI): domain Eukaryota; kingdom Metazoa; phylum Chordata; class Amphibia; order Anura; family Myobatrachidae; genus Taudactylus; species Taudactylus pleione. The sequence continues at coordinate 396,251 of JAUIMM010000952.1, forward strand.
TATCCAGGTTTGATTTCTAAAGCGAAAGACAGATTCTTCTCCCTCTCTCTTATATATATATATATATATATATATATATATATATACACATCTGTATTTAATTTGTGTTTTTTACATGGTAAATGTGACTTGTTAATAACACTGGCTCTGAATCAGGGCGTTATTTTTTTTATTTTTTTTTGTGCGGACTCCTGGCCGCTCGCATAGCTGTGGGTGACCATCGCGACCATCGGGGCTTGCGACGAGACCCTTGCGGTAGGGTCTCGTTCCCACAAGCCCCAGTGAGCTTCTGGCTCTTAATAGAGCTGGAAGCTCACCACTGACATCACTCGTGATGTCAGTGGGGCCGCCCCCAAACGGCAGGTGTTCCGTCGGGAACGCCTCCGTTTGGCCAGCCACCCCCCCCCTGCCTGCCTCCAAAACAGAGCGAGCTGTCGATCAAAATCGACAGCCGCCCCCTTTTGGTGCGAGACCCCGGAGCGACGGAGCTAGCCGGGCCTCGTGCATGCGCAGTGGCGAAACATTGGGTCTGAATCAGGCCCACTGTCCATACCAGTCATATTAATGTAACAATTCATTATAATGTGTATATACTATACAGATGTGCCCACATACATCTATCCTCTGTGCACTACAAGTCGCGCCACACATAACGAGGGAGCTCCGTGTGACTCGGTAGCGCCGAGCGTCTTTTTGTGCGACTTTTTACTTTCAAATGAGCAATGTGAATAGATAACACAAGCAGCTTCTGCTGATTAAAATGATACTGTATGCAGCATGCCTATGTTCGGTGTGCGTCTGCGGGTGTATCTGCATTTGACACGCTACGTTACACTGTTACAGCCGCTGACACTGTAACGTAGCGTTTCGCATGCAGATAGACCCGCACTCGCTCACAGAACATAGGCATGCTGCATATCATTTTAATCAGCAGAAGCTGCTTGTGTTATGTATTTGCATCGTTGTTCGAATTAGACGCATTTGAAGGTAAAAAGTTGCACAAGAAAAACACTCGGCGCTACAGAGTCATGCCATGGTATAGAAGGGCTGTTTAACGCGCAAGGAGGCACACACACAATTGTGTACTGTAACTTTAGCGCTTACTATTAACAGTATCAGGCCGCATCCCCTGGCCTGAACCCAGCACATACAGTAAACTATTAGGCACCTACCGTGTCTGTATTTACCCTTATGCCGGGTACACACTAGACATATTGGGCACACCGGCCAGTGTGTACCCGCTATGTCGCTGATGATGCACGCTCCCGCGTATTGTCAGCAACATCACCCGAAGGCAGTATGGCCCCCGCTGCTGCGCTATCGCTTCCGGCATCAGCAAGTGTGTTTGCACTTGCCGATGCTGGCACCCCATCAGGACCTGTCGTTAACAACATCGTCTAGTGTGTACCACCCTTTACAGAGCAGCAGGAGATACAGTATACAGCACAGAATGTGCCCAGCACAATTAGCCCTATAACGAATGCCTTTGAGAAGAAACATTGTACTAAGTAGACAAGGAAAGGCAGAGCTGTAAGACGTAGGATGCATGACCAGAGTCACTGCCCAGGGCGCAAGACTGTGGGGGCATCACCATCACTGCCCCAGAGGGACCCTTCCCCAGCTTGTGGGGTGCCTGGAAAGGATGTACCCAGCGTCGCCCACCTTCCTGGCTGGAGATGTACTGAGCACATACTGTACGTGGCAGCACAAATACCAGTCAGGTGCTCCGCTCTCTCCGCGTATGTATCGGTGTAATAGACATCATCTTAGTGTCACCGCTGATGTCCTGTGGGAGCGCGGTGATGGAACGCCTCTGCTTTCCTCATGGTGTTAGTGGATTTAATCCCCTCTGGCACTAAGTGCAGCAGAATCTATAGAATAATAAATAATGAAGGCTTCACGATGTGGTAATGTCACATAATGGAAGATGGCTTAGTACATACATTATACAGACAAGGGCTGAGGTACATTATCGGGCTCATACTGACCTACAAATGTCACTGCAGAAGGCTGGAAAACTGCTGATTCCAGACCAAGCTCTCCACCTATCAAATCATCAGATGAATACTTCCATAGAGGGCAAGTGATCATTAGCACCCAATCAGATTCTAGCTGTTACTTTCTGGAAGGTACTAGACAAATGATAGCTAGAATCCACTTGTCCTCTTCAGAAGGTTTGATACATCTCCCCCTTAGAATGATTTTTGATTCTCGCTATTAAATCACAACATTTGCAAAGCAAATCTGTGACAAAAAAAGCGCCGAAGCATACTCTGCGCACTAGTCTGTGTCCAGAGTCTACTGCGCATGCGCTGGACACCGAGGAAATGGCGCGGCAGACATTTCCCGGCAATTTCCCAAACGCCGATTTCCAGGCGATTTGTGCAGCGCAGCTACCGCTAACACGGGCTCCGGAGAGGTGAGTATTAAAAATATTGGTGCAGCGTGTGCGGTTTTGGACCCCCGTGGACCAAGGGGCCCGTGTGCACTGCACACCTTGCACCCATTATAGATACACTCCTTGGGTTTCCCAAGTGCCCCTTATTAAGCCAATCAGCATAGCGCATCTGTAATCTAGTGTGAGCCAGCGCTCAGCTATGCTCAGGATATGTTACTGGGATGTGTAATCTAGTGTGAGCCAGCGCTCAGCTATGCTCAGGATATGTTACTGGGATCTGGAATCTAGTGTGAGCCAGCGCTCAGCTATACTCAGGATATGTTACTGGAATGTGTAATCTAGTGTGAGCCAGCGCTCAGCTATGCTCAGGATATGTTACTGGGATCTGTAATCTAGTGTGAGCCAGCGCTCAGCTATACTCAGGATATGTTACTGGGATGTGTAATCTAGTGTGAGCCAGCACTCAGCTATGCTCAGGATATGTTACTGGGATCTGGAATCTAGTGTGAGCCAGCGCTCAGCTATACTCAGGATATGTTACTGGAATCTGTAATCTAGTGTGAGCCAGCGCTCAGCTATGCTCAGGATATGGTACTGGGATCTGGAATCTAGTGTGAGCCAGCGCTCAGCTATGCTCAGGATATGGTACTGGGATCTGGAATCTAGTGTGAGCCAGCGCTCGGCTATGCTCAGGATATGGTACTGGGATCTGTAATCTAGTGTGAGCCAGCACTCAGCTATGCTCAGGATATGTTACTGGGATCTGTAATCTAGTGTGAGCCAGCGCTCAGCTATACTCAGGATATGGTACTGGAATCTGTAATCTAGTGTGAGCCAGCGCTCAGCTATGCTCAGGATATGTTACTGGGATCCGTAATCTAGTGTGAGCCAGCGCTCAGCTATACTCAGGATATGTTACTGGGATCCGTAATCTAGTGTGAGCCAGCGCTCAGCTATGCTCAGGATATGTTACTGGTATCTGTAATCCAGTGTGAGCCAGCGCTCAGCTATGCTCAGGATATGTTACTGGGATCTGTAATCTAGTGTGAGCCAGCGCTCAGCTATACTCAGGATATGTTACTGGGATCTGGAATCTAGTGTGAGCCAGCGCTCAGCTATGCTCAGGATATGTTACTGGAATCTGCAATGTAGTGTGAGCCATCTAGTGTGAGCCAGCGCTCAGCTATGCTCAGGATATGTTACTGGGATCCGTAATCTAGTGTGAGGCAGCGCTCAGCTATGCTCAGGATACGTTACTGGGATCTGTAATCTAGTGTGAGCCAGCGCTCAGCTATGCTCAGGATACGTTACTGGGATCTGTAATCTAGTGTGAGGCAGCGCTCAGCTATACTCAGGATATGTTACTGGAATCTGGAATCTAGTGTGAGGCAGCGCTCAGCTATGCTCAGGATATGTTACTGGTATCTGTAATCCAGTGTGAGCCAGCGCTCAGCTATGCTCAGGATATGTTACTGGGATCTGTAATCTAGTGTGAGCCAGCGCTCAGCTATACTCAGGATATGTTACTGGGATCTGGAATCTAGTGTGAGAAAGCGCTCAGCTATGCTCAGGATATGTTACTGGAATCTGCAATGTAGTGTGAGCCATCTAGTGTGAGCCAGCGCTCAGCTATGCTCAGGATATGTTACTGGGATCCGTAATCTAGTGTGAGGCAGCGCTCAGCTATGCTCAGGATACGTTACTGGGATCTGTAATCTAGTGTGAGCCAGCGCTCAGCTATGCTCAGGATACGTTACTGGGATCTGTAATCTAGTGTGAGGCAGCGCTCAGCTATACTCAGGATATGTTACTGGAATCTGGAATCTAGTGTGAGGCAGCGCTCAGCTATGCTCAGGATATGTTACTGTAATCTGTAATCTAGTGTGAGCCAGCGCTCAGCTATGCTCAGGATATGTTACTGGGATCTGTAATCTTGTGTGAGCCAGCGCTCAGCTATGCTCAGGATATGTTACTGGGATCTGTAATCTAGTGTGAGCCAGCGCTCAGCTATGCTCAGGATATGTTACTGGAATCTGTAATCTTGTGTGAGCCAGCGCTCAGCTATGCTCAGGATATGTTACTGGGATCTGTAATCTAGTGTGAGCCAGCGCTCAGCTATGCTCAGGATATGTTACTGGGATCTGCAATCTAGTGTGAGCCAGCGCTCAGCTATGCTCAGGATATGTTACTGGAATACGCCTTACGGGCATGTGATGTACAGATGCTGCCTCCTGCCTATAACGTGCCAGTCCTTGTAAGTCACTTTCCTGGGTTATGTTTCTGTGCAGGACGGGGCTTACAGCACCTGACTGACTGACGCTCTCCTCATTTTGGTTCTGGCTCTGAGTCACACGCAGAAGCGCAGGCAGCAGCGTCTATTGGCGGTCGCCCTTCCGCAAGTTTATGCAAATTGCCTACAAACTCCTTCCCTTATGTACATCCAGGGGTCTATCTATAATGGGTGCAGGGTGTGTGGTACACACGGGTCCCGGCTCCAGGGGGGCCCGCACCACACACCCTGCACCCATATTACTTAAAATTGACCTCTCTGAGGTCCCACGCCGGGTTTCAGCGCTGTACAACAAGCCAGAAAAATGGCCGCGATAGCTATTTTTCCACCGTTTTGCGCATGCGCAGTAGACTCCGGGCACATTCTAGTGCCCAGAGTCTACTAATACTCCAGTGGCTGGCCTGCCACGATAGTCGGCTGCCGGCCACCGGAAAGAGAGGAGGGGGCCCCGGACAGGGAATGCACACGGGCCTCCTCCTCTCTAAAGACGCCCCTGTGTACATCCATGCGGCCGAATGTGCAAGTACTGAGATGCCCGCTTCTAGTGCCCGTGCACGCTGTAATACAGATTGGTGCATCCTGATACACCACCATCGTTTGCACCAACAAGACTTGCACCAGCCCTGTGGAAGGTGCATTCTCCCCGTCTGACCACGGCCTCCTATGCCTGCGGCTGTGTCGTCTGGGAATGCAGCCGCTTGCATTGACACGCCCCCGACACTCCCATAACACGCCCACTGACCGGCCCATGTTTGTGCACGCTACTAGCCACCTCCCAGTCACTGCCCATCACTTTTCCGCCATCTTTCGGATACCATTTGACCAGATCGCACTGGCGTCTTTGTGCGGACACTCTGTGTAGCGCATGCGCCGTAGGGGTTTTCTGAAATTTTCGCATATGCGCAGTTGCAAATAATCATGCGACCATTGGTGTTTCATGTGGATTGTGTGCGAGCCTGAATCAGGCCCCTTATGTGGTCACTGTGACGCCTGCCTACAGGTTGTACAACCGAATCATGGGCCTGATTCAGCAAGGATCGCAGTTGCTTATACGCACGCAATTGGACGATTTTTTGCATTCTGCGCATGCATATGCATCGCAGTGCGCGTGCTCAAACTAGCTATTGCGATCGGGACTGCGATCGCAGATGCTACACGGACCCCTTGCAGAGTGGTTGACCGGAAGCACCGTTTGTGGGTGGTGATGGAGGGGTGGTTGGGCAGGGGCGTGCATAGATTAGCCACTGTGATGCCATACGCAGTGTGAGGTCTCATAGCGTGCGTGGCTGTTAGCAATTCCTGAGTAAGGTCAGGGTTTGGGCAAGTGTGCGTATGGGTCCGATGTTACCGATTATTTCGCTATGTTCCCATAGTATACAGATGTGAGTAAGCGGAAGTGGGCGTCCTTATGTTAGGCTGCGATCGCAATGCAAATGCAATTATATGCATATCACCGCTGATATTAGCAACTGCGTTGCAGAATAGCGATCCTTGCTGAATCAGGCCCTAAGTTACTTATTTTGTCGGCAGCATGGAGATGTCTGTGCCCCTTAAATTACACCCAATGTAATTCCTAGCATCACCTGTGTAGTGAATACAGAGCATAATGAAAACATACATTACTCAACTTTTGCAAATCTTTTTGGAACACGGTGACATTGATCTGCAGGATTCAGTATTCACATTTAACTAATTTTAAATACAATTTATGTTTCACATATATCTTCTTGTTTATTAAATCAGTGCCCCCCCCACTTCCTACTTTCAAAAATTAAATTCCCGCTTGTAGCATTTGGTGAATACATTTTATATAAGAGATGTGAAACGTTCTGAGCTGTTCTGCTGAATATTCTACTAATTACGCCTCTGACTGCGCAATTTCACGCACTTTTTCAGTACAATTTGGGTTTTGTATTTTTCTGAGCACCCTGTTACTCTCAGTTACGCTGAGTTTGCACCATAACGCTGCCATTCTTACCTCACTCTCTACCTTCAGAAATCCTCCCACACTGCTGACTGGTACTGGAGGCAATTGTGCTGTCACGCAGATTTCCTTCATTTAACCTGACGACCGAAATGTCACTCATAGATCTGGGAATAGTTTTAAAATGGTTTTACAGACAGTGGATGATGCTATTTTATGGATAGAGACCTTTTTCACGAGAGGGAAACGTATCCGTCCCCTAAGAACTAGCAATATCTCTGAGGCATGGGGTGCAAAGGCACTCATGCCTCAGTAATGTCCGACGTGAATTGGTGGACATCTTGCTCAGACCAATCGCATAAAATGGCTGCATTCACGGTGTGGAGGTGATGGAGACACTACAGGTGCATACACACGTAACGATTTTTTGAACGATTTAACTATAACAACGTCGTTATCGTTCAATCGTTGAAAAAATCGTTCAGTTTCTGAGTTATAACAATGAACGATTATCGTTCATGCGTGTTCCCGTATGTAGTTCATTCTGACTGACCAACTGAACAATTTTCATTAAGGGAAGAGACAAAAATCGTTTGTAGTTCAAAAAATCGTTCATTACACTTTAAAAAATCTGACAGATTATCTGACAGAAAATCGTCCATAAAATCGTTGGTAACAAAATCGTTGTGTGTGTGTGTATGCAGCTTCAGAGGTCGCTTCAGTTCTGTGCGATGGCTGCGAGGTGACTTTCCTTTCCTGAAAGTCACATTGTGACCATAAACATGGCAAGCTTTTCCTCACACTCCGTAGATGTGCAGAGGAATAGTTGTGATGTCGAGTTGAATCGTCCTCTAACAATGATACTAGGAGGAAATCCTAATATGATAACATGCGTTTAGGTGCTGGCATGTGAAAGTCTCCTAACGCTGCCAGCACAAATAAGTATATGTGTTTCATGACCATAATAATTTTAGCTGACCAGTTTCTCCCGTACAGACTCTCTGAGAAACCTGCAATCTGCGAACCATGGCCCACGGTCCTCTCCTGCGGAATTCAGCTCCACGCAGCACTTGCTGAGGGAACGAAAGTCCTCAGCCCCCTCCCATTCCAGCCAGCCCACCCTGTTCACGTTCGAACCAGCTTCCAACCACATTCATCAGACGACGCTCTCTGCCAGCGCTCCCCAGGACTACCTGTTCCTGCACCAATGTATGAGCCGGAAAGCAGAAAGTATGAGGTGAGGGCAATATTTCTGGATGTATCGTGTAAGAATGTCCTGTACTGGGGGTACTGTATTCAACATCTGCTGTGGAACTACACATCGCAGCATGCCCTGCCACAGTGTTAGCATGCCCTAATAGCAAAACTGTGGCAGGGCATGCTGGGATGTGCAGTTCCACAATAGCTGGAGGGCTACATGTTGGATACCCCTTTCCTACACTTGCTGTGACCAGGCTAGGACTGAACGCTCCAGGCTGTTTAACACAAGGAAAACGTTACACACGTGACTTCCGATCCTACATATTCACTAACGCTAAGCATAAAATACAGGTCACCTTACCTCAGAGACTAATGACGTAGCTATATGCTGTGCAGCTACCTGTGCTTGACTATCAGCCATTTTTTGCAAAGCAATTCCAGCTGCATTGTTATTTAGTGGCGTAGCTGACAGGAAGTCTGCTGTGCATAGGGGAAACAAGTCCCCCCAAGGTCATAACTTTGTCACGTATCTGCTACTCTGATAAGCTCCTGACTATGTTATGTATACATTGGGTACGGTTACTGGGCCTGATTCAGAGCCGCTCGTAAGCGGCCGCTCGTTCGCTCCGAGCGATGTTCGCACATCTGCGCATGCGTATGGGTCGTAATGCGCATGCGCCAACCAGTCATTGCGGTCGGAAATCGAGCGCTCGCAAAATAGCGAGTGCCTGCTAATTTGAGTGACAGGATGAGGCGTTTGTGGGTGGTAACAGGGGAAGGTGCTTGAAAACAGGGAGTGGTGATCCGAACGCAGGCGTGCCAAACGGTCAAAACGGGCGTTTTAAGGGTGTGCATAATTAACAAAGCAGCGTCATCGACCACGTCACTTGGTTGTTTCTTAGCCTGAACTGTTCGCATGATTGCGGTAGGAAAATGCTACCACAAGCACTGCGAGCAGTTCAGACGCCTTTCGATGTACTCAATTAATCAAATAAATAGCGGAGATGACGTAGGATGCGAGCGGCCAGGGGGCGTCTTTACAAAATAGCGAGCGCATGTTTCGTTCTCTCACTCAGACATAGAGACGTCAACAGACCGCAAAGAGCGAGCGCTCAATTTAAATAGCCGGCCCCTTTTTCTGAACGAGCGAGGGCAAATAGCGTCCGGCTCTGAATCAGGCCCACTGTTCGCTACTATTTTATGTAAGGCAACTTGTATTTTAGGTTCAGTGGTCCTTCAAGCAAATAATGGCACATTGTACATTTATTGTTCTACTAAGTACACAATAGGGAGCTGATCCTGAGTTGGAGGCAAAGTGACTGTGCGATGCCACAGAAGCCTGCCTTATGCTACTGGCAGTATCCATAGGAATATGCAAGGATCTGTGCGGCTTCAAGGGGGATGTTGCTCCGCCCACTATTTTTCCGTCTATGGCCGTAATCGTCATCGTTAGTGTTGGCACTTGCGCCAGTCACATGCTAGGTGCAGGAGATCCGATCCATATGTATGGCCGGGGGCGTTTCTAGAGAGGAGGGGGCCCGTGTGCATTCTCCGACATGGGCCCCCTCCTCTCTGTCCGCGGCCAACAGCGAACTGAGCTATGCGCGGCCAGCGCCGGAGTTATAGACTCTGGGCACTAGAGTGCGCCCAGAGTCTATAGAGTATGCGCAGGTTACCAGGAAAATGGCTGCGGCGGACAGGTTTCTTGTACTGCGCATGCACAAACGACGGGAAAATGGCTGCGGCGGCTATTTTCCAGTTGTTTTTACAGCGCCGGACCCCCGCACCGACTCGGGACTCCGGAGAGGTAAGTAATGCTATGGGTGCAGGGTGTGTTGTGTGGGGGCCCCTGGACCCAAGGGCCCGCACACACCCTGCTCCCATTATAGATAGGCCCCTGTGTACGGCTCAGAACAGCACGGAACCCAAGCTACACGCCCCAATACTCACATGACAGTCCCACAACACAGTTCTGCACGTTGAAATATTGTTGCTGCCCAATCCGTGCCCCTACCCCCCTCCTAAAACGCCCATGTCATGCAAAAAAGGTCTGACAAAGATCCGTACAACTCGGAATGGGGCAGAAATTCGCAAAAGTGTGTAAAGTCGCATCTGCACATGCGCTATGTGCTAAAACTCGCTATTTACGTCCATGCAAAGAAATTCCACCTCAGAATCAGCCCCTATACTGCAATATAAATTACTTTTTTACTTCACAGAAGGCTGTTCTATCCAGATTTACTGGTTGGTCTACAAACCCCAGTCATACACCCCCTGAGTATCAGGAAACCTTGGTATTGGGACTATATAACAATATTAGTGGTTTGCGATGCACTCTAATTTCACCGACATATAATAGCAATTGGGAGACAGCCATAAGATTGTTAGTTGATGTTGGGGACCAATGTTGTTTTAAGTTATGAGCATCTCTAGTTCTCTGTATAAATTAGCTACTTTGAATATTGTTTCCTATTAATACATATATATTATTTTAATTATTTCAGAAGCGCCAGTTTTTCACAGGCCACGCGGTCCTCCTTTTTCATGCGCAGTGATACGGCTGTTCAGAAACTGGCTCAGGGATACGGACACTGTTTAAATGGAGTAAGCGGCCAAGTCCACGGTTTTTATAGTTTACCAAAGCCCAGGCGGCTGAGTTCGGAGTTGCGGGACAGTGCCTACGACCTGCCGCGGAGCTTTGGCTCGGACACTCCTACAAAGTCGAGCCTTACCGGGCTAGAGAACGAGGACGTTTACACCTACAAGACCCCCAGCAACACTCTGTGTAAAGACTTTAGTGAACTTTCGACAGACTCCTACGACCTCCCCGGGACTCCTCTGTCAGTTTACCAAATACCCCGGACATTTGCCCTGGACAAGAACCACAATGCTTTGGCTCTTGCGTCCAGTGACTTCCATAATGCTCCTCCTCCGCGGCCTCCAAAACCTGGACAGACGGAGACCCGTTGGGGAAGTCCTCAGCAAAGTAACGGAGACAATATTGGGGTCGTGTCAGTCAACATTCCAAGGAGAAACACTTTGCCCGCTGTGGAGAACAGACGGCACCGAGGTAAGGGCTTGTATGGGTTCATTATTATCTATCATATAGGTAATTCATGTAATGGGTAATTAAGAAATACAGAGAGTAAATGAAAGTGCTATGATGAAGCAAAACAAACCTAAGTAGGGTGCCTCTGAGCCAAAGAGCTTGCATCTGAATGAAGGGAATTAAAATGCAAATAATAGCATTAGGCGGATCTGGAGTACATATAAACATAAAACGACAAAAGGCCAATGTGTGGACTATATGGATTATTCCCAGACTAGCTGACAGTGATGCCGGTCTATGGATTCCTGCTGGGGTAAAAGTTCTCTACAGTCCGGACTTGCACTATGCAGCCTATGTCCACAGACCATTATACACATATAATTCCGCTGCTCTGGAACCATTAATGTTGTTTTCCAATGCCTCACAGTTATACTGTTTAAATAGACCAAACATGATTCTGGTGGGATGTATTCAGTATTGACAATTACTATGTTGACATTGAAATGGTCGACACCATAATGTTGAATGCCATAATGCAGAGATTCCCAAATGCGTTCCTCAAGGCTCCCCAACAGTTCAGGTTTTAGAGATATCCATGGTTGAGCACAGATGGGTAAGTCAAATTGATTGAGCTACTAATTAAGCCACCTGTGCTTAACCATGGATATCTCTAAAACCTGAACTGTTGGGGAGCATTGAGGACTGCGTTTGGGAACCTCTGCCATAATGTCATGGTTAAAACTGTCACCTGGGGTTAGGGCTAGGTTTGGGATTAGGGTAATCGTTGGGATTATGTTAGGTCTGGGGTTAGGGTTAGGTCTGGAATTGGGGTTAGGGCTAGGTTTGGGATTAGGGTAATCGTTGGGATTATGTTAGGTCTGGGGTTAGGGCTAGGTTTGGGATTAGGGTAATCATTGGGATTATGTTAGGGTTGGGGTTAGGGTTAGGTTTGGGATTAGGGTAATCGTTGGGATTATGTTAGGTCTGGGGTTAGGGCTAGGTTTGGGATTAGGGTAATCATTGGGATTATGTTAGGTCTGGGGTTAGGGTTAGGTTTGGGATTAGGGTAATCGTTGGGATTATGTTAGGGCTGGGGTTAGGGTTAGGTCTGGAATTGGGGTTAGGGCTAGGTTTGGGATTAGGGTAATCGTTGGGATTATGTTAGGTCTGGGGTTACGGTTAGGTCTGGAATTGGGGTTAGGGCTAGGTTTGGGATTAGGGTAATCGTTGAGATTATTTTAGGGTTGGGGTTAGGGTTCTTCTGAACATGTCGACATTCTGGCTATGTGTTGTATGTGTTGGCAGTGTGGTGTCTACATAATGACTATGACATTGTGATTGTCGACATAACATACCAGACCCTGATTGGTTGCAAATGCGATGATTCATTTATAAGTTTCTAGAATTCAGGGTCAACTGTAATAAATAGTATTCTGTTTGTATATATGTGCAATCCATGTTTGTCATTCCCAAATTCAGTGAACTCAACAGTGCACGGTTTCCAGATCTCCCTATAGAATCATAACTCCAGCCCTAACCCCAAAAAATTGTCTCTCACCTGGGGCTCACGTGTCAGTCAGTAATGTAGACACTTTTTCTTCAGCAAGGAGATATGGAAAACATGCACTGTTAGACATCCCTGGGGACTGGAGCCAGGAAATACTGGTTTTAAAGGATTCTGTAGCTAATGTTCTATCAAGTTAAATTTCATCAATATGATAATGAAGCATTCATTTGAGTAATATAGAGGTATTTACATGCAAAAATGCACTTCTCTGGTCCTAGGACTGTATGACCAGCGTAGTGTACCCAGGCATTCTCCTGGTGGGCGGGCATGTAACACCGTTCTGCTACATGCATGTACTGTACATCATATGTGTTTAGCAGTATGGAAAATTATCAAAGCATGCACCAGGGTTCTGCACATGCTCAGTTTTGGATCCAAGTGGTCTCTAATCCTGTTAACCTGTTACGCTCATTCCTTTCAATAGCATCGTCCTGTGAGGCCTATGACTATCCTACAATGGGAGATCTCAGCACAGAGCAGTCTGTGGAATCAATCAATGATGGCTTCAATTCATATCTGGTGAGTAAGCGGCTGTACGCTGCACACACAGACAGGAACGTGCCTTCTAGGGCTAACGGAGTTTACCCTCATAAATTAATTTAAGAATGGGCCAGAGTCTCAGATTAATACCCCTTTTACACCGGAGCTAAAACCCGGGTTATTGCAGGGTTAAGTCCTTGGTGTAAAAGGGGAGAGGGTTGGATCGCCAGGTCGAGTGACCCGACAATCCAACCCAGGTAACTTTCAGGGTTTAACCTGGGAGTAACCCGTGAAACCCTGCAGTCTGAACGGCGCACTCTGGGTCACGATGACCTGGATTGTGCCACTTGCCTGCCGATTGGTCCGGCTTCAGTGGCGCTTGGAGATGACGTCATCTCCAAGCGTCCACTTCAACACCGGAAAGCCGGGTCTATGCAGACCCGACTCCGGTGTGAACGGCGCCGACTCGGGAATGTCCTGGGTCGGCGCCGGCTGAATTCCAGGTCCGATCCGGATTGGAACCCTGGGCCTGATTCAGAGCCGCTCGTAAGCGTTCGCTCGTTCCAAGCGATGTTTGCCCAACTGCGCATGGTTACGGATCGTTATACGCATGCGCGAACCAGTCAGTGCGGTCGAAATTCATGTGCTCGCAAAATAGCGAATGCCTGATAATTTGAGTGACAGGAGTAGGCGTATGTGGGTGGTAACGGGGGAAGGTGCTTGAAAACGGGGAGTGGAAATCAGAACGCAGGCGTGCTTAAAGGTCAAAACGGGCGTTTTAAGGGTGTGCATAATTAATACTGGAGAGTCATTGACCACGTCACTGGGTTATTTTATAGCCAGAACTGCTCGCAAATTTGTGGTAGCAAACACCAGCCACAAGAATAGCGAGCAGTTCATACGCTGTTCGATGTACTCGATTAATCAAATAAATAGCGGAGATGACGTATGGTGCGAGCGGCCAGGGGGCGTCTTTTTCAAAATTACAACCGCAAGTTTTGTTCGCTCGTTCAGACATAGAGGCGTCAACAGACCGCAAAGAGCGAACGGTTCATTTGAATAGCCAGCCCCTTTTTGTTGAACGAATGACCGCAAATAGCGACCGGCTCTGAATCAGGCCCCCTGTTCCAACTCCGGGTCAGACTCGGAATTTAGGTGTAAATGGAGTATTACAATCACAGTCCCTGTATCTTACACATACTGTACTTGCCGATATCCTGGCTGCCCCTTCCAGGAGGGAGCAGCCAGGTTGGCTTAGCAGGGGGTGCGGGGGCCGGTAAAAGGGGGCATGGCTGGGGACATTACATGCCGTTTCGTGTCATTTTGGCCCCGCCCACGTTACACAATAACAAGATTTCTGGCATTGTGGAGCAGGGCGTGGGGTCATGGTGATGCGATTCAGCAAGAATCGCGCCATCAGCCCCACCGCTGCGGGTGTTTGGGGATGCATTGCGGGGGGGGGGGACTGGAGGGCCAAATCGGGAAAGTAGGCATGTATGATATTACAGTGCTCTGCCCAGAGCTGCAGGACTTCCCCAAGGTGCATCCTAGTGGCTCAATCCAATGAGGTGCGAATGGCGAGTAGCGAGTTTGTTTCTTGAAACTCGCACACTTCGCAGCGAAGCAGGCTCCTGAGAACTCTCCAATCCAATTAAAAACCCCTATTAGCACTACTTGCAGCGGTGGGGTGCGAATTGACTGCTGTGGAACTACATATCCCAGCATGCCCTGCCACGGTTTTGCTGCTAGGGCATGCTAAAACTGTAGCAGGGCATGCTGGAATTTGTAGTTCCACAGCATCTGGAGTGATGGACGTTGCCAACCCCTGACCTATGTTGCTCCTCTTGCACTGAAGTCCAGAGCACTGAAGATTTGTCAGCAGTAATGTCCCTGAAATCAGCAGCTGGCTAGGGAGTGACCTGCATTGTGTGCTAGCCAGCAGGATTGGGCTCTGCTTTTTTTCTGCTTATGAACCAGAATTTAGCCCTGCTCCCTGGCTGTCCGCTAAGCCTAGCCCCCTGGGTTTTTTTTTATATTATCCCTCGTCTTGCCAGACACCCAGCAGCAGTGGCCATCGAGTGGTACAAACTATCGATGGTTCACCATTGATTGATATTGTACCATCGATGGTTATCACCAATGGTGTCATCGATGGTGACTATCGATTGAAAACTATCAATGGCCATCCCTAGAACACAGAGATAGACACTACAAAACAAGAGCCTGATTCAGCAAGGAATGCAAAGGAGAGAACGCACGCACTCGGCCCATGTTTCCGCACTGGGCATGCATCGAAATGCGCGTGTGCGAACTAGCAATTGCGATGGGAACTGCATATGCAGAGGCTATGCAGTTCCCATCACAGAGTGATTGACAGGAAGTGCCGTTTGTGGGTAGTGACTGGGGGTTGTCGGGTGAACGCAGGCGTGGCAGTGCGTTGCAGGGGCGTGCATGATTATCACACCATATGCAGCCTAAGGCCTCAGAGCGTGCACAGAAGTTAGCAATTCCTGAGTGAGGTCTGACCTGCCTTACCTGTGCGTATGGGTCCGATGTTACTCGATGTTCACCGCTAATATTACCAACTGCGATGCGTGCGTATTAGCAGAATAGTGATCCTTGCTGAATCAGGCCCCAAGTGTGAACTTGCCAGCTGCATGGTTAGTTAGGATGAGGGTCTGCTTTGTATACTAGCTGCTGTACTTCATATTTTCTTACTCCTGTTCCCAAAGATAGATTGTATTTAAGTGTATAACAAAAAATTAAACATACACTTTTTTAGACATTCAAGGTCAAAGGTTACAGCATGTGACCCTGAAATGTAAAAGTCAATATTTAAATATAAAACTATTTTTTCTGAAAACTCTGGTCCCTTTGCTTCTAATTGTGGTAGAACTATCATGTTGGTCTTGTATTGAAACAAAGTTATGTTTCGTTTTAGTTGACCTCGCAAGCATAAATTTAAAATTTTTTAGTCATGTTTGCAACCCTGTAGCATGAACACCGTGTATCACTGAGGGCTAAAATTTTACATATGTAAGTTAATTTATGCCGTCTACCATCCTACCAAATTTCATGAAAATCTGAGACGGTGGGGTTGAGAAATTACTTTTTTTGTGATGATTTGGCATGGAACGGCACTGCCATCAGGAATAGGTCTGCTTTGTATACTAGCCATTAGGATTAGGGCAGGCTTGCCTACTCTCCCAAATTGGTCGGGAGCCTCCCGAATATCGGGTACCGTTCCCGGCCCCCCGGAAAGGCAGGCAAGCCTCCCGGCAGCCGCCGTCCCTCCCGACACCCGCCAGAGTGAGTATAGAAACACCAGCAGCGGGGGAGCCCGGTGACGCGATTCGCGCTCATGTCGTCATCTGTTTGCATACTAACCATTGGGATTGGGATCTACTTTGTTTTCTAGCCATTAAGATTGGAGTCTGATTGTATACTAGCCATCAGGGTTAGGGTCTGCTTTGTATACCAGCCATCAGGGTTAGGGTCTGCTTTGTATACCAGCCATCAGGGTTAGGGCCTGCTTTGTATACTAGCCATCAGGGTTAGGGCCCGCTTTGTATACTACTGTAGCCATCAGGGTTAGGGCCTGCTTTGTATACTAGCCATCAGGGTTAGGGTCTGCTTTGTATACTAGCCATCAGGGTTAGGGCCTGCTTTGTATACTAGCCATCAGGGTTAGGGCCTACTTTGTATACTAGCCATCAGGGTTAGGGTCTGCTTTGTATACTACTGTAGCCATCAGGGTTAGGGCCTGCTTTGTATACTAGCCATCAGGGTTAGGGCCCGCTTTGTATACTAGCCATCAGGGTTAGGGGCTGCTTTATATACTAGCCATCAGGGTTAGGGCCCACTTTGTATACTAGCCATCAGGGTTAGGGCCTGCTTTGTATACTAGCCATCAGGGTTAGGGCCCGCTTTGTATACTAGCCATCATGGTTAGGCCTGCTTTGTATACTAGCCATCAGGGTTAGGGTCTGCTTTGTATACTAGCCATCAGGGTGTTAGGGCCTGCGTTGTATTCTAGCCATCAGGGTTAGGGCCCGCTTTGTATACTAGCCATCAGGGTTAGGGCCCGCTTTATATACTAGCCATCAGGGTTAGGGCCCGCTTTGTATACTAGCCATCAGGGTTAGGGTCTGCTTTGTGTACCAGCCATCAGGGTTAGGGCCTGCTTTGTATACCAGCCTTCAGGGATAGGGCCTGCTTTGTATACTAGCCATCAGGGTTAGGGTCTGCTTTGCATACTAGCCATCAGGGTTAGGGTCTGCTTTGTATACTAGCCATCAGGGTTAGGGTCTGCTTTGTATACTAGCCTTCATGATTAGGGTCTGCTTTGTATACTAGCCATCAGGGTTAGGGCCCGCTTTATATACTAGCCTTCATGATTAGGGTCTGCTTTGTATACTAGCCATCAGGGTTAGGGTCTGCTTTGTATACTAGCCATCAGGGTTAGAGTCTGCTTTGTATACTAGCCATCAGGGATAGGGCCTGCTTTGTATACTAGCCATCAGGGTTAGGGCCTGCTTTGTATACTAGCCATCAGTGTTAGGGTCTACTTTGTATACTAGCCATCAGAGTTAGGGTCTGCTTTGTGTACTAGCCATCAGCGTTAGGGTCTGCTTTGTATACTAGCCGTCAGGGTTAGGGTCTGCTTTGTATACTAGCCGACAGGGTTAGCGTCTGCTTTGTATACTAGCCATCAAGGTTAGGGTCTGCTTTGTATACTAGCCATCAGGGTGTTAGGGCCTGCGTTGTATACTAGCCATCAGCGTTAGGGTCTGCTTTGTGTACTAGCCATCAGGGTTAGGGTCTGCTTTGTGTACTAGCCATCAGGGTTAGGGTCTGCTTTGTATACTAGCCATCAGGGTTAGGGTCTGCTTTGTATACTAGCCATCAGGGTTAGGGTCTGCTTTGTAGACTAGCCATCAGGGTTAGGGTCTGCTTTGTGTACTAGCCATCACAGTTAGGATCTGCTTTGTATCCTAGCCATCAGGGTTGGGGTCTGCTTTGGCTTTTATACTAGCTACCAGAATTTTGTTTATACTAACCAGCATTGTGCTACTAGAAAATATTGTTCTTTAGACTGTGTGTGTAAATACGTATGTGAGGGACTTTCCACCTTTGTAGATGAGGTATTCCATCAGGGCTTCCCTCCCGTCAGATGTTCTCTGAGTGTAAGATGCAGCTGTTCCTCATGGGGGCCTCTGCAGATTTGCTGTACCAGGGGGATCTGGCGCACGGACTGACGTGACCGCATTACTGCCATCTGGTCAGGAGTTGTTCCTACCAGTGTGCCAGCAGCATAGGGCCCCAATACAGGGAATGGGAAGAATGGCTGCCTCTCTCAGGTGTCAGGAGAGAGCTATCTTTGGGAAGGGAAGTGGTAGAACCCGCTGTCCTTATTACCTTCAGCCATTATGACATTTCCTGTCTGCAGTACTCTATGTGTGACTGTATAGCTCCCTATACTCCATAGTCCCTCTTTCTTTGCCCAGTGTTTCTTGCTGTCCATGCAGGGAGACTGATCTAGAGGGCTGCCAGTATCCTGCAAGGCCTCAGGGATCTCCGCAGTGATGTAGTATATATTAAACTTCCATCCTGGTTGTTATGGGTTGCAGGATACTATAGGGCCCATTTATCAACGAGTTTTACCATATGCAATGAGTGATAAAACCTGTTGCGTATGATAACGGTGCTCCAGCCAATCAGCTCCCAACTGTCATCTTTCAAACAGATGAATTATGTATTAACAGAGTTTCCTCCTGTGTCCTGCGGTTTCCTGCAGCAAACTAAAGCCTCCATGACCCGTTCTGAGAGCGCAGATTCGGAGGACAACTACGTGCCCATGAACCCCGGCTCTTCCTCCCAATTCAACTCCGAGAAGCTGAACGACAACGCACAAAGCGTCTACATCCCGATGAGCCCTGGCCCACAACACTTTGATCTCCTGGGATTCTCCTCAGCCACGCTTCCCACGCGCAAAGGGAGTACGGCCTCCCTCTGCCAGAGGCCGACTCGGGTCAGCGAGATCCTGCCACCGCCAGTCAACCGGAACCTGAAGCCAGATAGGAAAGGTGATTTAGACAGAGGGCTGCCTGCATTAGTTTGGTTATAAATCAGCCCACTATTGGATGTATTGCTAAAAGGTTCCATCTTAATAAATGTGTGTGTGAATTAGGTGTATCTGTGACCTGTATTACTTTCTGCATTAACAAGCATGAGTCTTAGTAACAGGCTTGCAGTCTCCTAGGTAACAATAATGCTCTGTCCAGATTGCAGCATCCATACAAATGGGTATAGCCAGTGACTACAGAACATTTTGAAGAGCAATACTTGGCAAGCTGCAGTGTATGTGGCTATGGGATTCTCTAGTCCTACTGTATGTCAGTAATGATTGGCTAAGAGCTGTGACACCACGAGGGGCACCCGCGGCTGAGTCTCTAATATCTGCAAGTCTTACATTGGCCTTTATATGATAGTAGTGACTATCAGTAGTGACTGGTCACTCTGGTCTATATACATTGATGCTGCATTTACAGTAAATAGCAGGCTCATAGCACAATGTTTGAATAGGTCACTATATTGCGCCCTACCAGCGGTATATTATGGCTGCGGGTGACACTATTTCATGCATTAATGGACAGTGAAGCAGCTACAAGACATACAAAGCGTCTTTTGTAAGCCATCCCCTGATTGTTACATACACCTCCTGCCCCTTTCTCTCTGCCTGTCACTCTCCTGCCCCTTTTAGTCTGCCTGTCTCTCTCCTGTCCCTCTGTCTCTCTGTCACTCTCCTGTCCCTCTGTTGCCTGTCACTCTCCTGCATCTCTGTCTGCCTGTCACTCTCCTGTCCCTCTGTCTGCCTGTCACTCTCCTGCCCCTCTGTCTGCCTGTCACTCTCCTGCCCCACTGTCTGCCTGTCACTCTCCTGTCCCTTTTAGTCTGCCTGTCTCTCTCCTGTCCCTCTGTCTGCCTGTCACTCTCCTGTCCCTCTGTCTGCCTGTCACTCTCCTGTCCCTCTGTTGCCTGTCACTCTCCTGTCCCTCTGTCTGCCTGTCACTCTCCTGCCTCTCTGTCTGCCTGTCACTCTCCTGTCCCTCTGTCTGCCTGTCACTCTCCTGTCCCTCTGTCTGCCTGTCACTCTCCTGCCTCTCTGTCTGCCTGTCACTCTCCTGCCCCTTTCTGTCTTCCTGTCACTCTCCTGCCCCTTTTAGTCTGCCTGTCTCTCTCCTGTCCCTCTGTCTGCCTGTCACTCTCCTGTCCCTCTGTCTGCCTGTCACTCTCCTGTCCCTTTGTTGCCTGTCACTCTCCTGCCTCTCTGTCTGCCTGTCACTCTCCTGCCTCTCTGCCTGTCACTCTCCTGCCCCTTTCTGTCTGCCTGTCACTCTCCTGCCCCTCTGTCTGCCTGTCACTCTCCTGCCCCTCTGTCTGCCTGTCACTCTCCTGCCTTTCTGTCTGCCTGTCACTCTCCTGCCTCTCTGTCTGCCTGTCACTCTCCTGCCTCTGTCTGTCACTCTCCTGCCTCTCTGCCTTCCTGTCAGTCTCCTGCCCCTCTGTCTTCCTGTCAGTCTCCTGCCCCTCTGTCTTCCTGTCAGTCTCCTGCCCCTCTATGTCTGCCTGTCACTCTCCTGCCCCTCTGTCTTCCTGTCAGTCTCCTGCCCCTCTGTCTGCCTGTCACTCTCCTACCTCTCTGTCTGCCTGTCACTCTCCTGCCTCTCTGTCTGTCACTCTCCTGCCTCTCTGCCTTCCTGTCAGTCTCCTGCCCCTCTGTCTTCCTGTCAGTCTCCTGCCCCTCTCTGTCTGCCTGTCACTCTCCTGTCCCTCTGTCTGCCTGTCAGTCTCCTGTCCCTCTGTCTGCCTGTCACTCTGTCTGTCACTCTCCTGCCTCTCTGCCTTCCTGTCACTCTCCTGCCCCTCTGTCTTCCTGTCAGTCTCCTGCCCCTCTCTGTCTGCCTGTCACTCTCCTGTCCCTCTGTCTGCCTGTCACTCTCTTGCCTCTCTGTCTGCCTGTCACTCTCCTGCCCCTCTGCCTGTCTCTCTCCTGCCCCTTTCTGTTTGCCTGTCACTCTTCTGCCCCTTTCTGTCTGCCTGTCACTCTTCTGCCCCTCTCTGTCTGCCTGTCTCTCTCCTGCCCCTTTCTGTCTGCCTGTCTCTCTCCGTCTGCCTGTCACTCTTCTGCCCCTCTCTGTCTGCCTGTCTCTCTCCTGCCCCTTTCTGTCTGCCTGTCTCTCTCCTGCCCCTTTCTGTCTGCCTGTCACTCTCTTTCCCCTGTATCTGCCTGTCACTCTCATGCCTCTGTGTCTGTCTGTCACTCTCCTGCCCCTTTCTGTCTGCCTGTCACTCTTCTTCCCCTCTCTGTCTGTCTCTCTCCTGCCCCTTTCTGTCTGCCTGTCACTCTCCTGCCCCTTTCTGTCTGCCTGTCACTCTCCTGCCTCTCCGTCTGCCTGTCACTCTCCTGCCGCTCTGTCTGCCTGTCACTCCTGCCCCTCTGTCTGCCTGTCACTCTTCTGCCTCTCTGTCTGCCTGTCACTCTCCTGCCTTTCCGTCTGCCTGTCACTCTTCTGCCTCTCCGTCTGCCTGTCAGTCTCCTGCCTATCTGTCTGCCTGTCACTCTCCTGCCCCTCTGTCTGCCTGTCACTCTCCTGTCTCTCCGCCTGTCACTCTCCTGCCCCTTTCTGTCTGCCTGTCACTCTCCTGCTCCTCTGTCTGCCTGTCACTCTCCTGCCCCTTTCTGTCTGCCTGTCACTCTCCTGCCCCTCTGTCTGCCTGTCAATCTCCTGCCCCTCTGTCTGTCTGTCACTCTCCTGTCCCTCTGTCTGCCTGTCACTCTCCTGTCCCTCTGTCTGTCACTCTCCTGCCTCTCTGCCTTCCTGTCAGTCTGGCCCCTCTCTGTCTGCCTGTCACTCTCCTGCCCCTCTGTCTGCCTGTCACTCTCCTGTCCCTCTCTGTCTGCCTGTCAGTCTCCTGCCCCTCTGTCTGTCACTCTCCTGCCTCTCTGCTTTCCTGTCAGTCTGGCCCCTCTCTGTCTGCCTGTCACTCTCCTGCCCCTCTCTGTCTGCCTGTCACTCTCCTGCCCCTCTGTCTTCCTGTCAGTCTCCTGTCCCTCTCTGTCTGCCTGTCACTCTCCTGTCCCTCTGTCTGCCTGTCACTCTCCTGTCCCTCTGTCTGCCTGTCACTCTCCTGTCCCTCTGTTGCCTGTCACTCTCCTGTCCCTCTGTCTGCCTGTCACTCTCCTGCCTCTCTGTCTGCCTGTCACTCTCCTGTACCTCTGTCTGCCTGTCACTCTCCTGTCCCTCTGTCTGCCTGTCACTCTCCTGTCCCTCTGTCTGCCTGCCACTCTCCTGTCCCTCTGTTGCCTGTCACTCTCCTGCCTCTCTGTCTGCCTGTCACTCTCCTGCCTCTCTGTCTGCCTGTCACTCTCCTGTCCCTCTGTCTGCCTGTCACTCTCCTGTCCCTCTGTCTGCCTGTCACTCTCCTGCCTCTGTCTGTCACTCTCCTGCCTCTCTGCCTTCCTGTCAGTCTCCTGCCCCTCTGTCTTCCTGTCAGTCTCCTGCCCCTCTGTCTTCCTGTCAGTCTCCTGCCCCTCTATGTCTGCCTGTCACTCTCCTGCCCCTCTGTCTTCCTGTCAGTCTCCTGCCCCTCTGTCTGCCTGTCACTCTCCTGTCCCTCTGTCTGCCTGCCACTCTCCTGTCCCTCTGTTGCCTGTCACTCTCCTGCCTCTCTGTCTGCCTGTCACTCTCCTGCCTCTCTGTCTGCCTGTCACTCTCCTGTCCCTCTGTCTGCCTGTCACTCTCCTGTCCCTCTGTCTGCCTGTCACTCTCCTGCCTCTGTCTGTCACTCTCCTGCCTCTCTGCCTTCCTGTCAGTCTCCTGCCCCTCTGTCTTCCTGTCAGTCTCCTGCCCCTCTGTCTTCCTGTCAGTCTCCTGCCCCTCTATGTCTGCCTGTCACTCTCCTGTCCCTCTGTCTGCCTGTCAGTCTCCTGTCCCTCTGTCTGCCTGTCACTCTGTCTGTCACTCTCCTGCCTCTCTGCCTTCCTGTCACTCTCCTGCCCCTCTGTCTTCCTGTCAGTCTCCTGCCCATCTCTGTCTGCCTGTCACTCTCCTGTCCCTCTGTCTGCCTGTCACTCTCTTGCCTCTCTGTCTGCCTGTCACTCTCCTGCCCCTCTGCCTGTCCCTCTCCTGCCCCTTTCTGTTTGCCTGTCACTCTCTTGCCCCTGTATCTGCCTGTCACTCTCCTGCCCCTTTCTGTCTGTCTGTCACTCTTCTGCCCCTTTCTGTCTGCCTGTCACTTTTCTGCCCCTCTCTGTCTGCCTGTCTCTCTCCGTCTGCCTGTCACTCTTCTGCCCCTCTCTGTCTGCCTGTCTCTCTCCTGCCCCTTTCTGTCTGCCTGTCTCTCTCCTGCCCCTTTCTGTCTGCCTGTCACTCTCTTTCCCCTGTATCTGCCTGTCACTCTCATGCCTCTGTGTCTGTCTGTCACTCTCCTGCCCCTTTCTGTCTGCCTGTCACTCTTCTTCCCCTCTCTGTCTGTCTCTCTCCTGCTCCTTTCTGTCTGCCTGTCACTCTCCTGCCCCTTTCTGTCTGCCTGTCACTCTCCTGCCTCTCCGTCTGCCTGTCACTCTCCTGCCGCTCTGTCTGCCTGTCACTCCTGCCCCTCTGTCTGCCTGTCACTCTTCTGCCTCTCTGTCTGCCTGTCACTCTCCTGCCTCTCCGTCTGCCTGTCACTCTTCTGCCTCTCCGTCTGCCTGTCACTCTCCTGCCTATCTGTCTGCCTGTCACTCTCCTGCCCCTCTGTCTGCCTGTCACTCTCCTGTCTCTCCGCCTGTCACTCTCCTGCCCCTTTCTGTCTGCCTGTCACTCTCCTGCTCCTCTGTCTGCCTGTCACTCTCCTGCCCCTTTCTGTCTGCCTGTCACTCTCCTGCCCCTCTGTCTGCCTGTCACTCTCCTGCCCCTCTGTCTGCCTGTCAATCTCCTGCACCTCTGTCTGCCTGTCACTCTCCTGTCCCTCTGTCTGCCTGTCACTCTCCTGTCCCTCTGTCTGTCTGTCTATGTATGGCTGTCCATCTATTGTCTATCGGAATTGTAAGTAGAACACACACTGCCCCCAGCAATATAGTAATATTATCAGACAAAACACAAATCAGCTGATTACATTTGTTCTTCTAATAAAATATTTTTATTTCTACTCCACAGCCAAACCCACTCCGCTGGACCTGAGAGCGACCACCATCATTGACGAACTTCCCTTCAAGTCTCCAGTCACTAAATCTTGGTCCAGACAGACGTGAGTACAGACCGGCGTCGCCTCGTACCCCGGGGTGATAGTGATGCTGGGGGATAGCTGTATATTGTGTCTGTTCTCCTGTTCCGCTTGTACTGTAGTGACTGCTGCTTCTCTGTGTAGTAGGAAACCTGTCCCTTTGGAATAAAGGTTGTTATTCATGTCAATTGCTCCATTATAAGCCTTTCAGTCCCCATCCCGGAATAAACGTGTAATGGATGGAGCCTGATGTACAGGAGACATTCACCCCCCGGGGATTCTGCAGCGTCAGCTCATCTTGTGTTCAGAGCACTGATTGGGCAGTTGCCACAGTCATCCCATCAATGCCCTGAACACATAAGACCAAACCCACCAATGGTCCTGATCTGGATGGACAGTCCCCATGTGAGGTCTCTGTCCCAGCCTCGGTCACCTGTGTTCTGGGGAACAGACAGTTGGGCGGTTTGTCCTGGTCTCTGTGCTCTGCATACAGTATCATGAGTGTTTCCATCTGCCGATTAGCTGCTTACACTAAGCATATCCCAGTGTATGGCCACAACCCCACTGTGATGTAACCAGGCCCCATTCCACCGTCTGTCCCAGGTACAGGGACTGGAAACGTTGGGATATATGAAAGCCCCCAGGGTGACACTGATGTACTGTATGAGAATTATTAATGGCTGAGATGCATCGCACAACTGACATTCTGTTAGATCAGGGGTGGGTGCTAAATGGTTAATTTTATTAGACACTGGTTTAAGTAAACACTTTGGTAGAGAAGATGCCAATTCCGTAATGACCGATAAGAACAAGAAAGTGACAGCGCACAGACCCTACTGAGTGACGAAGCAGAATTTGCAATACGTTTTATTTCTTTTTCCAGGCACTCTCTGAAATCCAGCTCGTCTCAATACTGCCGCCCGGTGTCCACACAGAGTATTACCAGTACCAGCTCAGGGGACAGCGAGGAGAATTATGTTGCCATGGTAGGTTATCAGTGGTAATGTCATACATGATAGACAGACCTCCACGTTTACAATTTACTGATCCTGAAATCATGAATTGGGGGATTAGACCATCATAATCCTGAATCAAGTTTTTTTAATGTGATGTTGTCCAAATCTATCCAGTGCGAGGCCCAGAACAGGCTCCTTGTTCACGGTTCTGCCTGGCGCACTGCTCCGAATCGGTCCAGTGGATCGATTTCCAATCAGGGGTGTCTGAATACATAACTGGACAGACAGACAAACTAGCAGACAGACAAATTAATTGTATATATAAGATTTGTCACATTCTCGCTATGTGGTCTAATAGCGTACTTTTTTGATACTAAATAACTATTTGCCAGCTTTACCTTGAGAGCTGTGGAAGTAACTTCTTCATTTATAGCTATAGTAGTTGTATATACATTATACCAAATATACCAGAAGCATTAGTGACCAGCACTTAATTCTTAGAATGTTACCCAATCTTTGGAAAGTCCTTATATTTGGTGAATACAGACTTCTTAGTCCACACAATGGGGCAGACACTTCCCCTGATAAGGGTGGCAGCTTTTAAATCCCCAAACAGGACATTTGTTGAAGCCGACCACAGGTAAGATCTCTGTGTGACAAAACAGCGCCACCTAGTGTAGAGTATTCATTCTTTAATAGCGATACAAAAAATACAAATATATTTTTATATATTTCCATAATATATAAAGTCCATAAGACAGAAGCAGTATCAACTCCTTTCATTTTGTTCCCAGCAAAATCCTGTCTCCGCTTCTCCTGGAAACAGCGGCACAAACAGCCCGGCGCAGAAGAAGAGTACCGGCAGCGTGGATTACCTGGCGTTAGACTTCCAGCCGGTGTCGCCTAGTCCTCATAGAAAGGTACCTGTGTAATGCTGATTATGGTCTCTCCCAACCACAGGAACATTTGGTTGTAGACTGATGTTCTAGGCTGATAAATTCATGTGTTAGCAATGAATCTTTATTATTTCCCATTATTAGATCTGTGCCATAAGGACACTAGTACATTATAATTGTAGTAATACATCAAGGGGCAAAGATGCTAGTGGGCGCTTGACAGAAATTCTAACTACAGTAAGTCAGGTGCTTCACAGATCACTAAATCTACGCCAAGGCTTGAGCGACGGTGGAACTAAAAGTCCCAGCAGTATAGACCAGTCAGTGATTATAGGGCATGCTGACACATATGTTTGTCCTGTCACATAGACTCATATTAGTGACATGAAATCCTATTATGTAGGATATCTGTGAAAGATATAATGTAACACAGACATTGCTATAGTCCCTATTACATGCATGGATTTCCCTGTACATGTCGGTCATTAGGGCTGCATGCGGCGTGCATGTTCCCCTGCAGTGTGCACGGAGAGTTTCCATAAGATAAGTTCTATTTTAAAGGCCCTTTTGAGTGCCTTCTTTTCTAAATACTATATATAATACATATAATTGTTTTCTGCAGTACCACCCACAGTAGCTCCTCCCACAGTTCTTGAACCTATTTCTTCAGAGAAATAGCGCTATATATATATATATATATATATATATATGTGTGAGTTCATCTGCTCTTCTGTCTGTGTTGTTACAGCCCTCCACGTCCTCTGTAGCGTCCGATGAAAAGGTGGACTACGTTCAAGTGGACAAAGAGAAGACCCAAGCCTTGCAAAACACCATGCAAGAGTGGACGGACGTGCGCCAGTCTTCGGAGCCTGCCAAGAGTGGAAAGCAGTGATATGTGCCCCCTGTGGACTATGAGAAGGGTTAGTGAGCTGGAACCTCCTTGTTGGGGCTGTACCAGCTGACTGTATTGGAGGAATTTCATGCTGCTGTCTCCTTAGCGTGACTGCCTTCTCCACTTACCCCGTGTGGGTGTCTTTGCCTCTGTGCAGGATACTGAGCACTGTGTAGGTTACTAAGGACGATGCTTCAGCCTGAACACTTCTGTATTTATCACTTCAGTGAATGCAATTTGCATATGGGCACTTGGAGGCGTTTAACATAGCACTGAGTATTAAATGTTAATTTAAAGTGCACCTACTACCTACAGACAGTGGAGGGAGCCATATCAAAAATATAGCCTATCAATTCACGTGATGACACTGGTTAACAAGTAAAGTGTCGATAGGCTGCAGTCTCAGTGATGTCACTGGCTCCTAGTGTATGGATAGGCTGCAGTCTCAGTGATGTCACTGGTTCCTAGTGTGTGGATAGGCTGCAGTCTCAGTGATATCACTGGCTCCTAGTGTGTGGATAGGCTGCAATCTCAGTGATGTCACTGGCTCCTAGTGTGTGGATAGGCTGCAGTCTCAGTGATGTCACTTGCTCCTAGTGTGTGGATAGGCTGCAGTCTCAGTGATGTCACTGGCTCCTAGTGTGTGGATAGGCTGCAGTCTCATTGATGTCACTGGCTCCTAGTGTGTGGATAGGCTGCAGTCTCAGTGATGTCACTGGCTCCTAGTGTGTGGATAGGCTGCAGTCTCAGTGATGTCACTGGCTCCTAGTGTGTGGATAGGCTCAGTCTCAGTGATGTCATTGGCTCCTAATGTGTGTATAGGCTGCAGTCTCAGTAATGTCACTGGCTCCTAGTGTGTGGATAGGCTGCAGTCTCAGTGATGTCACTGGCTCCTAGTGTGTGGATAGGCTGCAGTCTCAGTGATATCACTGGCTCCTAGTGTGTGGATAGGCTGCAGTCTCAGTGATGTCACTGGCTCCTAGTGTGGATAGGCTGCAGTCTCAGTGATGTCACTGGCTCCTAGTGTGTGGATAGGCTGCAGTCTCAGTGATGTCACTGGCTCCTAGTGTGTGGATAGGCTGCAGTCTCAGTGATGTCACTGGCTCCTAGTGTGTGGATAGGCTGCAGTCTCAGTGATGTCACTGGCTCCTAGTGTGTGTATAGGCTGCAGTCTCAGTGATGTCACTGGCTCCTAGTGTGTGGATAGGCTGCAGTCTCAGTGATGTCACTGGCTCCTAGTGTGTGGATAGGCTGCAGTCTCAGTGATGTCACTGGCTCCTAGTGTGGACAGGCTGCAGTCTCAGTGATGTCACTGGCTCCTAGTGTGTGGATAGGCTGCAGTCTCAGTGATGTCACTGGCTCCTAGTGTGGATAGGCTGCAGTCTCAGTGATGTCACTGGCTCCTAGTGTGTGGATAGGCTGCAGTCTCAGTGATGTCACTGGCTCCTAGTGTGTGGATAGGCTACATTCTCAATGATGTCATTGGTACCTAGGAAATTCATAGGTTGCACTGTCAATGATTTCACCTTTTTTTTATGAATGGATAGTCGGGGGCTCCTAGTGAATAGCAGGGCCACAATCTCAGTGATGTCATTAGTTGCGCTATTCCCATGGCTACTGGTTGAAACCAAGTAACAGCTCCCCCCCCCATGTATAGGCTACAGGTACATCCCAATGCCATCTCCTAATAAGAACCTACATCTCAATTTACAGTATATAAAACTGATGGGCTTCCACCTAAACAGGCCGCAGTGGATCACTGAAGGGTCTATCTATAGTTCAGCCTAATGTGTGATCTCATTGATTATTTGGTTGTTGTAGGAACATATTACAGTTACTATATTAGATGTGCCTTTCAATCAACCCTTCTAACATCCTCCAGTACCCATGGCAACACTCATTGGGAACCGTTTCTGAAAACTACTGTACAGGAAATACACGCTGGGAGCTGGGGCGGAACTCAATATCACCGGGACCCATCGTCCCTGGGCTCCCTACCCTCTGCAACAGTGATGTTTCTGCCATTAGCTGCAAGACATGGCAACCAATCAGATTCTAGCTATAGTGCTCATAGTGCAGTGTAGAAAATGAAAGCAAACGCCTTATTGGTTGCTGCTGGTTACAGTACATTTCCTGTACAGTGGTTTTCTTAAATGTGTCCATTTGTTGTTGGTTTTTTTTGTAGTTTCACAAATATTCCCTGTAGGGAAAGGAACCTACTTGCGGCTGCCTGCTCCAAGGGAGATGTATCTGAACGAAGTTTTATAATAGTGTGTAAGAAAGGCAGAAGCTCTGCGGGCGGATGGCTGTCTAGTGACTGTGTAATCCGTATGCATAGCAATAGCAGCGTGACTGGGTGCTGGCCAGGGAAATCCTGGGACTGTTATGCAGAAATGACCAAGTCACTGGCTACACTGATGGAATAAAAGTATCTACATATGTGCCACTAAAACACACGTGTGGTAAGTATGTAACCTTCATGCCATGGTCACGGTATTGGGGACCCTTTCAGAGAACTTGTGCACAGGTATTTATGCCGTAACCATACAACCAATCCCGCGGCTTCGTTTTATAAACTGCACTAGAAAAAAGAAAAGAGGCTGATTTGTTGCTATGGTTACAGTACCTGTAACATGCTGCCTGCGCCAGGCTGTCATCAATGTCCCATCCACTGTCTAAGTATTAGGACTTCTGTTTTTATTTGTACTCTTTATATTCATCAATATTATGTGTGCAGTAGATGGGTTACAGTCCCAAATACATGCGGTTTGTGTGAGGCCCCCGCTATCCTCACTATAGGTAGTGATACACTGTGATCTTTTTCTATGTAATCTATTAGGCACCTTATGGGTAAAACACCACTGCTGCCACCTTGTGGAGCGCTTCTGTATTACTTTGGTCGTATTTTGAACCTTTGGGCATCACTTTGTCACTTTTTACCCTCTTAGGCCTTTTGTTCTCAGCTGCTCTGGTCACTAATTTGCATTTTGTGTTTATTTCTGTTTCTTTTTACGATACACTACTTTGATTGCTATGAGCAATACCACTCATTTGTAGAGGCCTTAGTAAATGCCCCCTTGGCCGCTGACAGCTGTAACTAAGGTTTGTGGTCAGGACCGAGCACTTCTTGGATGTGTTTAAACTCTTTGATAAAAAAAAAAAAATGGTTGTTATGCCAATTTATTTCAGTACTTAGTTCCTTTAATTCCATTACTAAAAGGGAGATGTATCAAACCTAGACAGTGTTCTCCCCAGAAAATGTTTCCAGCCGGGTGGCATCAAGAAGTAGCCAGGTGTGGGCCTTCGCAATAATAAAATGATTTATAACTTAATATAACATTTTAAATATTAATTTGCCTCTTATTATTAGAGGCCCAGTCATCTGATTATGAAAAAGATGCAAAGTCTGTAGGATCTGGTCCTTTTTATACAGCTCCCAGATACTGCCCCCACTTGCAGGCTTCCAAGGTGCCGGGTGGTGCACCTGCAAAAACAAGCCTGGGGAGAACACTGCTAGAGCAGGCTTGCCTACCCTCGCGATTTGGCCGGGAGCCTCCCGAATATCGGAATCCGCTCCCGACCCCCCGGAAAGGCAGGCAAGCCTCCCAGCTGCTGCCTACCCCCCCCTACTCATAGAAACCCCAGCAGCTGGGGGGCAGTGACGTGATTCACGCTGAATCACGTCATCGTGGCCCCACCCCCTGCTTCACAATGCCAATATTTTTGGCATTGTAAAGAGAGGGCGGGGCCACGATGACGCAATCGCGCTGCCCCCGATGCCTCATCATTACCTAGCCACGCCCCCCGCTGTGTGCAGAAGGAGGGAGCTGAATGTCAGCAAGTATGACCTAGAGAGAGACAGTGGAGAAGTTGCCCATAGCAACCATTCAGCTCCTAGCTGTCATTTATCTAGCACAGTCTATGAAATGACAGTTAGGAGCAGATTGGTTGCTAAGGGCAACTTCTCCACTATATCTCTCTCCATGGCTTTGGTACATCTCCCCCTCTATCCTAAAACAAATGTACACATACAGGTGTCACAGCTAAAAGAGGCGGAATTATCTTAGGTAACATTTCCGATGTCTCACAGTAAATTCAAAGTTCTGTTATGTACAGATATCAAACACGTCGTTGGAGGATGTGCGAAGTCGTTGGGGGCATTTACTAAAGCTTCTAAAGATGACAAGTGGTGGTGTTGCCCTTAGCAACCAATCCTATTTGGCTATCATTTCTCTATTGCATTCTACAAAATGATAGACACAATCTCATTGGTTGCTATGGGAATCACCTCCACTTGTCTGTTTGAGAAGCTTTAGCAAATCCACCCCAATATCTTTCAATAGAGGTCCGCTAAATTCACCAGCTCACAAGTAGATAGGTTAGAAATAATTTAGTTTGTGGTTATATTTCCAAGATACGTAGGAAAAGTACTGGACGACCATTGAGTGAACCAGATAAGAATGAATTGGGGTGCGTTGCCACTGTTCTGATGTCTCCCCATCCGCAGTGCATGTACTCTCCATGTAATTGTGCCGCAGTTATAGATCCCACTGAGATTAAAGGGGCATTCAATCTGCACTTACATTTTACTTACTGCAACTGTATTTGTCAGTGGACACCTGGCGTGCCTTTCCCCAAACCCCACCTCCCAGATAAACATATTTGGACGAGTCTCTTATATAGGTCTTCAAAAGCTGGAAAATGATGGAACTTTATTATTAATTTGTACATAAAAAGATGGATAATAGAATTGTTTGTCCTGTTTACTGCATCCTCCAAAATAATCCATTAAACTTGCGTAACCTACCTATGTCCCTAATTTCCTGATCATGCAAAAGGATATTGCTATTCAGTATATGGGGTGGTCCGTGCAGTGGAACCATTTGCACACACCAGAGGCAGCCATCTTACTGGTATTATTATGTACACAGAGAACCAATGACATAACTCGCCCGTTTTGTGGATGCAACCATTTTGCGAGATGAATCAGTGTTAATGAGAATGCAGCACTAATCAAGTCACGGGGAACAAATAACTTTACTAAGGAAAAAAGAGCCATAAATTGACAGTCTGCATTCTCCATGTTAATTCAGCTCTCAAAATGGCTGCATCCATTAGTCCCTGAGTGACTGCTTTCTAGGCTGTGATCTCACAAAATGGCTGCCTCCAATGTGTTCAATTTAAGGTAAAGGTTTCTTAAACTGAGCTCTATACAGTCTTCAAAGCACTGAACATGAATATTGTTTCAGACAAAACACTGTGGTCTGCAATAACCAAATATTTATATAAGCCAACATTTTATAATGTATTAGCACTGACCAGCGATGCAAGTTTGACCTGTAATTCCTGACACACTGTGATTCCAGCATCTGCTCCCAATGCATTGCTTGTTACCACTGGCCTCTATAAGGAAATTATCACCAGTAATGACTGTATAATATATGGTGTAAAAAGAAAAATATGACGTGAGAAATAAAAACAAAACACAAGATCATTTCTTGAAACTGGTGCTTGATAACTGCTAAAACGCTGCTGTAACCCATAGCAACACTGCTGTAACCCATAGCAATGCTGCTGTAACTATACTTACCTGCTTTCCTGGAAGTTGTGGTAGGCTCTAGAATTTTTGGGTAGTTCCCTGCACACCCCCAGAAAAGTGTCCGGATCTCCCGCATCCCACCTACTTCCTAGTGAAGTGGGCAGGTTGGGGAGGTAACTGCCGGTAATCGCAGCTCCGTATGGAGGG
Source organism: Taudactylus pleione (assembly GCA_031769625.1). Lineage (NCBI taxonomy): Eukaryota > Metazoa > Chordata > Amphibia > Anura > Myobatrachidae > Taudactylus > Taudactylus pleione. The sequence goes on from JAUIMM010000952.1 coordinate 428,917, forward strand.
GGCGGGGCTAATTAATGTGAAACCGCGTCATTTAGCCTCACTCCCACCTTGCGGTCCCACGATGGCTCGGCATCCAGGCCTCTCCTGGATAGTGGATAAAGTTGGCAAGTATGGCTGTAACCCATAGCAATGTTGCTGGGACCTGTAGCAATTTGTTAGACCAGTGGTTCGCAAACTCGGTCCTCAGGACCCCACATAGGTCACATTTTCCAGGTCACCCAGCAGGTGCACAGGTGTAGTCATTACTCACTGACACATTATAAAAGATCCACAGGTGGAGCTAATGATTTCACTTGTTAAGGCCCCCATACATCAGAGATGGATTGCAGCAATCGTGCAATTTGCAATCGATTGTGTATAAAAATCTTTCCCTTTTTCAATCGATTGCAGAGATGCCACAATCGATTGAAAAAGGGAAAGATTTTTATACACAATCGATTGCAAATTGCACGATTACTGCAATCCATCTCTGATGTATGGGGGCCTTGAGTCTGTGAGGAGACCTGGAAAATATGCACTGTTTGTGGTCCTGAGGACCGAGTTTGAGAACCTGTGTGTAAAGGCCCCCATACATCAGAGATTGAGTGCAGCAATTGTGCAGTTTGCAATCTATTGTGTATAAAAATCTGTCCCTTTTTCAATCGATTGTGGCAATTCTGCAATCGATTGAAAAAGGGAAAGATTTCTATACACAATCGATTGCAAATTGCACGATTGCTGCAATCAATCTCAGATATATGGGGGCCTTTAGACTGTTCTAGATGGCACCTGGAATCTGATTGCCTGCTCTGTGTTACAGAAACTACTTTGCACCAGTTTCCCTAAATTATCCCCCATTGTTACATTATTAATTATTCTGAAACCTGGATCTTGAACAACGTTACAATAGAAAATGCTGTAACCCATAATAACCAATTAGATTGTTATCTTTCTAGTACAGGTTAGAAAACAAAAACAAGGGTTTCAGTGGGTGCGGCATCATTTTTCGCACGACTACCTATGCAATAATTTTGCGCCATAACCAGAGCATCGCAGCACTGAGCGCAGCATCCTAAGAGGACTCGCCCCCAGGACCCACCACCCTCCTTGCTGCCCTGTTCCCATGCACAGGGCTAAACACAAACTTCATACAGCTGTTCAAATTGAGAAAGTGTTAAAATGCTATGACTTGGAGCTATATAGGCTGGGACAGCCAACATGTTACGTGTACATTAACCTCTTCACCTCCAATACTGAGCACGAGCCACAATGATCAGACCACAAATTGGAGTTGACATATGATGAAGATTGTGCCGCCAGCATGTTGGAGATCCTGAAATCGGTAAAACACCATTGCATTTCCAACCAGCTCAATATTTTCCAGTGTATCTGTTTTACAGCAGCACAGAATATTTCAGGAGCAAAGTCCATTCATCCAAATAAAACCCCTTATGAAATACAAAGTATAGAGAACAAGCAGATGTGGGTGAAATGCCGGTGCTGCCCTACAAGTGGCACGGCTGGGACTTGTAGTCTTACAACAGCTGTAGTGCCACGGATCCGATCCTATCGCTGTTAATGGGTCCTGAATATTAGCCGTTAGTCACCCTGCACCTATATCATTAATTAACCCTTTAGATGCCAGAGCAGACGTGCAACACATTTACTTTGCAGTGCAGTCCTGGGCGCCTAAGGGCCACTGGTTCAGAAGTATCTCTGCGGCCGGCGTGCAATGTTGTTACGCCACGGAATGTATAGCTTGTAACATTAACAGATCTGTGGTTCTGTGTTACCAGTCGTTGTGAAGTAATCGTATAAATTATTAATTTATTATTTTTTTTTTCTGTTATGTTGTCTTTGACTATTTTATTTATGCTCTATGTAGATCTTTGTCATGTTTGTTTTTTTTAACATAGAAGGTATGTTTAGTATGTTTTTATTTACGATGTCAATAAACATGGTACATATTAAAATACATTCATGTTTCCTGTGTTCTAGCTGTATACAGTCAGTGCATTTATTATATTGAATTTACCGTACAGTGAAAATAATCATAATACTTATTCTTCTCATATAGGGTAAAATAAAATAAAACTACACTATTAAGGTATTGAGGGATATGCATGCAAGTAACAACAATAGATCATATAAAACAAGAGATGTCAACTTTGATCATTGTGAAAATATAACCGGAATTATATTCGGATATTATTCGTTTTGCTGTCCTCAAGCAGGGGAAAGCTTTTCACATTAATTAGGGGTCTATTTACTAAGCAGTGTTAGGAGACAGAGTGAAATGAGACAAGGTACCAGCCAATCAGCTCCCAACTGTCATCTCACAGGCTGTGTTTGAAAAATGACAGTTGGGAGCTGATTGGCTGGTACCTTGTCTCATTTCACTCTGTCTCCTAACACTGCTTAGTAACTAGACCCCTAAGGAGTTTATTTATCAGGCAGTGAATAGTGTGGAGAAGTGACCAATGGAGAAGTTGCCCATAGCAACCAATCAGCTTTGAAGTAGCATTCATCAAGTACAGTCTATAAAATAATAGGTAGGAGCAGATTGGTTGCTAGGGGCAACTGCTCCCCTTTCTCCACACTTTTCACTGCTTGATAAATAGACCCCTAACTCTATAATCAGCTGAACTGTTTGGAAGTCGTGATTGCAGTAAGTGGGGCACACAGTAACGGGAGTGAAGTGACATGCCCATGCAACTGGGGTGGTAAGATGGCTGCCCTACTCTACGTCTTTGCCAATGCCGGAGGTTATGAAAGTGTATAACACACGCCGTAACGCCATGAGGACCAGCTCCCACACTGAGTTGTAATTTTCGGCGGCAGCATCTAGATTTCCTTCACCGAGCAGACCCTGACGTCATCAGTTACTGTCCAACGTCGCTCCCTACTATCCACGTGGGCATAGAGAGGGAATATAAGACAAATTTCTTCTTTAGGTGGACTATATGGGCATGGAGCCGCACTTCCGCCCTCACTGCCTGTCACTTCCAGGTCCTTATAAAGAAGGGGAAATATAACCTACCAATATTTTCCATCAAACCTAATTAGGAGGGGGGGGGGCAGATTTGTTGCACTGTTTGCGGGATTGCCCTCGGTCGGCAGTTTTTGGCTTACTATTATGCATCACGCAGAAATATTTGGTCAGTCATCTACAATTTACCCCGACATGGGCCATTGGGCAGTTCCCCCTAATGTACGGGCTGCGATAACCTATTTGTCCCCATGTGGGGGGAGGGGGGGGCAGATTTGTTGCACTGGTAGTGGGGCAGATTTGTTGCACTGGTTGTGGGTGGGGGGGCAGATTTGTTGCACTAGCTGGGGGTGGGGGGGCAGATTTGTTGCACTGGTTGCGGGATTGCCCTCGGTCGGCAGTTTTTGGCTTACTATTATGCATCACGCAGAAATATTTGGTCAGTCATCTACAATTTACCCCGACATGGGCCATTGGGCAGTTCCCCCTAATAGGAGATGTACGAAGGGCTGCGGTAACCTAATGATAGCCATTAGTGCTGCCGGCAATAAAGACGATGGTCCGGTACTGGATGCAGCCTACGCTCCTACTAGTGTCAATTGTTTCATGTCTTCCA